>CM072820.1:9144084-9485755 GCA_036937905.1 Salvia rosmarinus | reverse complement strand
CGTGAGATAAGGACTGAGGCTATCCTCCACTACTCGATCTCGCTTACGACAAGACGCCCAAAATGCTTAAGAGCTTCTTCTAGTGCAGCGGATCAAGCATGAGGGCTGACTGCACGCAGGCACTCCGTATGTTTAGAACAAGAGGCTCGGTTGAGGTCGGTATGGGCCGAGTGGATCCGCTTGCAGCTTGGGTGCAGAAGCACTATGACGAGAGTCGAGTCTCGATGTCTATAAAAGATTTTTCAACGAGGCGATCCTCATCATCCCTAACAGCACCCAACCTTTATGCATAATGCGAGTGATCGAGAAGAAAGAACCGTCTGCTCTTCCTTTTAGGCACCCTACTGGCCAGATTGGGCGCCTACGTTGACGGACCTTCAGTGAAGATGCAGAAGCATCAACATCGTCTTCCGACACCGTGGTATCATGGGTTGTGCAAAATCGCTACTTTGATGAAATGGAGCGAACATGAGCCCAATTTTAATGATGCGTTTAATGGGTGACACCCCTGTGGAGATTTCCATTCTCGTTCGACATACCGTCAATCGCGCCTCGAGGTCTTCACCGGAAGGGCCTCTTCATGGGGAGAAAGCATCCTCCACCTCATTGTCTAACTCATAAAAGCAT
This sequence comes from Salvia rosmarinus, assembly GCA_036937905.1. Lineage (NCBI taxonomy): Eukaryota > Viridiplantae > Streptophyta > Magnoliopsida > Lamiales > Lamiaceae > Salvia > Salvia rosmarinus. The sequence continues at coordinate 9,485,128 of CM072820.1, read as the reverse complement.
TAATGGTTTCGGAGAAACCACTAATTTACCTCTAACCACGCATAACCCTTCCTTGTTGGCAAAGGCATGATATTTGCATAGAACTCTTAACAAGGGAGTGATGTGGTATCGCCGAAGTAGCCCAACCATTCAAAGAAATTAACTCCACCACAAACACCGGGTTTCTTTTGACTGAACCCATTTTCCATCCGAGTCGCCAGTTTAAGCGCTAAATCTTTCGAACCCACCGTGAGCTCGAAATTTAGGGATAGCACCGATGAAGTTCTGCCTTTGTGGATTGTCTACTCGCGCCTTCTGCTCGAGCCTCTTCGACTGGCCCATCTCGCCTTCCCTTTCATCGACCATTCTTTGACGAGGAGGCGTAACTCGTGGAGAGCGGTGAGGTTCCCTGGGATACCTCTTCGTCTCGAAATCACGAGGGGGCAGGCATCATTGCTTGAATGGATGAGGCCGACATGCCTCGATCCCATCGAATCTCCTCATAATGCGACAAGATGGAAGAGATGAGACTACAAGTTTTGCACAATCGTGAGCACGGGAGAAAATGAGCGTGAAAGCGAGAGCAAAGATGCAGACAATTGGGAAATAAAAGATTAAAAACTGAAAGTGGAAGAGAAAAGCGCGGTCTTTCAAATCCCAAAAGTCAACCAAATTTTTCCCGCTTTGGTTTTTACCAAATTGGCAACTTCAATTTCACTTTCTCTTAAGCTCTCACACTATTTCGGGCAAGAATTAGCACCATGCTCGAACTTCCGCAGGTACGCACGCATCGCAATCAAAATCCCAAAATAATCCTCATCCTTTAGCAAGGCTAAAGCAATTTATTAACATACTAAAACACCGAGACAAAATGAGAATAAAACGAATATTTACAAACAAAATAGGGTCGCCAGCCCGCCGCCATGGCAGCCCAAGGTACCTCCGTCAGCGTCGGGTGTTGAGGTCTTCTCACACCGACCTCGCCACCACAATAGGTTTGACACTGTCCATTCACCATGAATTCGACCGATGTCCCTTCGTAATGCGATAGCTCGGTGCTACTCTGAGAATTGGAAGGACCCGACCATCGTGATTTCATTTTCGGGAATAGCTTCAACCTCGAATAACAAGTAACACTTTTGACCGCAAGAACTCTCGCGCAAGATGTTGTTATCATGCCATCTCTTTGTCTTCCTCGTAGCTTTGCATTTCATAGGCAAACCATGGAATTCATCCATCTCACTTAGTTGCAACAAGCGAGCCTCCGCCATATGCTCAAAATTCAATTTCTTTATCGCCCATAGGCTCGATGCTCAAGTTCCGGAAGTGCAAGCTTTCCCATACACCACCGAAGGACATCCCTAACGGAGTTTAAAGCGATCAGAGGCCCATATTGCATCATCCACGATGGACCAATCTTTCCGACCGGTTTACCACCTTCTCAGATGCCTTTATCTCTCTATTGGAGAGTTCAGACATTTGTGCAACAGTATTTCGCGCTTCTGTGGCATCGACAACTCAGGATCGACAACACAACTCGAACGATAACCGTGTCGCACGGTTAGGGAACGACCCATGAAATCGAGACCCCACACGCAAAGAGCTCAATTTCCAAAATGAAATTCATCGGCATCTCATTCCGGAAGATATGTTCCCAACCCTTCGACATCCAGTAACATTTGTGCACGGCGATGAGCATCTTGGTGGTCGCCGTAAATAAACCGATCAGAAACTCGTCACCGCCCTTTGTCCCGCAAAATGGCCGCCATAAGGAGTGGCATGACATCCTCTGAATTGATTCCATCTCTTCACTGGCACGATCGTCTCATCAAACCATCGCACGGTGTTTATACAAGAATGGTTCGCCCAAAAGTAATGTTCGACCGATAAAAACCTTTTCCTTTGTTGAAATGAGAGTTGGCGCAGACTCACATACCGGAAATTGACAAAGTCGCCTACCACTGTACCATCGTGCCGCATGCTCATCAATTGTTCATCGGAAGCGCCCGAATTTGGGCATGCACTTCATCGCCTCGCGCTGGTAATCGAGATAAATGGTCGGCCACTGATTCTCGCACTTTCCTATCTCGATCTCCGGATCGAATTCTTGTAGGATCAAGATCCAGCGAATCAACCGAGCTTTGCATCCTTCTTTGCAACTAGGTATCGATGGCCGCATGATCCGTGCTACATCATCTTCGAACCACGAGGTAGTCTAAACTTTTCGATGCCAAGACCACTACTAGCGCCATTTCTCCGTAGTAGTGTAATTTATTTGAGCTTCCACCATTGTTTTGCTAGCATAATAGATGGAGTGGAAGATCTTCTTCGTTAACCGAGCACAAGACCCACAACGAAGTCACTAGGCCGACATCACTCGAAGGTAACGCCGCTCGACAACGACACGGCACGCTCACTAGAGCCTCTTCAAGATGTCAACGCCCGACATTCCGAGGTGAAGTGGCTATTTTTCTCCAACAAAGCACACGATGGCTTAGAAATTTTAGAAACTTTATAAACCTTCTCAGAAATCTGCATGTCCGAAACTTGCACCCCTTTACGAGTGGGAGGTGGGAGTTTATCTATCACCTCGATCTTTGCTCGTCCACTTCGATCCCTTCTTGGATATGTGGTGGCTCAGCACTATGCCCTCGTACCATGAAATGGCATTTTCCCACCACTGCGCGCCTCACAACGCCCAAGACCTTTCCCAAGTTACAAGCATACCCAAAAGTATCCCCAAAACGAGAAGTCATCCATGAAGATTTCGATGACTTTTCCACCATATCCAAAATATGGCCATCATGCAACGTTGGAACGTCGTAGGGGCATTACAAAGTCAAATGGCATTCTTCTAAAAGCAAACGCCATAAGGCAAGTAGTGGTTTTATGTTGATCCTCGGTGCAATGGCGATCGATGATAACCGAGTACCCATCTAGGAAAGAAGAACTCCTTTCGCCGAGTTTATCAAGCATTTGATCCATGAAGGCAGAGAAAATGATCTTTCCTAGTAGCCATGTTCAATTTCCGTAATCCATACAAACACGCCACCCGTTATCACCCGAGTTGGAATCACCCTCCCGATCATTAGAAATCACCGGACTCCTCCTTTAGGAACACACCGCACTGGCTCACCAAGAACTATCCGAGATCGGATAAATGATTCCAGATCCAGAATTTAATAATTCCTTCCTCAACTTCTTTCATCCTCGGATTAAGGCGCCGGTGCTCTATAGGTGTTGTGGCCATCTTCCATCAATATCTTGTGCATGCACGAGGATCGATTCCTTTGATGTCGGCAATCGACCATCCAATAGCTTTCTTGATTTCGCAACACTTGTAATAGAGATTCCTCCTCGTCGAGCTCAAGATTAGCGAAATGATTCTTGGAAGAGTTTGTCCCGCCCGATACACGTATTTAGTGGGTGGGCAAAGTCAGTTAGCGCGGAGGTCGCTCATCAAGGTTTGATACGACAGCCGATCTGAGCTCGGTGACTCGGAGCTCGGTTGATACGAGGGACTTGTCGATCTCTTGTTAGGAATTGTTGAGGTCGCCCCTTCCGATTCTAACTCCACGAGGTCGGCAACTTCATTGTCATTGTCTTCAACCGAGAGCAGTATTCCAAGATCTTATCGGCGACGATCGCCTAAAACTTGAATTACGAGCACCTCCACTTCGTCCGGATATTTCATAGCATTGAAGACATTGAAGTAACCTTCGATCATTTACCTCATCGTGAGTTCGCTTTTGGACATCAATCGAGTTCTTCTGCAAGCGAAAGGCGCCCCAAAATTATAGGCACCTCGTGATGCGCTCGTAATCCGTAATGATGAAGTCGCGGAAAATGAATGTATCCACTTTACTAGCACATCTTCAATTTTTCCTTCGGAGAGCCATGGACGATCTCGCTAGTTGCAAGTCTGTTATAGCCGAGCCCTATTCGAGCTTCCGAATATTGAGGCGGCATTAAGTTTATACTGCTCCCGATCACGAGCTCGCCAACATCGCGACCTCTAATTGAGCATGGAATTGTGCTACGGATCTTTCAACTTGAGAATCGCTTTTAACATGGTACCGCTCGCCTAGTGCCCGCTTTGAAATCCTGCGCTCTCTTCTTTGTCGGGATGTCCTTGGGAACTTCACGTAGTTCGGCATCTGTCCAATGCCTCCACCAATGGAATATTTATGCAATTGTTTCAAGACGCTCTAAAATCTTAAACGAGTATCTTTCGCTTCTTTTTCGTCTTCCGAAAAGGTGGTGGTGGACGATAAACCACCTCGTCCATTCAGACGGCAGGTTTCACCTCGGCGCTTCTCAACATCAAGGAATTTCTTCGGTCTTCCATCTTCCGCTTGCTCTTGGTGTTTGAGGACTCCGCCTCTTTGGTTCAAGAACTCGCTTTACATCTTCTTTCCACTTGCAGGTACGGCCTCGACATGTTCCTTATCCTTTCGTGGATTTTCGTGTCACCTGCAGACACGGAGGTCGATTCTACTCGGTGGCTAATGCCCGATCCGATCTTCTAAATTCGAGCGAAGTGGATTGCCTCGATTCGTGATCCGCTCTTGGCCATGTACTCCTTCAAGGTTTCAATAGTCTTGGGCTGTGCGCTTGTTTCGCTCGTTGGAAATTTTGTGGATATGTGGTTTCTCAAATTTCCACCACCACTGTCGCATCCTTGTCCTCCCAAGAAAAATTAGGTGTTCTACCCGGATTATATGATTGTGAGTAAGGATTATTCCTTTGGCTTCGGTTTCCCATATAACATCAAGCGGGTTTGATGGACAACTCTCAAATGTGTGTCCTTCCCACAATATACACATGACACCTCATTTACTTGCATCGTGGTGCGACCACTGAGCACTCGCCGGTCGACAATGATTAGGAACTTGCAATCCTTTAACATTTTACTCATGGACTGCCACTGGCTATTAATGCCATCGGGGCATCAACCTCCAAAACACCACCACCGATTTCTTTCCTATGAGCACGAGAATTTGACCATTGACAATTGTTATCGCAATTCTTTCCAAAATCTCATATGCCTCATTATAGATTTAGAAATGCCCTTGCGAAGCATCAAGCACCAAACGTGTCGACGATTTAGACCATAGAAGGTCTCGTTGAATAGCACGGAATGCCGTGATGAGGGCACTTCCGTAGCATTTCCTTATATCGCCCCAAGCCTCGCACACCGACTCGTCATTTTGCGAACGACATGATATCATTTCAATCATCGTTTTGGGGGAAATACTTCATCAAAAAATTACTGAGCTCGTCTGGAAGTAATAGAGCTCGACGAGACGCTCACCATGCTTTTGCATGATCTCGTAGCGAAAAGGGAATAGCAAGTCTCGGTACCGAACACCGTAACTTAAATGAGTCGACCTCCGGAACGACGGGGGAGATGTGGATCCTCGTGGCTTGCCCCTGAATCGCCTCTACTTGGAGCATCCGAACATAACCGCGCTTCGAATCGGTTCGCTGCACCCTGCCCGGTTATTCCGGATTCATTATTAACTCGGGGTTAGAGTCACGATACCCTCTTCCCGATCATCGGCATGACTATAGCATTCTCCATTATTTGCATCACCGCTGTGCGACCATTTTGCCGCTTTCACGGACGTTCGAGCGCTCTCGACGGAAGTCGCGTTCATCTGGATCTAGCGGTACAATACTGCGCTTGGTTTTTGATATACCACGCCGTAATCCCGATTCATGCGAAGAAAATAGCGAGTTAACAACTAATACTAAATAAACACAAAACGAAATATCACGTGATCTATAATTAGAACTCCCGACAACGCCAAAACTTGTTGTTTGTGTATTCTAGAGATATACTATTCTACGCAAGTGCACGTAATCAACAAGTAATATACTAAGTATTCGAGATCGAATCCAGGGAACGCAATTTTTAAACCACGTCGAATACAATTTGTTTGTGAATATGAGAGAAAACAATTAAAGAGAACTTTTACACGAGCGAGGTGGAATTTTAGACAGAAACGATTAACAAACAGATATCGGGAGGAAAAATAGACTTGATCACTGATTCCTCCCAGCCTGCATCGCCATGCTTCAACATTATCTTGCCTCGTTATTATGACATGAAATCTTCCAACTCTTAGTATTTTCCAAATCTAAGATTATACCCTCTAAGCTCGTCAATATATTCCTATACCGAAGTGCTTTAAGAGTATCTCTATCGTCCATTCATTTACGCCACACGCAAACACATATTCTATGCTATTCACACATAATATTTAAATCATGTTCTTGTGTAGTTCTTGTTTTCCACTCTATGAGAGCTTCCTGAAATCATAGAGCTAAGATCTCACCCATGGTGATCATCACAAGCAAGATAAATAAACACCAAGAAACGATAATAACTCGACAAGATAAGAAATGGGCTCACACGAGCATGGGTTTCATCAAAGATCAAGTCATACTAATTTAGCTCATAGCGGTAGCAACAGATTCGAAACACAAATGCCATAGCAAAATAAAAGGAATTGAGATTCAAAGTTAACACTGCCGAATCGCGTTCTCCTCGGATCGCGCTCTTCCGATAGCTTCTCCAGCGCCTCCGATTTCCTTCCGAATCGAATGATGAATAATGATTCTCGATTGTCGCCTCCCTTTAATAACCAACTAGACACTTTTTGGTGTGCGAAAAGGCACGCAAGCCCTTCATCCACCGATCTCTTTTCCGTTGGCTCGCAAAAGCGCGCCTTTATCCGTCCCGCCACGTGGTTGTGGTCGCAAACTTCTTCGCTTTTATAAGCGCATCTCCGACACGAGCTCCAACTCGCGCTTGCACGAGCTCGCTTCTCGGAAAGATCTCGCCCGAACTCATAAGTCCGACCTGCACGAGTCCGACCGCCACGTGCATCGCCGAGGTCGCTTCATACTTGTGAACTTTTCAATCTTTGAGCTCGGATGGTTGCGAGCTCGCTCATTCTCTTCTCCTGAGTTCGGTTTCACTCACGAGCTCTGCCTGAGCTCGGTTTCGAGCTCGAAGTCTGAGCTCGAGTCTTGAGCTCGAGTCTTGAGCTCGGTTTCACTTTTCGAGCGACTGCCTCGTTCACTCGACTCGTCCCGCATTTCTTCAGATACTGCTCGCCCTTCCCCACATCGGTCAGCTCGCCGCGAGCGGCCTTTCGGCTCAACCGAGCTGACTTGACTCCGGACTGCGGACTTGCCTCGCTCTTCACCCGCTCTTCCGCAACATGCCATGATTATTTAAATAACGCTTAAAAGCAATTAAAACCCTTTGATTTCATCTTACTCAATCCTTCACACAAACACACCAAACATAACAAAACATACAACATAACATCGAAATAAAAGAACCCGTTCACTCAAGGATTTTGTCATCAAAGGTCATATAATAACCTTTTATAAGAGTTATCGCCATCGATTGAGAAACTACCCGAGAGACTTCAGGCACCAAGCAAGCGATATGACGTGAAGACTTGATCGCACCGCATGAGTCGCGTGAAGCAAGATCTAAAGCGAAGGCATGTTCGATCGAGGCTAACATTGGAGGTCCCTCCAACAACGTGTCTTCCATGTCAAAGACAAAGCAGGAAGGTGGTTCCCGTAAGTTTGACGGGATCTATAATGCAAGATGGCCACAGTGGTGACCCCAAGAATAAGCAAGCCCAATGTTGTCGGTGAAGGACTTGACAAATGGGACAAGGATGTCTGGTCTGTAGACCGAAGTCAACCACATCGAGAATCGAGGTGGAGGTTCATCGACATCGGCAACCGCGCATGTCTGCGCAAAAATGCGTTTCACCTACAAGCCTGCTGGAGGGGAAGCTCAACATGGGGAACCAAGCTCGTCCGAGGTTGCCGGAGTTGATGATGTGGTTCTCAAGATGTCCCGCATTGAGATCACATGAGGTCGCATGTCCCGGATATTCGAAGAATTTAGGTTCGGCTCGATTCTAGAACAATGGGTTTAGACTAGTTTTGAATCGGACAAGTTTATCTCGACTAAGTTTGGGAAGTTCCTTGGAGAGGTTATCTCACGGGTCTTTTTATTTTGAATGTAATGGCTGCGTCGGTACCCAAGATTGTTATGAATAAAATGCATCTACTTCTCTTACTGACCGAGTGTTCGATTTATGGCATTGTAGATTAGGACATGTTAATCTAAATGCAATAAAAGATTAGTAAATTTAGATTTACTAAAGTTAAAGGTTAATACACAAACGAAATGGAGGTTTGTGTGAAGCCAAAATGCTAAGTTACCGCTTCATCGGTAGAACGAGCACTAAGCCTCTACAACTTATTCACACGATGTGTGTGATTTAAAGTTTGTACAAACTAGAGGTGGTAAAAGTAATTCATCACTTTTATTGATGATCGATAAGATATGTTATCTTTACCTTCTAAGAAGAAAACGGCTATCAAGCTTTTAAAACTTCAAGAACGGTCGAGAATCAACTGTCAGCGAAAGATCGCTCTGATAAAGGGGAGAATATGTAGTCTGCTTGAGGCATTATGCAACGAAAGTGGTATAATACATCAAACGATAGCCCTTATTCACCTCGCCTCAATGCATTGCCGAACGTAAAATCGAACACTTGGAGATGATGAATGCTTTGTTGATTAGTTCGGGGTCGCCGCAACTTTGGAAGCGCTTTGAGAGCCAACCACACACCGAACAAAATTCCACCAAGAGTAAGGATGTCACCTCACGAGTTATGGAAAGGAAGAAAGCCATCGACAAATATCTCAAAGTGGGGTGTTGGTCGAGGTGCTCTTCCAAATAAGTTACAATTGTACCTAAAACAGATCAGATCTTTATGGTATGCATCGAATAGCGCACTATCATTTTCCGATCCACGGTCGAGGACTGGATATGACCGTGTGGACGATATCAATCAAGGAATGCTATATTATTTGAAATTGTTTATCCCAGAAAGACAAGGATAAAGGAAGCCACTCTAGGAATGAGTCGAGTGAAGCTTCGAGTTCTAAACCTTTAGGAAGAACCGATATCGCATAAGTGATCGAGGTCCGATCCAGGGTCGGAACCGAGAGGCAGAGAGTCGAACGCCAAAGGATTTTGGTCCCGACTATATTGCGCTCATGTGACGAAGAACCAACATCGATCAAAGTAGCCTATGGTCGGCCAGACGGGAGCCTCGGCGAGGTCGCTCAAAGGAGATTGATTCTATTCGCAAAACCACACTGGCGTCGACGGGTTAAGCTTAGATGCAAATGGATCCTTAAAAGAAAGTATGCAGATGGATCAATTGAAAGTATAAGGTCCGCTTTGGTTGTCAAAGGGTTTAAACAAGAGGGTACGATTTCTTCGATACCTATTCACCGTGACGGATTACGCTATTCGGTGCTTCGCAATTGCCGCTTCTGCAACTGAGATTCATCAAATGGACGTTAAGACTGCGTTGAATGGTGACCTCGAGGATGAGGTATATATAGAGCAACCCGGGGTTTGTAGTTGGTCAAGAGGCGGTATGCAAACTCGAAGTCTCTATATGGCTTAAACAAGCGCAGAATGGCACTTGAAATTGACAATGTAATGTTGGCAAATGGTTTCAAGATCAACGAGACAAATGTGTCACGTAAGAACACCGATAATGGTTATGTTATAGTGTGTTTGTATGTAGATGACATGTTGATCAGGGTAGTAATACTTAAGTCATTAATGAACAAAGCGCATGTTAAATAGGAATTTTGACATGAAGGACATGGGTTTAGGATGTGATTCTGAATCAAGATTCTAAGAAGATCGACGGAATTGTTCTGACACAACTCACCACGAGAAAGTGCTTAAGAAATTCAATGTGTTTGATAGTTTGCCCGCTAAGACCCCATTGAGCTCAATGTTCACTGAGTAAGAACAGGGTGAACTCGCTGGGCAAGAAGACTATGCTAAGGTCATGGGTGTTTGATGTATCTTATAAATTGCACCCACCGACATAGCTTGCGCGTGAATAAATTGAGTCGTTATACGAGCAATCCAGCAAGGAGCATCGAAGGTTTCAGTGAGAGTTTTGAGGTACTAAGTATACTCAAAATCAGGGTCGCATTTCACGAGATATCCCGCTCAAGGGTACGTGATGCCAATCGATATCGACAAAAGATTCACTTTCTACAGTGGGTCGTGTTCACGATCGGAGGAGGTGTCGCTTCTTGAGATCCATGAAACAGACGTGTATAGCCCGATCCACCATGGAATCGTAATTCATAGCTTGGATAACACGGGAGCCGAGTGGTCTGCAATTTTTGGAAGATATTCCATGTTGGTCTAAACCGCCACCGTGATGATTCACTATGATAGCCGCTATGGAAGGCGAAAAGTGGTTTGTATAATGGTAAGTCTCGAATACGCCTCGACATAATACCGTGAGGCATTTGATCTCAGTGAGGTTATATCAATCGACTATGTCAAGTCAATAGATAATCGCGATCCGTAACCAAAGGGTCGAACCGGGATCAAATGATCAAGTTGTCTAGGAAGGGATTAAAACCACATCTTAAGAACAATCATAGTGGTAACCCAACCATGATGACTGGAGATCCCAAGAACTGGTTCAAGGGAGAACTAAGCTATAGGAGTTCGTGTAAACACTCAGTCTGTCCCTAGAAAGCAAACGAGTGTTGAAAAACTGCCTTAGTGGTAGGTTGAGTCGCCGACTCATGATTCATAAGATACCGGCGAGGTTGAGTATGGCAAGATACTCGAAAGAATCACCTATATAAGTGCGGTGGGCCGCTTCAAACAAAACACTTATGAATCCTAAGTGGATGTCCATGGCCAAAATGAAATCAAACGTGAGAACGGACGAGGTGAGGTGTTAAAGTGTTAATACCATTGTCTCAAGCACGTTGTGGGGAATAGTTCAGCATCGTGTCCACTAATCCGCCTGTACTCGATGGTACTAACTATGGAAGGTTGGCCATAAACCACCTGTCCAAATATTTTAACATCTCTTGAGGATCGACTGGTCTCGCATACATGCATATGGCTATTTTCACTCATGTGGGGATTGTTGAAAACCTGTATATATATATATTATATGTGGTCAAGTTTCGAGGCTACTTTGACCAAGATTTTGAGTGACGAACGCTTAATTTTATGAAATTAACGGCATAGGATCGATCTACGTTCGAGTAGATGATCGTGGTGTATTCACATTCTCAAATCCGATTTTCGTGAGTGAGAAATAATGGATCAAAGTTGGTCAAACATGGAGTTATGTGATTAAGGGATAAGCATGGATTAATTAATCTTCATCCCACATTGATTAATGTACCTTCATTAATTGTCTCTATAAGTGGTTCATTGAACACTTAGTATAATTATGGCATACGTGAGGGTCGAAAGCCACGCTGCCGCCGCCGCCGCCCGCCTCGGGCCCGATGCCGCGCCGCCGCCTCCGCGCCGCCGCCCGGCCCGGCCCGATTCCGTTCCGTGGTCCGTGGATCGTGGATCGTGGATCTTGGATCTTGGATCTGGCAATTGGTCTTTGGGTGGTATTTGGCCGTTTCAGCTCGCTGGCCCGGTTCCGTGGCCCATCGCTCCTATATTTGGATCAATGTTGATCGAGCAGATGGAGTCCGAGGCCCAACTCGAGCCCAATCCTGGGCTCGCGTGCGATGGAGTTGGTCCGAGGCCCAACTCGTAGCCCAATCCGTTGGGCTCTGCAGAAGAGACGTCCGACACGCCCAGAACCCGACGCACGCTGTCCATATTCGCTCGTGAATGCCTTAACGTTCGACATGATGGCTCGGGAACGTGGGCACGTTGTCTCCGAAACCGCCGGACATAACTAACACCCGACATCAATACAGTGTTGACTCAAGATGCTCCCCAGGGGACGACGCCTATAAAGGACATGTCTCCACAAAGATAAGTCAACCCATCGCACTTCAGATTCCAAGATTTCAAAGCACTCTCGCATACTAGCTCGTGTCGGCTCCTCTGCCCTCGTCACGGGCGAGCTCGGTCTGCGGTCTGCAGACGCGTGCTTTATCTTTGGAGACGATACGCCGAACCGAGAGCACTACCGGGCGTATCTCGCTCTTGAAGAGGCTCCTCGACTCGGCATTAGTTTACGGTTTAGTTTCAATTGTATTTCAATTCGCTTAGTTCAATTGTTATTTGATCTCCACTTCACATTTCGTTTAAGTTGTACCGCAAGTTGCATCGCTCGTACACTTTTTCCAAGCAGCTAATTGGCGATATGATGAATTTTCTTAGATTAAATGGAATTTATTCATTTATTTATGCTTTCTCTACCATTTATTTTATTTGTTATAAAACATAATAGTATATGTATAATCCATCTGCTCCAAATATAGCCCACTCATACTACTTTTATACTCATTTAACTATGCCCTTATTTATTGAAATTAAACATACTACATGAAATTATTGTAAGTAGTTTAGTGAAATCACTCATTTTTCGTAAGTCCCAATCTACGCACTGATGGGACCAATATATGGAATGAAAAGGAGTTGATATGTACCTCACCGCTAGCTATGAAAGAGTTAGATATTGGAACAAGGATTAAAGATCGATATCTAGCGTCTGCAGTATGAGAGTTTCACCTCTTTAAGGTGGCTCATTGTGGGCTTGCAAAGTCCTCATAACTTAATTATTGATTAATCGTGATTTATCCTCACATGATGAACAAAGTTGTCCGCTTCCATGGAGGTGGAAGCCTAAATTCTATTGTTGTAAATCACGGACCCAAGCATTTCGAAAGGTATTATGAGTAAAAATCGAATTCGTGGTGAAAGTTATGCCTTTTTGGATTCTCGTCGAGGATAGAGCAAGATGGAAAACAAATATGACTAGAGAGTCGATCCAAGCTCAAAGAACATTCAAATGTGATCGATATCAAGTCCGAAAGTCCAAGAAGAATAAAGTTGAAGTCAAATCCAACTCAATCCAAATGAACGAGTTAAGGGCATGTTATTTATCGATGTTCGAGTTAAATGTCTCTCAAAAGCCCACTCGATTTGGAAGTGTATGATATAGACCTTAAAGAACCTCGGATCAAGATACAAAGATATCCCTAAAGATACTAAGATATCCTCAAAGATATGAGAACATCAAGATATACTCTTATTTTTAAGGATCTTATCCTTATATATTTGTTCATATCCGAGAAGATCCGAAATGACATGACATATCATCGGAGAAAGCAAGGATTTGAAGTTACTAAACTACCCTCATTGTTGTTTTCTATAAATAGTTTAGATTTTCTTATAATATATACGCTCATACGCAGACAACACCGCACTTTTTCCTTCGATCGAGTTTTATCTCATAATTTTATCAAGAAAGTTTTAACGAGGCAACACATAATCTATCAAAATCTCCATTACAAGCAATACAATTTTCCTATATTCCTTCAATATTCATTGTTTATTAGTATTTTTATGTTAGGGTTCTGACCGACTCAACATGAGTAATTTTAATATTAACTACACATTTAGAGAATTTATAGACTTAAACAAATTCGAATAAACTTGTGAATTTTAAGTATATTCTACAAATTAAAATCGAATTCAACTCAATAATAAATAGTCGAATAATTGTAGTACTCGATCCTATCTCACCCCTATTCACTCTAAATTTGCGGTTTGTCTATCCCTTCCAACTAATACTATATTCGCCTCATTTTAAGTAGTTCATATTTTTCTTAGATTTCATTTTAAGTAATTCATACCAAAAATAAATCTTTTACAAATAAAAATACACCCAATACCGTGAGTTATACTACTTTACATATAAATACTTCATTCGTCCACCAAACGCTCATTTAATTCCATTTGTCCTCCACAAAAATATTCACTTTCCTTTTTTGGAAACATCAACTTCATATTTTTACCCTAAATTTATCCACTTATTTACAAAAAATCACTCATTGCCGCATTTTTACACCCATTATCCATTAATATATTCATTTATTATCTCATGGTCAATATTTTTATACTCACTTAGTTTACACTCATTATATTTTATTAAAACTCGACATCAAAATTAAGGAACAAATTTGATGAATGGATAGAATATCATTTTTCTTAATTTACGTACTCAAAAGTAATGAGTTACTTAAAAGTGACAAAAGTATTATTTATCAACAAAGAAGGCTGTTTTCATTTGCAGACTAACATTGTCCACAAAGCCAATATCTCTTAGAAAATTGTATAAAACGTAAACGGGGAAAACTATGCTTGAAATTTTCGAGGAGACAATGAATTTGGATAGTTGTATTTTATTTATTTTTGGGGCAGTTGTTTAATTGACCATCTATCCCATTTCAAATGTTTCCATTTCAAATGTTTCTTTTCTTTTGTTGTTCATTACAAAGCTCATTCCATTTTAAATAATTATTCTTCAAAAGTATTCCTACCCATTTTTTAACACTTTAACTACTTTTATTTTTTCTTAAATACTGTACTCAAAGTTAAACTTTATTGATTTTGAAAGGATGTAGATTTGATTGTGAGACAAATGTGAAGACGTGGTTTACATGGAAATTATTTAAAGCTTCACGGGCTACAAACTAACAATCTCGGCTCAATTCAGGAAAGAACTGTAAGCACTGTTGCCTTATCACTGACGCCATATTTGTTCCCTAATACTTTATTTTCCTTTTCTTTTATTATTTGCTTTTCTTTTTCATTTTCCTTTGAGATCATGGGACTCTACTGCTATATATGGTACACACTGGGTAAGTTTTATATTCTTATGTAGTAGTTTAAACCATATAACAAGTTAAATCACACTCAAAATCAAATTGACAAACTTAAACTCAAAGACGTTAAGTTTGAACACGTGATATTTTTATCACAAGATAACGAATTTGAATATGTGACAAGAGTAAAGTATCAAACTTTTGGATTACCTATTGGCGGACAGAATCAGAAATATAATTCAAAGGGAATTAAAGTTAAAAAAAATGACTATAAAGATATTAATACAAAAAATTATATAAAAAATTAAAATCATATTGTTATTTTTTTTTACTAGGGGTGTTTGAGTTCATCCCATCCCCCTCATATCCGCCCCTAACCTATTGTATACGTAATAACAAAATAATCTTTTTATAATAATGATTATTAGCTGTTTCTATTTGAAGCATGTATTGATAAATTTTATTAATGTAGAATAGTATGCAAACTAAAAATACTAATCAATTTTATACTTTTCTATAATGTCATCCTTTCACAAATGGTCAGCATTCTATACATTAGTGTTGTCTTATATTTTCAAGTTGATAATTAGTGATGAAATTCATTGCTTTGTTTAAGTTATGCACAATTTGTATTATTTATAATTACATTATGGATAATCCAAGCTAAAAAGTATTTTAAGTCATAAAATTTGGAGAAGAAAATATGTTTTACAAAAGTATTGCTACTATATACACAGTGCCAAATTAGTATAACACTAATGATAGTATCGAATATTATTTCATTGAACTTGAAGAAATATTTGTTTAACTTATTAATTAATCCTCCGTCCAAAATGTAATTAATCATTCTTTCTTTTGAGGTGACAAAATTATAATCTCTTTTTCTTAATAGATCATGTATTATTATTTTTCCTTAATATGCCCCTATTGAATGTTCTTAGACATTAATGATATTTCTTTTTGAATGAATAAGTAAGGGTATAAATGAGAAGACTTTATATAATTTTAGTTTTATAAAGACATTTCAAAGAGATTGTTTTACATTACCTGATTTTGGGACTATGGAGCTTAACCCAACAGATTGTATCTATTATTATTATTATTATTATTATTATTATTATTATTATTATTATTATTATTATTAGAAAAGGATCTTTCATCCATTACTGCAGCCAGGAATGCCGCTTTTCCAGTGATTCTCGTGCCAGCCAGTGACAATAAATTATTAGAAAAAATAGAAAATAAATAAATAAAATTTAAATAGCCTTTTGTAGCGCAAACATCGTTAGTTAGGTGAGCCACCAAATTGCAATTGATGATTGAAAACAAGTCAATTAGCAAATTTTTTTTATGGATGCCAACTCTTTTCGAGAAATTTATAAGATATAGAGATTATATCTCTCTCACATAATAATATTTTATTAATATAAATTAAATTAATAAAATATTATCATAGGTTAATTTAAGACATCTACGTGTTACTATGGAATTTCTCCTCTTTCCCCATCACTTTGCCAACATAAACATTAAATACACTTTTTTATAATTATGTTTCTTCCTTCTCCAGTTACCAACCAATGTAAATTACATTTGTGTCACAATGCCTATAGAACTATTCTCCTATCACAGATTATCTTGTTGTAATAATCTATATATGCAAACTATATACTATACACAAACACACATGTACTTTTATAAAATTATAATGTAATTATACATTGGTAAGCACATATATATATATATATATATTGATGATATAAATATATAATTTAAAATATTATCTCGTGTGCTTGACTGGATATTATGCTTAGGCAAATTATGGTATGAAAACGACATTTTTCTTTCTTTCATCTTTGCAGTAACGTTATAGTTGTAGAAGCTAACTGTTTAATTGAAGAATTCACAAATTTCGAATAGATTTAAAGAATAAAATATTCAAATGGAAAATATTGCTGCAAAATGTATATGTCGGCAGTTAGTAATTCAATTAATTAATATGGTTGGTCAATGCTTTTCTACAACTACTAATATTCAATTTATGACGGAACAATCAATATTTCAATCTAAATTAAATCAGAATATGATTATGAAAATTAAAATAAAATTAGCCTTCAAATTTTTGTAGTGTCTCCGACAAAAAATAAAAATATCAGCATATAGCTCCTCTATTTTGTTCCCTATTCAATCCTCAATTTATTGAATCTTATACGAAAAAATAAAAATGTAATTCTTTTTACAAAAAATTCCACCACCTCCTCCTCAATTAAAAATAAAAAGAATAATAATAAAAATATTGTCAGTCAAATCCTTAAAATGAAGACCCCGAATTAAAGAAGGAAAAATGGTAAACAGAAATCTCAACATGCCTAAAACTCAATGCGCGACAGCGAGCGGCGGCGCGTAGCTAATACTCCTCTGCTCCGGCAAGGCGAGCATCGCCGTGTGATCGATGAAACTTGAGCGCCACCACCGACTGCAATATACTCCTCAAATCGTCGGTGCAGACAAATCCTACATTCCCAATCCTTCTCACGGCGTAGACATAGAACGTGATGCACCCTTTCCGAAACTTAAACCGCGCCATCTCGCAGCCGGCGAGGCCACGGATCAGCTTCTTGTTGACATCGCCGAGAGGGATCTCCGCCGGCCAGAGGCGCTCCAGGGCGGCGCGCATGGCCTCCGACTCGAACACGAACAGCACCACCTTGGATTTCTTGGTGCCGAGGCCGAGGGTGAGCGTGTGCCACGCGTGGTGGGCGAGGATGGTGAAGTTGGTGGGGAGGTACGCGGCAGAGGCGAACGCCGCGCGCGCCGGCGGGAGGGCGAGGAGGCTGTGGAGCTCCAGTGGGCGGGCGCGTCGGATGGTAAAGGATTTGACGATGAACTGCCCCGAAGCGGAGGCCCTTCACGTCGGAGGAGGGCTTGAAGGAGAAATCGGAGGTGTTGGTTTTGGCGGTTTGGTCGTTGGGGTGCTGGTGCTTCTGTTTCTTGTTTTGTTCTTCGATTTTCCTTCCATGGGGCGGCGGCAGAGGGCGGTGGATGATGGGAGTGGTGGGGTGGTGGTGGAGAGTGATGAATGTGATGATTGATGAGCGATAACAGATCTTAAGGCAATAAATTGGGCCGACGATATAACTTTCATTTATTGATTTATATGAATATTTTCTAAATGTTCCGATTTAAATATTTGTAAGTTACAGACACATTAAATAGTTTTGAAGTACAGTAGAGTTAGAAATAGTTACTGAAAGAGTAATTATGGGTGCTATCTATAAATGTTTCCTGTATTTTCGAACATTTCGTTTGTTGAATTATTGATTATATTCGTATGTATACTTGGACAAAATTCTGGTGCGGACAAAGTAGCACTTCCTCCGTTCCATCTGAGATATTTTGATTTTCTCATTCAAGATGATATGTTCACTTTTGTGAAATAATTATCTCTTCAAAGCTTAGACCTATCTATTTTTATCATTTTAATCACTTTATACCATTCTCCTAAATAATCGGACGAAGAAATAATTGCTTTGATTGATATGGAGTAACAAATATCGTTAAAATGACAATTTTCACGGAAAGAAATATTTATATTCATATGTGTATAATGGTATTAAAGTAGGAATTGCATCAAGGACATGTTTTGATTTACAGACTATTTTTCTTCTTGGTGAAAGCATAAATTTTTCAAAATACTTTTCAAGTAAGCGTGACACCAAAAATAGAGTAAATTAAGAGGAAAACAAAAGTTACAAGTTTATAATTTATCTGATGAAAATAATCCGACACGCCTACTTAAGCAGTTAAGCGCCCTAGTGTCCCAATTACGAAGAGAATAATTAGTGTACTTTAAAAAATTAACATATAAAATTAAATTGGAAAATAAATAAATAACGGATTATCTGCAAATATAATCACTGCCTATTACCCAATTTTTAGTTACAATACCATTTTAAGAGTGTTTATAAAAAATACACAATTTATTGATTTGTTATAATTGGAATCAAGTCTCCAATTTCTTTGGTACAAAACTCTTATACATCCGTCAAGATCATGAGAGATAAATATATCATTTGTTATTAAGAAAATATCATTTATATTAAAGAAAATATCATTTGCTTAAGTATTATTTAAATTGATGAAAATATCAAATATCATTTACATTGAAGAAAAATATTAAAATCAGATGTACGGACGGATGTACAGGACCACCTTTTTTTTCTATAATCGAACTCAGAATCGCTACTCACGAGCGTTGGGTAAATCTCACGTTCGTAATAACATATAAACCATATTGGACAAGAAATCACATTAAAACCCAAGGATGTGCTCAAACACATGTATGCGTGTGATTGGAATTGTGATCTGGTCTTTATTTCTCCTATCTAATGTTGCAATAGTATATCCGAATAAAATAGAGCAGCCCACATGGACTAAAAAGAAAGCCGCATCACATTTTCGACAGTCGAAAAATTTGAGGGTGATTCCAATTTCAAACAATCAATAATGTGTGTATTGTTTAACACATTAAAAATGATATTGTATTTGCAAATTGGATCATAGATGGTAATTTTATTTGCAATTAATCTATAAATAATGACCGATCATATATGTACAAATTAATTCTACCTAGTGCAAGAAACAATTTAGGAATTTACATGTGCATCCCTGTATACTAATTATGTAATAAGTATGCAAGATAGTAAAATAGACCTCAAAGATGTACATTATGGGCACAATTATAGAGAAAAATTGCCCTAAGGAAAGAGGTTGAGCTACTTTGGGTTCCATTATGTTGGTCACGCTTGCCTAATTTATTACTTTGGAAAACATACGAGGCTTGCAAGGAAGAAAAGAACTCTATAGATTGGAATTTTTTTAGTATTTGTGTTTTGCTTGGAATATTTAGAATCATAGAAATGAAGTGGTATTCAAGAATTCGTTGGTTAATGGTGGGGATTTGGTGGAGATATGATTTTGATTTTGGATTTCAAATTATTTTTCAACATTTCTTGTTTTAGTTGGGAGATTGAATTTGTAATATCCATCTCATTGTTTTGATTTGTTGCGAGTGTTTGTCTTGTAATTTTGAACCTTGTATCTCGCTTTTGGCTCGCCCTCATGCAATTTTTAAATAAATTTTATGTAAATTATGTTTTAGAATAGTGTTTTGATTAGATCCAAAAAAATTCGATGATTAATATAATATAGTATTACTCACATGTTAGGAATTAGCTTCTCACAAGTTTCAGAGAAGAACTATCACTGGATAGGTCTCAGCTAAATGAATTCAGAGAAGATCGTCAATCACGCCGATAAGTACATGTACCAGCTACTAAAGACTTAGATGTCAAGACAAAGAAGCCCATAAAATGATAGAAGAGAGTCCACCGCTTATAAAATATGAAGTCGCCCAACGGTGAAATTCAAGTCGACATCGAAGAAACACAAAGTCAACTCAACTGAAAAACAGAGATATTTCAACCTCGAGTGTTTGACTTTCAATGTATCAAAGCGAATCTACGAGAATCAAAACAAGTCAAAGCTACTTTTCGAGTTATAGATCTCGATGTATATGACATGTTACGTAAACGGCATGATGATTCAAATGGACGATTTCAAAAGAAAATGAAATGGATGTGATTAATGTTCCATCCAACATCACTATTCATCGTTTCTATAAATATGCGTAGAATCTAACATTTGAAGGTTAACATAACAATGAGCATTTAAATATTCAAAGGTACCCGAGCTCATATCTCAAGAACAATCATCCAACGATTTCAAGAAGAGAGTTTCAAAGTGTTATTAATAAATCTTGAGCTTATATATTTATCACCAAGATTTCAACATACGTCTCTTATTTTCTAGGTTACACTCATTTAATATCTTAAGACCGTAATTCGAGTTGTTGACTTGTGACTCAAATCTAAGTTGAAAACCTATACCCAAAACCCTCAAAGAGGTTAAGAAGAAGTTGGACAAGTAATATAAAGTGTCATTCTTGAAAGCTGGTTATCTTGCATGTAAATAAGAGGTTAGGCGAATGCACCGTAAGCAACTCGAGGTTTCCAGACAGATTAATAAGAACGACAAGTGAGGTACGACAAGGTGAACTTCGAGTGGATTGACGTGTTATCATCCGTGGAGGAGCGATCTCTCGAACCACGTTAAAAACTAAGTGTTATTTACTTTCAGATCGCTTTAAATTATATTTTATTGAATCAATATCATCACCACACGCAACACAACATATTGTTTTAAAACTCTACCAATATTAGTTTGAATCGACGAGATAATTGAAACCGACTAATCAATAATTGACTAAGTGTTTTATATCAAGATCGCTTTTCAAGAAGGCAAAACGTAACCATCACATTCTCAGAACACATTAGTTATCGGTCCAATCAACTAAGCGTCTCAACAAGAAGACGATTACTAACTCATATACTTGGTACAAGAATCCCGCACTTGATTGATTAGTAGATCGATACCGATCGAATCGATTTAATCGATTAGTAGAAAATCATACGATAATGGTTGATTAAAACTAAATTTCATGTAGAAAAAAAGTTATATTGTCTAACTTTAATGTCATATCTCAAATAATATTCTAAATCATATATATATATATAGTTATGATATTAGAACTTAAATATTTAGATTAACATTCTCATCATATAATCTTTTCTAATTACAATAGAAAAGAAAAAAATTATAATAGAAATAGAAATAGAAATCTAATTTTTACAAAATAAATATTTACTGAATAAATCTATTACAAAATTACTTAGTTAATTATAATCGTTTAGCTGATTATAAAATACTTATCTAGATTTAATATAATCTGATTATTTAGTGATTTTAAAATTATATAATATTAAGTTATATATAAAAGGGTTCGGGTAGCATCTATCCACAACTAATCTCTCAAATCCAATCCAAACCCGTTAAGGATATTAGTTTCATTACACACACTCGTCCTAAACCCATTTTATACTTATCCAAACATATCCTATTAAAATTTGGTAGAGTATATCTGCAAAACTGACCCACTGCCATCCAAGTCCCATTTATATTGTATATATTACTATTATTATATCATTAGAGTTGACTTTTAATTTTGGTTTTCGTACATACTTAAAGTGACAACACATTTAGAGTTATCACATTATTAGTGAATATGTTTTTTTTGAAAAGAATTAGTGAATATGTTAACAAGTCATAGCCTTAACTTTTAAAATTATTATCGAACTCGACAAGTCTTGATGGGAAAATATAAATTTTGTCTGAATTCAACTTATAAAATATTAGAATAATAATAATAATAATAATTATTATTATTATTATTATTATTATTATTATTATTATTATTATTGTGGGAAGACCATGTTCTCAAGGAAAATCACACATTAATATTATTATTATTATTATTATTATTATTATTATTATTATTATTATTAGGGGAGACCATGTTCTCAAGGAAAATCACACAATATAGAAATTCTAACAAAGATGCTAAAACAAGAGCCCGTACATACCCTACAACAAAAAGATGCAACATTTAAAACTTCGATCTTCTTTCACGATGCAAGAATCGGAATGAGTTGAGTAACTTCAATAAAACTCAACCACATCTTTTACATAACTAAATTTTGAAATCTTGTACATAGTGCAAAATGAATACTTTAATCACAAAACTCATGTACATCATTCCTCACAGAGACTGACAAAGTATCATTTGTTATTAAGAAAAAATCATTTACATTGAAGAAACATATAAAATATCATTTACACTTAAGAAAATATCAAAATCCAGTGATATACTGGAAGAAATGTATAGGATACCGCCTAGTTTCATGGTTTGGTCTCTTCGTTCTCTTATTCTTTATTTCCAAATTTTCATTTTGGGTTTAATTAAGTGATGGAATTGATGCTTTCATCATGTCCACGCCTTTTGAGATGAATAACATTTGTCTAGGGTTTTGGCACTTTAGTTTCTAGATCAAAAGTCACTTTTAATTATTTCAATGGAGAATATTGTATATTTTAAATTCGTTTACAATGTCTGCAAACTTGATGATATCAATAGTTAAACCTCTTCATGCATGGTTACATTTGCCTAATTGATCATGCCTTAATCATGAATCAAATATTGCCTAATTGATCATTTGAACTAGGGTATCCAAACGGTTTTCGGTTTTGATTTGAATCGAATCGAACCGAACCGATCTATTTCGTTAGTGAAACCAACAATTCGGTTATCGGTTTAGTTTCGATTCAAGAGTTGAAAAATTTCGGTTATTTGTTAACCGATAACGAACGTTCGAATCGAAACCGCTTTTAAATTATTAATTAATTAATTAAAAATTCTAAAAATAATTTATAATTATTACTTTATTAATTACTTGTTAAATATTTTATTTATTTATAATAAATTTCATTTTTAAATTATTATTTTATTTAATAATTAATTTTAATTTGATTTTTCGTTAATCGTTTCGATTAATCAAAAATTTAAAATGGTTTGATTTGGTTCCACTTTTTGGAGAAATTGATTCGACTAACTGAAAAATCGGTTCGATTAATCGAATCGAACTAAGTCGCGTGTCAATGATTTTTTTTTTTTTGAATATGCCCTTAAAGTATATTTTGGCGCCAAAACAAAATCTGGACCTTCAAATAATTGGTTCAACATACATGCACTCAAAATTTTGATGGTCGTTATTAACTTAAATTTGTGCACTATAACAAACTTCTCAACCCAATTGCTTAATTTTTAGAGTCTCCATTAATACCTTTAATTTAACGATTGAATGTCAAAGAATAATACAGTTTAATGGAGAAGTTGTTAACTAGATAGTGCATGATGTTTGTTAACAAACATCAAAGTACTACACCATCAAGCTAGACGTTGCACTTTTTATGCCGAAATATACTTATGCACTATAATCATTTCGATAATAGTTACAATAACCCTAGTTGCCGAACTTACTTTCACAACGAAATTACATTAATAAATATACATATTTGTTTGGGTCGGGAAGCAGTTGCGTGAAAGCCTTAATAGATTCTCAAACAATTATTTGAGAGATAATATTAATTGTTGCTTGAAGTTCTATTAAGAACGATGACGTGAAGGCAAAGCAAAAGGAAAATACCAATCGTGGCTTTATAAATTCATTTAGTGAATGCGACGCATACGAAGATTTTCTACATAGATATTGCTCAGAATCATTCTTTTATTTTCTTTTTCAGAGGCAGAGGGAGGAGGTACAATGAAACATAAATTACAAGATAAATAGAGACCTAAAACTCACAAATAAATGTTAAACTTTTCCTAAATAAGAGAAAAGTTCCTTTCTTGCTTTTGGAATCAAGAAAGGTATTTGCAACGACCATTACCTGCAGACACACAAAGAGCATATTTTAGAAAAACAAATTATATCATGGCAAAACTAAAACCAAAATGTGCTGCTATACATATTCTGATATTCAATTAGAGGCCCACTCCAATGCAACTACCCTAATTAGGACGGATACACTGTGCATCCGGATGTACACCAAGTTTTGCCTTCAACTGGTGAATTCACAGACACACTAGCGATACTTTTTAATGACAGAAATGGTGATCAGTTGTAAATGAAATAAAGTCATAGTTTGAACAATAAACTAGATTACTATGTTAATGATGCAGATCAACAGCAGCAGAAAAAATTGGACAAGGAAAGAGTAGAGAGAGCATACTGGGATCGGTGGTGGTAATGACAGCAGAGCCAGAAAAATCGCAGTTGAAATCATGACGGCCTTCTGTCTGAAAGAAAGAGTTCATGACGTAAGCAGCATGAGCCCTGACGTTGTTGGGGTAGAAACAGGCGCCGCCTGCCTGAATAGGGCTGCAGTCCACCCTTGGCTGCACACGTAGTCTATGTCAGCCTGCAATGGGCCACTGCCTCCGGCTTGGGCAAACACCACTTCTTCCGCCTTGGGTCGACGGTGGCATTCTTGGAGCAGGCTACATATTCATAATATCGTAGAGCCATCAGTTTTTCGCGACATGAATAACATGCAGTTCGATCCAGTTTGGTACATAGATAACATGCAGACGAACACCAACACAACTCGAAGGACATAGATAACATGCAGTTCGATCCAGTTTGGTACACAATACACTACACTACATTCTTTTCGATGAACATGACGCATGAGTGATATTACATGAGATGGTGTGTAAAAACATCTGAGATCCTCTATCCCACTTTCAAAAATTGTGTTTTCTCTCAGCACCCCAACCACTTCAGCGCAAATCCCAACTAGTATCCAAATCAAATTTAAGGGAAAAGGATGGAACCTAACCTCTCCACCTTTCTACCAACAGAAAGAGGAACACAAAAGGAGAGTGGTGGGTGATGATATGATGTGAAAATTATTTTATTTTTCTTTATTTTATCGACATTCCAAAACGATGTAATTTGATTGCCACATCATTTCTTATTTTGCCATGTTAGATTCAATTTGAAGATAATTCAATTTCACGGCAAAATTAGAAAAATCGAAAATTTATATAGTGTCATTCAAATTTTAAAATTCATGTAACAAATTATGTTCGTGTTCGTATATTTAACGGTAATTAACCCTTTATTATATATCATAATTGAGATTTTTTTTTTTATTTCAATTCTTAGTTAATAAATGTCAATTAGGATTTATTACATTATACTCCATTTTTATTTATAATGATTAATATTAAAATACATAAAAATACAATATTAAAAACAGTTTCACGTTAGATGGTATGATAGTCCGAGAAGAACATTTAGGGTGTGTTTGGCCAAATGAGATCTTTAATCCCAACGATGTCCTATTAATTCCACTATTTTAAATTATATTTATTATACAAAAATTTTTATTATCATATAATAAATATCAATTAACATTTATTGCAATAAATTAAAATTAAAACAATTATATACCCTAACTTTGAATAATCAAGCCAAATAACATCTTTAACTACAAATATAAATTAAATATAAAAATATATTATAAACTCTAATTGGATTATGAATCATAATTAACAATTATGTAATTAAAAAAATCACAATATATTGAAATTGATTAAAAAATAATTAAAAACTTAATAGAGGATCCCTAGTGATGTTTGGTTGAGAGCATAAGCTCCTTAAAACACTTCATAAGATCTGAAAATAAATTTAACAACTTATAAGATCCATAAAAGGTTCATTAAACTCATCTTATTCTTAATCTTATAATCAACAATCAATTTGAAAGAATAACCTTAATATATCTTGTTATTTATAAGATATACCAATTTTATTGCATCTTTCCTCGACACGATTCTACCTTTCTTTACGGTTTCTCTCTAACTCACATTTCTCTCTAAATGCGATCATCTCTCCTAATTCACAAGTCTCTCATGATTTGTTATAACTGCTCTCAGTTTACATAAAAAGCCATATTATTGTTACAAAATCAAGAAAATGACATTTTGTTTTTATCATTACAAAATTGAAAGAGCTTATTATGTCACTTCACTATCTTATAAGATTTTCAAAGAACTATAAGCTCAGTTATCCAAATACACCTACAACATATAAATTTTATCACATTACATCTTACTCCTTCCATCAACAATAAGTGTATAACTTGTAGAGGACAAAAATTTTAATGAAATTATTGGTAAGTGTTGTTTGAATGGAGAAAGAGTGCATGTGTTAGGTTGTAAATGATAGGAATGATTTTTATAAATCATGAAAGGTTGAATAATAAAGAATATTATCTTAAAATGAAAATAATGTACTTTTCATGGACTGAATAAAATAATTATGATACACTTATAATAAAAAAGAGTAGAAGATATTGGAATTATCAAATATATGAAATAAACTTAATCAAACACCCTAACACACAAGCGATAAGCCTATTTACAATATCAAAACTATTTGTTGAATGCATAAAACTATTAGATCTCGAAAGCATCAATCAAGTACATATATGGAATAATTAATAAAAATATCCAAATTATTTGTTGAAATGCCAAGCCAGGATATGATTAAACTATGAAAAGAAAACATAATTTTTTTTGCATAAAATATGCGACAAGACAGATGGCCGTATGGGAATTCGAAAGGTGAAAAGAACGGAAAAATAAGGACAGGATTCAATGTTAAAGAAAACAAAGGATCGACCAGCGCACATGCAAACATCTCGATTTTTGGATTCATCACTCCCATTAATATATACATGTATATTAAATTTAATATATTAACATATTTTACCATAATCTTCAATTTAGAAGACCCGTTACTCAAATTCAAATATTTCAACTTTGAAGCTGTCCCATAATACCGACTACGACATTTAACTAATATACTAATTAAATTAAGTTATCAATTCCATAAGCTATAATAGTTCTAAAGTATAATCTATATTTAGATTCACACAGCTAATTAAATCCAGCTATATACCAATATGTTACAATCAAAACGCCAATAAATCCATGTCCTAATCAAATCTTAATTATGATTAATCCATCTAAAAATCTTAACTATAATTAATAAATTTTAAAGATTAATACATTATAATTAAGATGAATGTAAGTACATGCTGTTGTGGTCGAATATTTAACTTGTGAAATGAAAATATTCCCCCACCCCGACAAATGAACTTATAATAACTAACCGAACTTGTCTATTTCGACTTTTGCTATTCTATAAAACTACCAAAATATATAATGATTGATTTAACTACCAAAAAGCAGAAATTGTTTACCTTAACAACAGGAGCAGAAGCGTCGGCGCGCAGCAAACCAACATCATAAACCTGGCTGAAATCGGGCCAAAAGCCCGAAATTCTTCTCCGATAAGGGCCCGCTCTTCAAGTTTTCATTGAACAGCGCAAACAATAGACATCAAACTTCTTCCTCGGCATCAACGGCGTCCCTCTGCCCGAATTATACTTCCTGACAAGAGCGCCATTATACGCCACCGCATTGGCGACGGAGCACCGCGGCTGCTCGAAGGTCTCCCCGGCCGCGGCCCAGCCCGTCTCCCCTGCCGCGATCTCCACATCCTTGTACCCGAGTTTCATCATCGACACGTACACCGCGTCCATCAGCATATCGAACATGTTGCCGTAGGTGCGCTTCGTGTATTTGTCGAAAACGCCCTTATTCGGTTTGAAGAGGGCGAAATCGGCATTTTGGGGCTGTAGCCGAAGTAGGGGTAGGGGTTTACCATGAAGGGGTCTTGGCCTCCTGTGGAACTGCAGGGGGCCAGCACCCTTGTCCCACCCGGGCGGAAGCGGGCGAGGCTGGGGGCTCCGAGGACTCGAGGATGCCTAACGAGTGGGCGGTGGTGACCTTGATGGTGGTGAGGTTGGATTGGCGGAGGGCGGTGGAGGGAGCGCATGGCAGCGACGAGGTTGTCGACTAGGGGCTGGGGCCCCAGTGGAGGACCTCGGTGCCGACGAGGATGTAGTTGATGGCGGTGCGGGGTGGAAGGGCGATGTGGGACCCCACCCATGAGCGGGCGTAGGCGGGGTCCGTCAAGGCAGGGATCTCGCCGTTAGGCACCGTCACGGCGACCAGGATGCCGGTGTCGGCGAAGGCGCGGAGGATGTCTGGGTTCACGTCGAAGATCTTGATGCGGTCGATGTTGGTCTTTTCTTTCAGGAACTTCGCCACCTGCGGGGGCGGGGAGGTTGTCGCCAAGGGTACCGTAGTTCACGCCGATGGAAGAGGCAGCAGAGGCGGCGGCGAGGATCAGGAAGAGGAGGAGGAGGGGCGAGAAGCCGCCATGGAGGAGAAGCTTCTAGAGTCGAGTTGAGTTGAGATGAATTTGTGTGGTGAAAATGGGGAGTTAGATTTTGGAAAAGGACTGCGGTTTTAACTGTGAAATTGAGATTATTGGATCATTTAAAATTAAATTTAGATCTCAATAAAATCTTCGACAGATTGAGCAAAAGAAATTATAAAAGAAAAAGAGGAAACGCGTAGTGGGATTGAGTAAAGTAAAGAGCAGGAGAAATTTGGAGATGAACGTTGTCCCAACGGAAATGAGTTTTGTAATAATGAGACTTGTACTATGATTGCTTATTGTACACGTCATGCTCTTTGCAATAATATAACTATTGGGAGATGCTTTAGTCATTCTTTGAGATTTTCTCATATAGCTTATTGTTAAATTATACGCCCTGCGTTTCTTAATTTCCTTTTTTAAAAATTATATGAATTTTTAATAAAACTTTTGAATATATTATGTGTGAAGTAAATGTTTCATAATAATATAGTATAAATTAATTAGTGATAGATTATAAATAATAAATGATAATTAATGGTGTTATGAAGGTAATGAAAGATAATAGTAAACTATTGATGATAGAAATATATAAATAAAAGTACTTTAATGATAATAAGTAGGAACTATTTTGTGGATAGTTTTATAAATAAAATAAAAAGAAATTTGAGAAACATACTTTTAAAAAAGTAAAAGTAAATAAATCAAAGAAAGAATTAAAAATCACCGATACCGACAACGTCAATCGCTTTCTATATTGGACAAATACCGCCATAAAAATATTAAATGGAGTTCATATCCTTACAGTTATAATAATAATAATAATAATAATAATAATAATATATTTAATTTAAACACATCGCTTGAGTGAAGATTCGTTTTGCTGATTTTACCTAACGCAACCGATTCGAAAATCCGAATTTGAGAGAATTAATCCGATCCAGGCGAATATTCAAAATCCTAATTTTTATAAAAAATCCAAACCGAACCGAAAAATCAAATTATGAAAAATCAAAACGGAACCAATTTTTATTAATTTATATATATTTATATAATTTTAAAATATTTAAATAAAATTTTATTTTTATATATAAATTATATATAATTCGGATTTTTCGATTTAAAAATTCAATCCGATCCGATCCGAAAATCCAAAATTTAAAAAATTCAATCCGATCGAATCCTAAAATCCAAAAATTTAAATCGGATTTTAAATCTCAATTTGATTCGAATGATTATTCGATTTTCAAATTTTTTCTCACCCTATCGCTTCTATTAAAATCATGGAACTGGCTCGGTCACGAATCCCGACAGGTGCAGGCAGCATCTCTGTAGATCACTTTCCGGATTGTATTTCCATTAAATAATGAATAATATAAAGTTCTAATTTATGCAGTAAAAATAACTATAGATTGTTTGAGTGTGAATTCGTTTTATGACAAGATTTAAATTTAACACTCTCAATGTAGTTTTTACGGCATTCTTGAAAATGATCACAAACAATTGATTTCAGGCCTTCGTAAATTCTCTCTTTTTCTTTTGTTAAAAAGAAAAAATAGTAAACTAGGAGTACAAAATGTAACTCTGTTATTGACAACATATGGTGACAAAGGAGTAATTATATTTTATTTAAATTCATGGAAAACATGTAAGTGTTATTTTAAATGTATATTGAATATAACTCATATTTCTATGTAATAAGTTGTAAATTGTAAGCACTTAAACTTATAAGTATCAATAGAACTGAATTTGTGACATTTTGATTTTCAAAATCTACTTTATTTCGAAAATGTATTTATTTTTCTTTTTATTTTGAGGGGAGGGTTTCACGTCGACATAAACGAAAACGTGTCGAGAATAGGATGAGTGAAAAAGTGAAGGAGATGTGAAAATTGGACACAAAATGATTCGTGTGAGGACAAAGAATGAGTATGGTCAACAATGTAGGGCATGTCATTAGATTCTCAACCTACGCGAAGTTCACACACAATAGCAGCGCAAAAACATAAACAAAGAAGATTGAGCCGTTTATATGTCGGTCACCTTTTAATACTTTTTGTTTTTAAAACCGACATTATAATGTAGTATTGCGATAATATCTTTTCATAATTTGAATGGGAATAATTATAGATTGTCTCCTTGATTTTGATGAGATTTTAAAATATATTCATTTTACTTAATATATTAAAATATCTTTAACTTTAATAAGATTTTTGAAAAAAGTTTCAACTTTAATTAATACATTAAATATCCTAAATTTTGACTATATTTTAAAAATATTCTTATTCCAAGTTTTCGATGACGGAATTTACGTTAGTTCACTGAATTTTGTATGGTTTATAACTTAAATGACTCAATATTCTATCTCACGTGAATTGCAATTAAACGACTCAAGATTCTATCAAAACTTTGGAATCGGGATATTTTTAAAATATCAAAGTTGGAACTTTAATGTATTAACTAAAGCGATGATATTTTTCAAAATCTCATCAAAGTTTGAGACATAAATCATAATTATCCATCTCAATATTCTCATATTTGCATTCAAATATGCAAATAGTAAACTACTACTCTCTTGTCCACAATAAATGTATCACGGTAGACTACCGAGTTTTAATAAAGTTATTGATTGATATTATTTGAGTGAAAAAGTCTAACCATATGTTAGATTGTGAGTGGTAGAAATTGTTTTTGTAAATAAGAATTGTGTGGGTTGAATAAGAGTAGTATTCTAAAAAAGTAATACACTTTTTAAACGAAAAAGACAAATGTGATATACTTTTGAAGTATAATAATTCTATTCTATCTTCTATCATACTTTTTTGATAGTGTTGAATTCAACTTAGGGGTGTTTCAAGTTTATTTTAAAGAGCTTATAATCTCAAGACTTATAAGACGCTTCAAATAGTTTATAAGATAATATTTCAAGAGCTTATAAGTTGTTAAAGTCTAGGATAATTGATCTTATGTTAGAAAAGAATGATGAGTTAGAGATAAAATTATCGAAATGTGAAGGTAGTTATATGGAAATAATCAACTATAATAAGATTATTTTGATAAATTCATTGCTTATAAGCTTATGAAAAATAAGTTATGGTTGAGCAATTTATTTTAGGAAAATTTATAATTGTTGTAATTATTTTCACAATTATAAAGTATTTTTTTTATTTTGCCAAAATCATACAATTTATGAGCTTTTAACAGTTTATAAATTATTTTAAAGAGTTTAAGCTCAACTAAACACCCTATTAATATTGACTCGAAACCAGAAAATAGACATTTTTATTTTAAGCCCAAAACACAAAAATATATTAAACATCACAGGATCTCAAAGGGATATCAAAACCAAGAGCGTTCAACATCAGAAGACTTAGCAAGAGACGCTAAATGATGGGCGACTACATTTGCCGAACGTAACATATGAACGAAATTTTGACATGCCATCTCCATTACCTCTTGCATGTCCTCGTCAAGCACCGAACATTCTGGATTTAAATCTGATACAACTCTACCTGCATCAATTCGTTATCCGTGACCGACGAGATTCCAATATTGATGTAGTGTTAAATATATATATATATATATATATATATATATATATATATATATATAAGAAAATTATTGACAATATTGATAATATAGATATTTATTTATTAGGAAAATATATGCAAGACACATTTTACAAAAGTGTACAACCTATATCCATATTTCAAATTTGACATCGCAGATACCAAACGCCATTTTTAATATATATCTATTGAGTCTCTGATGTCTTCGATGTGAAATGACATAACACGACCAAACATAACAAACACGTGAATCAATAAATGATTCGAAATTATTTTCGATATTCGATATATTATGTTAAATTACTTTATATATTCGAATCATGTTTTTATATATCACTTAATCATGTTAAAAGTGTGAGAAAAAATAATTAACAAAAAATCCCGACATTCCTTGTTTCCTATCGAATCAAGGAATCATCGACCGAATTTTGGATTTCATCGACCGAATTTGAATTTTTAAAATGAAAATAAATTTAATTAATTCCTATCTCCGTCATCGAAACATAAAAATGGTCGAAGAGAGAGGAATTATCGACCGAAACTTCAATTTTATGATGAAATTAATACAAATTATTTATTCATGTATCCCACGAGAAACATAAAAGGGTCTACGGAATCAGCCATTTTCAATCGGAAACAAGATATATCAAATTAATTTAATACTAATTAATTTAAATTGAATGTATGATATTTAAATTAATATTTATATTCAATCTAATTTAACCCAATCTTTTAATAAAATATTAATTTCTTTTCATCCACTTACACAACTCACAACTTATTAATTTTGAAATATTTAATATTGAAATTATCTCATATATTCAAGATTAATTAATATCTGTACAAAATAGTACTACAAAAGTAAAAGCTACAGCTAAAATTGCGAAAATTGAAGAAGACAAATAAATTTGAAAAATTGCGAAAAATTCAACAAAGATTTGACCACCAATAATTGAACCAACTCCTATTTATACAATCGATCGTAAATACAAATCCAACCAATTGCTTTCTCTTGCTTCTCTAATTTCTCGCTCATTTCGATTTTATATTCAAAATTTTCAAATTTATTTCTTCAATCCGAACAAGACTATGTCTCAACAAGTAAGTTATTCAATTTTTATTTATTTTCTACACATGTTTTGAATTTATTGTTGTTTATGATATTAATTTGTGTTTAGATTTATTATTGTTAATTTAGTTTAGATTTATTATTGTTTATTGGTATGGATAAATTATTATGCTTAGATAATTAAATTAATTGGATAATTTTAGTGTTTTGAATTTATTGCATAATTTATATAATTCATCTACATAATTAAATTAATTGGATAATTAAATTAATTGGATAGTTCGTTTAGTGTTTTGAATTTATTGCATAATTCGTATACATAATTGGATATAATTGCTTAGATAATTATTGCATAATTCGTATATATAATTGGATATAATTCGCTTAGGTGAAATTAGATGTTTTATAATAGCATAATTAAATTAATTGCATAATTCGTATATATAATAGTTAAATCATTTAATCATGGTTTTTTAAAAAATAATTTAACGTAAAATCCATCTCTCCGTCGATGATACCATGATTCCTCGTCGAATCATGGAATCATCGACGAGAGATGGATTTTACATTTAAATTATTTTTGATTGATTCCATTGAGGAAGAATTATAATAAAACAACTTATTTAATCATGATTCGATGACCGGAATCTTAGAATTGTCAATTGAATTTAATACTAATTATTAATTAGTTATTAATTGATGTCTCCGGTCGATTGAAAACAAGGAAATATCGAATGGAGACATCAATGTTCGACGAGATAGATTTTAGTTTTAGAAATTAATATTAAATGAACTTATCATATAAGTCTTTTCAATTAGGATAATTTTAGTGTACTTATCTTAAGTTTTCAATTAGGATGAATATAGTAATTAATTATAATGTAAATAACTAATTAATTCATACTTTAATTAAATTAAGTTAAAAATCCTCTCTCCGCCGACCAATTCCTTAATTTTAATTTTAAATGAAATCAATTAGGATAATCTTAATTATTGTTGTTGTTTTAATTTTAAATGAAATCAATTAGGATAATCCCAAATTAATTTTAAATGAAATCAATTAGGATAATCTTAATTATTGTTGTTTATGATATTAGATTTCTTATTGTTAGTTTTATTTAGATTTATTATTGTTAATTTTGTTTACATTAATTATTGTTAATTTTGTTTACATTTGTTTTGCTTATTTGTTTAGATAATTCGATTGTTTCGCTATTTATAATTATTGCATAATTCGCTTTAGATAATTGGATATAATTATGATAATTGCTTAGATAAGTGCGACATAATTCGCTTATTAGATAAGTCCCTTTAATGAATTTATTGTAAGAGACTTTAATTATTTAATTAGATTGCTATTTTTTTCTTATTTGTATATTTGATTAGAATGTATATTTGTTTTGTACATTAGAAAAATCATATTAAGACGATATTTCTTAATGTAATCTTGTATTTGTTATAGATGTCGGGATGGAAGAACATTATTGTTCGATATGGAGGGGATCCTTCTTTATGTTACATCGGGTATCACCAAATGCCTTTGTTCGAATAGACAATGTAATTATCTCGGAGTTCATAGAGATGATTAATCAAATTATGTTGGGAAATTTTGAGTACAACCTACCAACTGCATTATCTATCGAGATCTGAGTGATAGAATTATCAAATTACTGAGTAATGATGATCAACTTTTCGATGCTCATGATGCCCAAGAGGTCTATGTGACTCACGATGCCGACACATCCCAATCGGAGCAAGAACTATATAGACCTTCGTTTGAGATACCATCCTCGCCAACATATGACTACACTTCCCAAAACATATCGCTCGACGTCGTTGACACAACAATTTACATCATCTCGATTGGTTTGATCGATACATCTCAATATATGCCGAACACAGGATCCATCCAGAATTGCTTTCCAACATATGCCGCAACCACAACGGGCTGATACACTTGTTGAGGACATAGCGACTACGACTACGTTGAAGAAGAAGAAAAAGAGTCGGATAAGAGGAAGAAGATCAGTCTGCTTTGGTGAGCTATGGCTCATTTGTAGAGTTTGGACGATGGATCCGTCGAGGGTGGATTCGGAAGCTTCTATCTACGATTATGCGAGTAACACGAAGAGCACGAGGAGGCTAGAGCCGAAGAAGTTGAGGAGAGAGCAACGCTAGTCCTCGTTATTCCTCATGATGCTTAAATCTCTTTGCTCGCCCTCCGACTCGGTTCGCACCGATGAGCCGAAGGTTCCATCTTCGAGCAGGGTAATCAAGATATCCGGCTATGGCATTTGGAACGTCGAGTAGAATTTGTTATTCCTCATCCGATAATTCGCGATTACATTCAAATGTCGATATCATAATCGTGTCCTTTCTACCACGGCATCGCAGAAGGTGGATTTTGGTTTGTCCGCAAGTTTGATGCTATACATACTGCGCACGTAACTAGTGAATATCGGAGTAAGGAAGGTTAATGCCCGTAATTGCAGCATACATATCACGAAAAATACGCAAGACGGTGAAGTGCTAAAGCCGAGGTCCATTATGGTGATTTGCCGGAGTACGGTACACGTTACATACAGTAGCAAACGAGCCGTAATAGGCGATCGATGATATACGGTGGACATGAAGAATCATTTAACTACTACCGAGTTATCTCGCATATGTTACGGATGAGCAATCCCGTCATCGATCGACTTGGATATTGGATCGATGGTCGGTTCCGCACCTCTTTGTCGCCTCGGTTCATGCAGTCAGGCACACATTGTGCCTCCGACCCGTGATTGTAGTCGACGGCACGCACTTGAAGGGCCGCAATAAAGGCATATTATTCGCCGTGATAAAGGACGGCAACGAGCAAGTTTTTCCATTAGCTATGGAATTGGTCCGATCGAGAATGATGTCTCATGGACTTGGTTTCGCCTCGACTACAAGTCGCTATGGATCAAATCCAG
Source organism: Salvia rosmarinus (assembly GCA_036937905.1). Lineage (NCBI taxonomy): Eukaryota > Viridiplantae > Streptophyta > Magnoliopsida > Lamiales > Lamiaceae > Salvia > Salvia rosmarinus. Next base: position 9,449,049 of record CM072820.1, on the reverse strand, counting down.
ATGTTGATTGTTTCGATGCCCATGTCAAGATAATGCGCGGTCAAGTGTGTCTACCCGATGCAACACACGGATTATGCTACTACCATCCGGAAAAAATCACCCGTTTGGGAAACCATCCGCAGTTATTTCGTAAAGCCGCTTATGCCCAAGATGCACACTTTGAAAAGAGATGGCTATGTTAAAGTCTCGTGAAGACCGATGGTAGTGGCGCATATACCAAGTTGGTGGAGGTTGGAGTGTGCTAGATCACAGTCCCGAGCGCTACGCTTTTATGACATCGAACATTGCCGAATCATTCATTCTCGAATATTGTGGGCTGACGATTGCCAATTTGCTCAATGATTGAGGCAATCCGTCACATTACGAAAAATGGTTCGATGAGACATGGCAGAAAGAGGACGCGGCTGAATCAATGCCGCAAAGATTGATGGTATCAATGGAACTATCACGCGATACGATGTAGTCCCTCATCGACTCCACTTTCAAAGTCAAGCACGAAGCAAAACATTCGAGTCAATCTCAATACGCAATCGTGCGTGTTTGGAGTGGGACATGGATATGATACCGTGTTCTCATGTCATTGCGCTATATGTACAATTTAAGTTTAATTATGTTAATTTTTTGATCAAATTGATTTCACTTACATATAATTGATTATATAAATTTTTAGTCATAAAGGTCACCATATCTAACTAGTGAGTACTACCATTCGCAGCTAGCAAGCATACAGATCGGATCAATCTGTCACCATAGCCTAGTTGACTGTCCTCCGGATGTTGCCGAATTACGCTTATGCCTCCTAATAGAGTCCGTCAGTCTGGGCCCAAGTGGGTCGATATCGTCATCCAAAGTAAGTGGGATCGAGTAGTAGAAGTCGGCACACGGACAGTAGCTTGTGTGGTAATGAATCTCATACGCGTCGGAAGTGTCCTTACTTATCCGAGAGCAGTGACATTGTAATGAAGAAAACATTCATGTAAAGATATTATTAACATTATTATTATTTTAACTTAATCAAATTGAATTGAATGACACTACAAAAATATGGAAATGACGGAAAAATCCGTCGCTAAACATCAACAATCGTCGAAACATATATATCTCACTAACTAAAACATTAATCTTTTATCAAAAAAGAAAAGAAGAAGCTTGAGCATGAAGTCCAATTTCGATGATTGTGATTCGTCGCCTTACATTGCTTCTTTCTATTTTGTGGTTGTGTTTCTCATACAATTTCGATCGTTTCCATCACCAAATCGAGGTAAAGGTCCTTCTCCGCCTATTTTTTTCGCCCATGTACGTTTGTTTGTTTGAATAAGTGAAAAACTTTGATCTTCACGAGTTTTAGTACTAATGGAGTGCTAGTATGTGGTTTCGTTGCTTATTTTATCTACATCGACGGATGCATGTTAGTTGATTCTGCTTCCTTCTCCTGCTTTTTGAGACCGTTTGTTCATTTCTCGATAGACTATCTTATCGATGCGCTTGCTTTATAGGTTAAAGTGTATGTTTAACGTATTCACCTAACATTGACTTAAACCGAGTCCTAAGATTTATGTTTAGTTTGAGATTTATCGATATCTTGTTCTTGATCGATGAGAGTAGAGCGGAAGGAAGAACATTTCCATAGAGATCAAGTCAATGGACATAATATGCCAAATCTCATTGTAGTTTATTCTAGTAAAAAATAAATTTAACTCGAATAACGTCTTTATTTTACAGGTTATGTAATACTTATTTCATTGAGCTATGATTCTTCAAAACAAGACACAAATTCATTCAACGATCTTAGCTTCGAGTTAAATACTAAGTTGTTGTCACGAGGATTAATAACTATCGTATAATCAAATATTCGATAAATAATATGAACATCCATTTGCATCCAATATACCAATACATACCAATATACCAAGACATGCTAATTTCTACCTCTTCCTCTTCCTCTTCCTCTCGGCTCTTATATGGATCACATATCTCATATATATTTCCACCTACTTTATGCTATATGCTACAACATTAGACGTTCATTCGATGCTCGATGAACCGAAATAAGACGCTCCACCATGCACGCAAAGACCATCACCAAATCGCCTTCCGGTCAAATACCGAAGAGCATCGGTAATAATCGCATCATTATTCCATGGTGGTATCCGGTGGAGTTAGCCTCGAACCATCTAGTGAGAAGAAACGGCCGCAATAATCTAGTCAGCACACGAAGTCCATCATCCTCGCATCCACTGATCCTCGGTCCATCCTCCAAATACGCGAGTCAAACAAGACGCACTGACGGTGCATATCCACTGTACTATCAAAACGCGCTCGATGACGCAGGATAATGATCTATAAAAATTAATATTTAGATAAAATAAACAAGGACACGTAACCATTTAGATAAATTAATATTTATTGTATTAAATAAGTTACTGCTGGGCACGTAACCATGATGTATAACCCGTCATGCCGAGGACAACTGCTATCCAATCGGTGGTCGCCATGTAGAAGCAATGCTCGTGGGTCATGATCAATGGTGCCTCACGCGGTCTGAATGTAGGACAAAGCATTGTGTACCTCGGACCATGAATTTTGCGTAAACATCTATTCAACATGAAAATTAAGTAATTAGAGATACTACACATATATACTATATGATGATTAAAGACTACGAAAAACTAGTATCGAGGATGATTGTGTTTGATAATCCACCCATCCAATACGCCGATCCCGCATCGAGTCTCATCCTCAAATACACCATGAATAGATCGACGACCGCAAAATTATTTTAGGGATACATCAATATAAGTAGAGTACTTTAAAAACGAAGCATATTGTATAAAACGCTCGAACATCAAAATGCCTCCGGCATTTCGATATTCACGAAAATGTAACTCGACTTGTCGATCAACTCGAACAACCACCATGCCTTATTTGTGTTCAAGAAACCGGTAATTTATCAATATATCATCGGATAATGGACGTGGCATCGGGCTATTCACGTATGGTGACCTCATTCACCGAAGGTCTCCGCGCTGCTCACCCTCCGGATCCCGAACTACAAACATTTAATTTAGAAAATGAAAACATAACAAATATAATGAAATATTATAAACGCCAATATGAGACTTAATAGTTACTGCTCCTCCAACTGCGCACGGGTCGAAAGTCCCACGACGCCCGAGGCGCGATCACTAAATAGGTCCGTCCTCATGGAATGATGAGAGTTTCGGACGGTACATGGATCTCGAGAGTAGGGAGGTACTGGCGATGCACGCTATGTTGGCTATGTCCACGCCTCGGGGACATCCGATCGGGCTGACGTGGTCTCTCGATTACCTCGCGTCATCGCGGATGACGTGGGACATGAGGTGCATGTGTGCGATCATCCCTATGTGTGCTACCACATCGAGTCTTCTCTAAGAGGTTTTCAAACCACTTCTTTATCTTTGGAATAAATTTGTCTTCGATAGACCTCTCGACGTCGTGACGCTTCTCGTCTCCTCCTGGACAGATTCCGGATAGATTCTCAATCCAACGACGATCGACGGAACTAAGACGCCTGGGTGCTCACCACCACCCGTCGATGAAGCCTCCCGGTATGTCTTCCGATCCGCTCTCAAAGATGGAGCTATCCATAAATGGCGCTGCAGCTCATCAACAACGGAACCTCAACGAACCCAACCGCGATGTCCTCGCCTGGTATCGAAGGGAGGCTCGAGGCTCGCTCGATGGAGACCACGAAGATCGGGATCCTCAACAAAGCGTGGAGCCTCCTCGAACTCGCGTCCGTCGAGGCTCATCCACCGGAGTGGATGAGCACACCCGACGAGAAGGGTCGTCCCTCCTCAAAGGATTTGACGGATAACAAAATTCACACCGAGTGAGAGGGGTGTGGCAGACACCAGAAGCGGTCTAACTCGAATGAGTCGCTCGATGGATGAGATGATAATCGACCTACAATAAATGAAAGATGTTATTTAATATTCTAATAAATACAATACCATACATGATTTAAAATTATAATAAAATTACCTCTTGCTCAAAAAGTGATCAGAAGCTGCATGAGCCTCAACTTCCACCTCAACACTCTGGACACTGTGGGATTGATGACGTCCCATATACTCCCAAGCCCGGTATGATCTCGGTGACCAAGCATATAGTGCCCGACGTCCGTAAAGTGGTATTGAGCAAGGTTGACATCGGTCGTATAATATCTCAATATCTCGTAACCGAGGCCCCCACAAATCGCAAACGCCTCCGATCGTCAACCAATGCCCAAACCCAATCGCTATTATCTTCCCGTATCGCATCCAAATGAACCCATAGAGGTAATAACGCCACACGTAAATAGTGAAAATCTACATCATCACTAAAATCACTACTACAAAATCTATCTACTAGATTACGAATGTAATCTGTGTGCCCGCAAAAGGCTATAGACCTCAACGTCGCCAAGTCGTAGTCTAGGGATCAAACGATGATGACCCAAATGCAGCCGTGACTAGAGCATAATCTTTAATGGAAAACATATATATCTTCCATTGATGAAAAATACATCTCCGGATCGTAGGCTCTGTCGACGGAGACTAAATGGCAAAGAAAACTAGACTTAGTCCGGAGTCCAATCAATCGGATGACCAAAGCAACCCCCAAACATATCTACCAACTCTTCAGCTCTTATCTAGCAAGACATTCTTAATATATTTAAAATAATCGTCCTATAATAAGTCTTTACATCCTCCAATTTATCGTGAGGCTCAAGAAAACAAGATCGACCTACAATTATATCAATGTCATATTACACAACGTACAACAAACCAACAAACTATTACAATAATTATTTCATTTGTATATAATTCGCATCAATAAACATCCTATCATACAAATATAAAAATAATTAGAACTCAATCTCTACAAATCACCTATCAAAAGGCATAATTAAGTAATACAATTTAACCATTCTAAACCATAAATGAAATATTATTCAATCATATACCATAAACGCTATTTATTCAATCATATTCAAAGACAGATATCTCGAAAACATACAAGCCATAAACAATATTAACATACTCAATAACATAATTCAACGATTCATATTAAATTATATACAATCATATTATTCAATAACATTTACCAATATTTATCCAATCTCAATAACATAATTCAACTACTCATATTCAATCATATACAATCATATTATTCAATCACATCTACCAACATTTATCCAATCTCAATTACAAAATATATTTAAGGTAAACATAATTAAGGTTGAAACATACGTAAATGCGACATATTGCCTTTGAAAATAATACGCATCATTACAAAATTCAATTAATAATTTCAATTAATAACTAATAATTATTTCAATTAATAACTAATAATTATTTCAATTAATAACTAATAATTAACAACTAATTATACAAAATTCAATTAATAATTTCAATTAATAACTAATAATTAGGAAATTAAATAATTCAATTAATAACTAAATATTAATAACTAATTAATTTGTTGTCTCGATACCAATCGAACTTTCCGATCGGGAAGGCTCTCCCTACCGGCAGAGAAGCCTTCACGCGGAAAGTTCATGGACAACAAATTAATTCAATTTTGAATTCACCTCATTCCGATCGGAGACAACAAAATATTGAAACAATTCGTTGTTTCGATCGAATTCACCTACTTTTCGATCGACAATCCTTCTCCCCGACCCAGAAGCTTCACCGATCGGAAAGTTCAATACAACAAATTAATTCAATTATTGCGAAACCAACATTTATCATTTCAAATTTAAACATTCCACATATAAATCTAAAATATTTCCTATCGAAACTTGTAAAACCAACAATAACCAACAAAATATTTCCTATATTTCCTATCAACTTCAATTTCAAATTGAAACATTATTATAATCTTACAAAAATATGCAACTATTCAAAATCATCAAAAATCATCTTAACATATCAAAAAAAATCGCATATCAAAAATCGCATAACTATATTTATTCCAAATAATATCAAAACATAAAACATACCAAATATTCTCACCGATTTGAATAGCAACCAAATATTCTCACTCCTTTCTTGATTCTAATGCAAAACCCTAATTATTAGAAAATTGAGTTAATACATAATTATTAGAAAATTCAAATAAGAATAGTGACTGAGGCTATCGCCACTACTCGATCTCGTTTCTGACGATGCGCCCAAAATGCTTAAGAGCTTCTTCTAGTGCAGCGGATCGAGCATGAGGGCTTGGACTTGCGAGAGGCAACACGTATGTTTAGAAACGGTAGGCTCGGTTGAGGTCGGTATGGGCGAGGTGGATCGCTTGCGAGCTTGGGTGCAGAGAAGCACTATGACGATGAGTCAGTCTTGATGTCTATAAAGATTTTTCAGCGATCCTCATCATCCCTAAGGCACCCCAACCTTTATGCATAAGCGGGTGATCGAGAGAAGGAAAGAGCGATCGACTGTCTTCCTTTTAGGCACCCTACTACAGCGCGCGGTTGGGCGCCTACGTTGACGGACCTTCAAGTGAAGATGCGGAGAAGCATCAACATCGTTCTTCCGACACCGTGGTATCATGGGTTGTTGGCAAAATCCGACTTTTGATGAAATGGAGCGAGACATGAGCCTCCAATTTTAATGATGCGACTTTAATGGAGTGACACCACGTGTGGAGATTTCCCGTTCGTGCCTGACGATTTGTCGATCGTGGCGCCTCTCGAGGTCTTCACCGGAAGGGCCCTCTTCATGGTGGAGAAAGCATCCTCCACCTCATTGTCTAACTCATAAAAAGCATTAATGGTTTCGGGAGAAAACCACTAATTTACCTCTAACCACTGCGACAACCCTTCCTTGTTTGGCGAAGGCATGATATTTGCATAGAACTCCTTAACAAGGGGTGTAATGAGGCGGTGGTATCGCGCGAATGTAGCCCAACCATTCAAAGAAATTAACTCCACCACAAACACGGGGTTTCTTTTGACTTACGGAACCCATTTTCCATCAGGCGCCTAGGCTTTAAGCGCTTAAATCTTTCGAACCACCGTGAGCTCGAAATTTAGGGATAGCACCGATTGAAGTTCTTGCCTTTTGTGACGAGGGATTGTCTACTCGCGCCTTCTTGCTCTGAGCCTCTTCAGATTCCTCGGCTTCCACTATCTTGGCCTTACCCTCACTTGGGACCATTCTTTCTTTTGGAGGAAGGGCGTAACGACTGTGGAGGAGGCGGTGAAGGTTCTGGGATACCTCTTGATGCGAAATCACGAGGGGTGTGGCGGCATCATTGCTTGGAATGGATGATGGCGCGCCTTGCCCGATCTCTGCTGAATCTCCTCATAATGTTGATTCTGAAGATGGAAGAGATGGAGACTACAAGTTTTGCACAATCGAGCACGGGAGAAAATGAGCGTGAAAGGCGAGAGCAAAGATGCAGACCTGATTGGGAAATAAAGATTAAAAAAGGTGAAAGGTGGAAGAGGAAAAGCGCGGTCTTTCAAATCCCAAAAGTCGACCAAATTTTTCCCGCTCTTTTGGTTTTACCAAATTGGCAACTTCAATTTCACTTTCTCTTAAGCTCTGCCACTCCATTCTTGAGGCAAAATTAGCACCATGCTCGGAACTTCCCCCAGTGCATGCGTACTGCATGATCAAAATCCCAAAATAATCCCTCATCCTTTTAGCGAGGCTAAAGCAATTTATTAACATCTGAAAAACACCGAGACAAAATGAGAATAAAAGCGAATATTTACAAACAAAATAGAGAAATTTGCCACCGCGCTCGCCATGGCAGCCCAAGGTACCTCGCGTCGAGGCGTCGCGGGGTGTTGAGGTCTTCTCACGAGCGACCTCGCCACCACAATAGTCTTGACACTGTTGTCCATTCACCATGAATTCCCGACCGATGTCCCTGCTTGTAATGCGATAGCTCGGTAGAGTGCTACCTTGAGAATTGTGAAGGGACCCGACCATCGTGATTTCACTTTCCGGGAATAGCTTCAACCTTGAATTGAGCGGTAACACTTGTTGACCGGCAAGAACTCTCGGCGTAAGATGTTGTTATCATGCCGTCTCTTTGTCTTCTCGCATGCGGTTTGCATTTTCATAGGCAAACCGGTAGAATTCATCCATCTCACTTAGTTGCGACAAGCGAGCTTCTCCGGTGACCATATGCTCAAAATTCAATTTCTTTATCGTGATAGGCTCGATGCTCAAGTTCGATGGAAGGTGACAAGCTTTCCCATACACCGGCCGATAGGGGACATCCTAACGGAGTTTTGAAAAGCTGATACATGTAGGCCCATATTGCATCGTCGATCGTATGGACCAATCTTTCCGACACAGGTTTACCACCTTCTCGGTATGCCTTTTATCTCTCTATTGGAGAGTTCGAAACATCCATTGGTTTGGGGCTGGTATGCCGTGGCAATCTTGTGGCGAACATTGTACTTAGCTGGGGCGGCCTTGCCTACATTAACAAAATGTGTGCCCTCATCACTAATAATCGCAGCGTCTTGAACCTCGTGAAGATGTTCTTTTGCAGAACTTGATGACAACCTTTGCGTCGTTAGTGGGACTAGCCACGGCTTCCACCCGTTTGGATACATAATCAAGCGCCACTGGGATGTAGAGGTTGCCAATGAGGGTGGGAGCGGACCCATGAAATCGAGACCCCACACGTCGAAAGAGCTCAATTTCCAAAATGAAATTCATTGGCATCTCATTCCGGAAGATATGTTCCCAACCCTTTGACATCTGTAACATTTGTGCGAAGGCATGAGCATCTTTGAGCAGTCGGCGAAATAAACCATTGTAAAACCTTGGCGCCGTCCTTTGTCACGCAAAATGGCGCCATAAGGAGTGGCATGACATCCTCTAAATTGATTCCATCTCTTCATGTAGCGCATCGTCTCGTCAAACCATCGACACGGTGTTTATCTGAGAATGGTTCGTCCCAAAAGTAATGTCGACCTACGATAAAAACCTTTTCCTTTGTTGAAATGAGAGTTCGACTGCGATACTCACATACCGGAAATTGACAAAGTCGCCTACCACGGTGTACTCTTGTGCGCGTGCTCATCAATTGTTCATCGGGAAGGCGTCCCGAATTTGGGCATGCACTTCATCGCCCTCGGCGGTTGTGATCGAGATAAATGGTCGGCCACTTGATTCTCGGTACCTTTCTATCTCGATCTCGGATCGAATTCTTGTAGGATCAAGATCCAGCGAATCAACCGAGGCTTTGCATCCTGCTTTGCAACTAGGTATCGATGGCCGCATGATGCGTGTACACATTACCTTGAACCTCGGTGGGCTCTAAACTTTTCGCATCACGAAGACCACTACTAGCAGCTATTTCTCCGTAGTAGTGTAATTTATTTGAGCTTCCACCATTGTTTTGCTAGCATAATAGATGGAGTGGAAGATCTTCTCTTCGTTAACCGAGCACGGCACCCCAGCGAAGTCACTTGCGGCCATACGTCACCTCGAAGGTAGCGTCCGGTTCGGACCAACGATTACGGTGACATCACTAGAGCCCGTTTCAAGATGTCAAGCGCCGGACATTCGAGGTGAATTCGAGTGGCTATTTTTCTCCAACAAGGCACACGATGGCTTAGAAATTTTAGAAATCCTTTATAAACCTTACAGTAAAATCTTGCATGTCCCGAAACTTGGCCCCTTTACGGTAGTGGGAGGTGGGAGTTTATCTATCACCTCGATCTTTGCTCATCCCTTGATCCCTTCTTGGATATGTGGTGGCCTAGCACTATGCCTCTTGTACCATGAAATGGCATTTTCCCAATTGAGACCAAGTGCGTCGCCTGCATGCGCTCAAGACCTTTCCCAGTTACTCAAGCATACTCCAAAAGTATCCCCAAAAGCGAGAAGTCATCCATGAAGATTTCGTGACTTTTCCACCATATCCGAAAATATGGCCATCATGCAGCGTTGGAGCGTCGTGGGGGCATTACAAAGTCGAATGGCATTCTTCTAAAAGCAAAGCGTACCATAAGGGCGGTGAAAGTGGTTTTATGTTGATCCTCGGTGCAATGGCGATCGATGATAACACGAGTACCCATCTAGGAAGCGAAGAACTCGCTTTCGGCGAGTTTATCAAGCATTTGATCCATGAATGGCGGAGGAAAATGATCTTTCCTAGTAGCCGTGTTCAATTTCACTGTAATCCATACAAACGCCACCCGTTATCACCCGAGTTGGAATCGACTCCTCCGATCATTAGAAATCATGTGACTCCTCCTTTTTAGGAACACCGCACTGAGCTCACCCAAGAACTATCCGAGATCGGATAAATGATTCCGACATCCGATAATTTAATAATTCCTTATCAACACTTCTTTCATCCACGGATTAAAGGCGTCGTGGTGCTCATAGAAGTGTTGTGGCCATCTTCCATCAATATCTTGTGCATGCGAGAGAAGGGTGATTCGCTGATGTCGGCAATCGACCATCAATAGCTTTCTTGTATTTGCGCAACACTTGTAATAGAGATTCCTCGTTGTCGAGCTCAAGATTAGCGAAATGATTCTTTGGAAGAGTTTGTCCCCGCCCGGATACACGTATTTCAAGTGGGTGGGCAAAGTTTTCGAGCTAAGCGTTGGAGGTCGTCTATCGAAGGTTTGGATACAGACGGGCCGATCTGTGAGCTCGGTGACTCGGGAGCTCGGTTGATCTGAGGTGGGACTTGATCGATCTCTTGTTAGGGAATTGTTGAGGTCGCTCCTTTCGATTCTAACTCCATGAGGTCGGCAACTTCATTGTCATTGTCTTGATGAGGCAGTATTCCGGCATCTTATCGTGACGATTGCTCTAAAACTTGAATTACGAGCACTCTCCACTTCGTCCGGATATTTCATAGCATTGAAGACATTGAAAGTAACCTTCGATCATTTACCCTCATCGTGAGTTCGCCTTTTGGACATCAATCGAGTTCTTCTGTTGCAAGGAAAGGGCGTCCCAAAATTATAGGCACCTCGTGATGCGCCGTAATCCGAATGATGAAGTGCGGGAAAATGAATGTATCCACTTTTACTAGCACATCTTCAATTTTTCCTTCGGGATGAGCCATGAACCGATCGCTAGTTGCAAGGTCCTTTGTTATAGGCCGAGCTTCTCTATTCCGAGCTTCACGAATATTGAGGCGGCATTAAGTTTATACTGCTCCCGGATCACGCGAGCTCGGCCGACATCGCGACCTCTAATTGAGCATGGAATTGTGAAGCTCACGGATCTTTCAACTTGGGTAGAATCTTGCTTTTAACATGGTACTCTGCTCTCGATTAGTGCCCTTTGTTTTGAAATCTGAGCGTCTCTTCTTTGTCGGGATGTCCTTGGGAACTTCACGTAGTTCGGCATCTGTTCCAATGCCTCCACCAATGGAATATTTATGTGCAATTGTTTGAGCGTCTAAAAATCTTGGCGAGTATCTTCTTGCTTCTTTTCGGTCTTTCCGAAAAAGGTGGTGGTGGGCGATAAACCACCTCGTCCGTTTGCATCGGCAAGGTTTCACCTCGGCGAGCTTCTCAACATCAAGGAATTTCTTGGTCTTCCACCGTCCAGCTTGCTCTTGGTGTTTGAGGACTCGCGCCTCTTTTGGTTCAACAACTCAACTTCTTACATCTTCTTTCCCTTGAGGTAACGGCCTTGACATGTTCCTTATCCTTTCGTGGATTTTCGGTGTCACTCGGCGATTACCGGAGGTCGATTCTCGGCTCGGTGGCTAATTGCCCGATCGATCTTCTAAATTCCGTGGCGAAGTGGATTGCCCTTGGATTCTTGCATCTGTCTTGGCCATGTACTCCTTCGTGAGGTTTCAATAGTCTTGGGCGTGGGCGGCTTGTTCTTTGCCGGTTGGAAATTTTGTGGATATGTGGTTTCTCAAAATTTCCACCACCACTATTCAGATCCTTGTCCTCCCAAGAAAAATTAGGGTGTTGTCTACCCGGATTATATGATTGTGGTAAGGATTATTCCTTTGGCGTTCTGGTTTCCCATATAACATCTTGAAGCGGGTTTGATGGACAACTCTCAAATGTGTGTCCTTCCCACAATATACATGACACCTCATTTACTTGCATCGTGGGTGCGACCCTTTGGAGCACTAAATCGGTGCTACTGTTGGATTAGGAACTTGCAATCCTTTAACATTTTACTCATGGATGCCACTGGGCTATTAATGCCATCGAGGCATCAACCTCAAAACACCGACCACCGATTTCTTTCCTATTAGACACGAGAATTTGACCATTGACAATTGTTATCGCAATTCTTTCCAAAATCTCATATGCCTCATTATAGGATTTAGAGAATAGCCCGTTTGCGAAGCATCAAGCACCAAGCGTGTTGGGCATTTAGACCATTGTAGAAGGTCTCGGTTGAATGCGATGCGGAATGCCGTGATGAGGGCACTTAGTAGCATTTCCTATATCGCTCCCAAGCCTCGCGCTGCGACTCCTCGTCATTTCTTTGGAGCGACATGATATCATTTACGATCGTGCGTTCTTGGTGGGTGAAATACTTCATCAAAAAAATTATTGAGCTCGTTCGAAGTAATAGAGCTGACGGAGACCGTTCGACCATGCTTTTGCATGATCTCGTAGCGAAAAGGGAATAGCCGAAGTCTCGGTAACCCGGTGGAACACTAGTAACTTAAATGAGTCGTGACCTCCGGGGCGACGAAGGTGGAGATGTGGATCCTCGTGGCTTGCCTTTGAAGCGCCTTGTTTGGAGCATACGGAACATAACCGGATTCGAGGCGGTTCGCTTGCACCTCGGGCTGGTTATTCCGGTTCAACTCATTAAATGCGGGGTTAGCGTAGTCACGTATACCCCTTTCCGATCATCGGCGATGACTATAGCATTCCTCCATTATTTGCATCACCGCCTTGTGCGACCATTTTGGCTTTCGCTCTACTGGACGTTCGGCGTCGTCTTCCTTGACGGAAGCTGCGTTCACTCTACGGATCTAGCGGTACAATACTGCGCCTTGGTTTCTTGCATATACCACGGTCCGAATCGATTCATCGAAGAAAATAGCGAGTTAACAACTAATACTAAATAAACACAAAAGCGAAATATCAGCGTGATCTATAATTAGAACTCCCGACAAGCGCGAAAACTTGTTGTTTGTGTATTCTAGAGATATACTATTCTACGCAAGTGCGTAATCAACAAGTAATATACGAAGTATTCGAGATCGAATCCACGAGGGCATGATTTTAAACCACGTCGAATACAATTTGTTTGTGAATATGAGAAAACAATTAAAGAGAACTTTTACATTGAGTAGAGGTGGAATTTTAGGCGATAAGCGATTAACAAAGCAGATATCGGGAGGAAAAATAGACTTGATCACTTGATTCCTCCCATGCCCCGTACTCGCCATGCTTGACATTATCTTGCCTCGTTATTATGACATGAAATCTTCCAACTCTTAGTATTTTCCAAATCTAAGATTATACCCTCTAAGCTCGTCAATATATTCCTATACCGAAGTGCTTTAAGAGTATCTCTATCGTTCCATTCATTTCGTCACACAAGCGAAACACATATTCCTATGCTATTCACACATAATATTTAAATCATGTTCTTGTGTAGCTTTCTTGTTTTCCACTCTATGAGAGCTTCCGAAATCATAGAGCTAAGATCTCACCCATGGTGATCGATCACAAGCAAGATAAATAAACACCAAGAAAGCGATAATAACTTGACAAGATAAGCGAGAAAATGGGCTCGTCACACGAGCATGGGTTTCATCAAAGATCAAGTCATACAATTTAGCTCATAGCGGCGTGCTGTGATGAAAACACAAATGCCATAGCAAAATAAAAGGAATTGGAGATTCAAAGTTAACACTCGTCGCCGGAATCGCGTGCTCCTCCTTGGATCGTCGCCTCTTCCGATAACCTTCTCCAGCGTTGCCTCGATTTCCTTCCGATCTTGAATGATGAATAATGATTCTCGATTGTCGCCTCCTTTTAATAACCAACTATGACACTTTTTGGGTGTGCGGAAAAGGCACTGCAAGCCGCCGTCCATGATCCTCTCTTTTCCGTTGGCTCGGCAAAGCGCGTCCTTTATCTTTGTCGTGGCCGGCCGCCACGTGGTTGTGGTCTGCAAGACTCTTCCCGTTTTATAAGCGGCTTCGTACAACGTCTGAGCTCCGCTTTCGGTTTGCGGGCGAGCTTCGCCGCTACGAGAAGATCTCGCCTCCGAACTCATAAGTCCGACCTCGACTTACAGTCCGACCTCGCTTACGAGCATCAGTCTCGAGGTCGTCTTCATACTTGTGAACTTTTCAATCTTTGAGCTCGGATGGTTGCGAGCTCGGCTCTATTCTCTTTCTCCTCGGAGTTCGGTTTCACTCACGAGCTCGGCTGTCTTGAGCTCGGGTTTCTTGAGCTCGGAAGTCTTGAGCTCGGAAGTCTTGAGCTCGGGAGTCTTGAGCTCGGGTTTCACTTTTCCTGAGCGTTGACTTCGTCTTTGTAACTCGACTCATCCCGCGTTTCTTGATATTACTCGTTCGATCCTTCGCCGTACGCCAATCGAGCTCGCTCGCGAGTTCGGCCTTTACGTGCGTTGACACGGAGCTTGACTTGGACTCGGCGGACTTGGCGGACTTCGGCCTCGTCTTCACTGCCGTTCTTCCTGCAACATGCCATGATTATTTAAATAACGCTTAAAAGCAATTAAAACCCTTTGATTTCATCTTACTCAATCCTTCACACAAACACGGAAACATAACAAAACATACAACATAACATCGAAATAAAAAAACCGGTTCACTCAAAGTTTTGTCATCAAAAGGTCATATAATAACTCTTTTATAAGAGTTATCGATCATTCTGATGATTGAGAAACTACCCGGGTGGGAGACTTGAGGTCTACCTTAGCCTGGCGAAAGGATATGGCGCTTGAAGACTTGATCGTCAGCTAGCATTGAGTCGGCGTGAAGAAGCGAGATCTAAGCGAAGGCATGTTCGATCACGAAGGCTAACTTTGTTGGAGAGGCGGTCCTCCGACAAGCGTGCTCGTCGATGTCAAAGACAAAGCGAAGGAAGGTGGTTGCCGTAAGTTTGGCGGGGCTGTTACAATGTGTGCAAACATGGCCACACAAGTAGAGGCTGCCGTCGACTAAGAAGAATAAGGCTAAGCAAGTTGCCAATGTTGTCGAGAAGGACTTGACAAATGGGACAAGGATGTCTTGGCTGCTTGTGGTGACCGAAGAAGTCGACCACATCGAGAATCGAGGTGGATGGTTCATCGACATTGGCGCAACCGCGCATGTCTGCGCCGAAAAATGCGTTTCTCTACCTACAAGCTTTGTTGAGGAAGCTCAACATGGGGAACCAAGCTTCGTCCGGGTTGCGGAGTTGATGATGTGGTTCTCAAGATGTCGTCGGCATTGAGATCACGTTGAAGGATGTCTGCGTGTCCGGATATTCGTAAGAATTTAGTGTCGGGCTCGATTCTAGTTAACAAGGGTTTAGACTAGTTTTGAATCGGACAAGTTTATCTTGACTAAGTTTGGGAAGTTCCTTGGTAGAGGTTATCTCACGGGGTCTTTTTATTTTGAATGTAATGGGCGTGCGTCGTGTACCCAGATTGTTATGAATAAAAATGCATCTACTTCCTCTTACTTGGTGAGTGTTACGATTTATGGCATTGTAGATTAGGACATGTTAATCTAAATGCAATAAAAGATTAGTAAATTTAGATTTACTAAAGTTAAATGAAGTTAATACACAAGCGAAATGTGAGGTTTGTGTGGAAGCGAAAATAGCTAAGTTACCGTTTCATTCGGTAGAGCAGACACTAAGCCTCTACAACTTATTCACAGTGATGTGTGTGATTTAAGTTTGTACAAACTAGAGGTGGTAAAGTAATTCATCACTTTTATTGATGGATGTACAAGATATTGTTATCTTTACCTTCTAAGAAGTAAAGCGCGCGGTATTGAAGCTTTTAAAACTTGAGCAGTGAGAATCAACTAAAATTTGTCGAATTAAGGCATTGAAGTGATAAAGGGGAGAATATGTAGCTCCGTTTGAGGCATTATGCAGCGAAAGTGGTATAATACATCAACGATAGCTCTATTCACCTCGGTCTAATAGCATTCTTGACGTAAAATCGAACACTTAAGGAGATGATGAATGCTTTGTTGATTAGTTCGGGGTTGCCCAGAACTTGGGGAAGGCATTTTGAGAGCCGACTACACTTGAACAAAATTCCTTTGAAGAGTAAGGATGTCCTCGCTACGAGTTATGGAAAGGAAGAAAGCCATCGTCTGAAATATCTCAAAGTGTGGGGTGTTTGGCGAAGGTTGAGTGCTCTTCTAAATAAGTTACAATTGTACCTAAAGCAGATCGATTGTATCTTTATTGGGTATGCCGAATAGCGGCCTATCATTTTCGATCCGGTCGGAGGTGCGGATATGTTGTGTGGAATGACGATTGAATCAAGGAATGCTATATTATTTGAAATTGTTTATCCACAGCAAAGACAAGGATAAAAGTGAAGCCACTCTAGGAATAGGCGATGGTGGCTTCGAGTTCTAAACCTTTGGAGGAAGAACCGATATCGCATAAGTGATCGAGTCGATCGGAGGGTCGGAACAAGGCGAGGCGATGAAGTCGAGCATGAAAGTTTTGGTCACGACTATATTGCGTTCATGTTGGACGAAGAACCAACATCGATCAAAGTAACTATGGTCGGCGGACGGGATGCTCTGGCGAGAGGTCATTCAAAGTGAGATTGATTCTATACGCAAAACCACACTTGGGTCTTTGGTTGATTTGCGAGAAGGTTGTAAGCCTTAGGATGCAAATGGATCCTTAAAAGAAAGTCTCAAGCGAGATGGATCAATTGAAAAGTATAAGGTCCGTTTGGTTGTCGAAGGGTTTAAACAAAGAGAAGTGCGATTTCTTGATACCTATTCACTGTGGCGAGGATTACGTCTATTCGGTGCTTCTCGCAATTCTTTGCTGCGCAATCTTGAGATTCATCAAATGGACGTTAAATGCGTTTTGAATGGTGACCTCGAGGATGAGGTATATATAGAGCAACCGAAGGGTTTGTAGTCTGGTCGAGAGGCGAGGTATGCAAACTCGTGAAGTCTCTATATGGCTTGAAACAAGCGCCGTTGCAATGGCACTTGAAATTTGACAATGTAATGTTGGCAAATGGTTTCAAGATCAACGAGTGTGACAAATGTGTACGTTAAGAACAACGATAATGGTTATGTTATAGTGTGTTTGTATGTAGATGACATGTTGATCATGGGTAGTAATACTTAAGTCATTAATGACACAAAGCGCATGTTAAATAGGAATTTTGACATGAAGGACATGGGTTTAGTGATGTGATTCTTGGAATCAAGATTCTAAGAAGATCGAGACGGAATTGTCTTGACACAATCTCACTCACGATCGAGAAAGTGCTTAAGAAATTCAATGTGTTTGATAGTTTGCTGCTAAGACCCATTGGAGCTCAATGTTCACTTGAGTAAAGCAGGGTGAAACATTTGTTGGGAAGACTATCTAAGGTCATTGGGTGTTTGATGTATCTTATAAATTGCACCCGACGACATAGCTGCGTCGTGAATAAATTGAGTCGTTACGAGCAATCGAGCAAGGAGCATTGGAAGGCTCTCAGTGAGAGTTTTGAGGTACTTAAGTATACTCAAAATCATGGGCTGCATTCACGAGATATCCCCGTACTTGAAGGGTCTTGTGATGCCAATTGGATATCGACACGAAAGATTCACTTTCTACAAGTGGAGTGCGTGTTCACGATTGGAGGAGGTCTGTTTCTTGGAGATCCATGAAGCAGGCGTGTATAGCCGATCCACCATGGAATCGAAATTCATAGCTTTGGATAAATCGGTGAGGAAGCCGAGTGGCTCGTAATTTTGGAAGATATTCCATGTTGGTCTAAACTTTGTGCCACGGTGATGATTCACTATGATAGCGGCTATTGGAAGGCGAAAAGTGGTTTGTATAATGGTAAGTCTCGACATATCGTCGGCGACATATCTGGTGAGGCATTTGATCTCAGTGAGGTTATATCGATTGACTATGTCAGTCGATAGATAATCTGGCGGATCCGTTAACCAAAGGGTTGAGCCGGGATCAAATGATCAAGTTCTAGAGGAATGGGATTAAAATCCACATCTTAAGAACAATCATAGTGGTAACCCAACCATGATGATTTGGAGATCCCAAGAACTTGGTTGATGGGAGAACTAAGCTATAGGAGTTCGTGTGTAAACACTCGAGTTAGTCTGTTCCTAGAAAGCAAGCAGTGTTGAAAAACTTGCCTAGTGGTGAGGTTGAGTCGTTGACTCTTAATGATTCATAAGATACCTCGAGGAGGTTGAGTATGGCGAGATACTCGGTGAATCACCTATATAAGTGCGAAGTGGGGCGGCTTCAAACAAAACACTTATGAATCTAAGTGGATGTCCATGGCCAAAATGAAATCAAGCGTGAGCGGATGAGGTTGAGGTGTTAAAGTGTTAATACCATTGTCTCGATTACACGTTGTGGGGAATAGTTCGAGCATCGTGTCCACTAATCCGCTGTGTACTCGATGGTACTAACTATGGAAGGTTGAGCCATAAACCACTGTCCAAATATTTTAACATCTCTTGAGGATCAGGCGTGTGCGCATACATGCATATGGCTATTTTCACTCATGTGGGGATTGTTGAAAACCGTGTATATATATATATTATATGTGGTCGAGTTTCGAGGAAGCTACTTTGACCAAGATTTTGAGTGGCGTAACGTTTAATTTTATGAAATTAAGCGGCATAGGATCGATCTACGTTTGAGTAGATGATCGTGGTGTATTCACATTCTCAAATCCGATTTTCGGTGAGTGAGAAATAATGGATCAAAGTTGGTCATAAACATGGAGTTATGTGATTAATGGGATAAGCATGGATTAATTAATCTTCATCCCACATTGATTAATGTACCTTCATTAATTGTCTCTATAAGTGGTTCATTGAACACTTAGTATAATTATGTGCACATGTGATGGGTGGAAAGCCCTGGCGTGCGCCGCTTCGCCCGCCTTTGGGCCGATGCTGGCGCCCGTCGCCGTACCCGCGCCGTGCGCCGGCCCGGCCCGGCTCCGATTCGGTTCCGTGGTCCGTGGATCGTGGATCGTGGATCTTGGATCTTGGATCTTGGCAATTGGTCTTTGGGTGGTATTTGGGGCATTCTTTAGGCTGTTCGTGGGCTGGTTCCGTGGCCCATTGCCCATATTTTGGATCAATGTTTGATCGAGCCCAAAGATGGAGTTGGTCCGAGGCCCAACTCGTGTAGCCAATCCGTTGGGCTGCTTGTGCGATGGAGTTGATGCGAGGCCCGACTCGTGTAGCCCAATCCGTTGGGCTGCTTGTGCGCTTGAAGAGGCGTCCGGATCGTCCAGTGAACTGAGGCGCACGCGTTGTCCATATTCGTCGTAGCGCCGGTAGCGTTCGACATGATGGCTCTGCGGGAAGCGTGGGCACGTTGTCTCCGAAACCGCCGCGGGACATAACCGTAACACCCGACATCAATACGGTGTTGACTCGGCATCTCCCCGTGAGGGGGCGGCGCTATAAATAGGACATGTCTCCACGGCGTAAGTCGACCCTCGCCTTACGCATTCCGGCATTTCAAAGCACTCTCGCATACATAGCTCGTGTCGAGCTCGTCGCCGCCTCGTTCGATTCGCGGAGCTCGTTGGTGCTGCGGTCTGCGAGGCGTTGCGGTTTATCTTTGGAGCGATGCGCTGAGCGAGAAGCACTACTGGGCGTATCTCGTCTTGAAGAAAGAGGCCTCCTCGACTCGGCATTAGTTACGGTTTAGTTTCAATTGTATTTCAATTCGGTTTAGTTCAATTGTTATTTGATCTCCTTACTACATTTTGTTTTAAGTTGTGTCTGCCCAAGTTGTCTTTATTACGTACACTTTTTCCAACAGTTTCAGATTAATTGTGCGCATATGATGAATTTTCTTAGATTAAATGGAATTTATTCATTTATTTATGCTTTCGTCTGTACCATTTATTTTATTTGTTATAAAAACATAATAGTATATGTATAATCCATCTGTTCCAAATATATGGCCCACTCATACTACTTTTATACTCATTTAACTATGCCCCTTATTTATTGAAATTAAACATACTACATGAAATTATTGTAAGTAGTTTAGTGAAATCACTCATTTTTCGTAAGTCCTAATCTACGTACCAGATGCAAGTGGACCAATATATGGAATGAAAAGGAGTTGATATGTACCCTCACCTGCTTAGCTCAGTTGATTAAGAGTTAGCATATTTGGAACAAGGATTAAAGATCGATATCTAGCAGCGATGTATGAGAGTTTCACCCTCTTTAAGGTGGCTCATTGTGGGCTTGCAAAGTCCTCATAACTTAATTATTGATTAATCGTGATTTATCCCTCACATGATGAACAAAGTTCGCCGACTTACTCCATGGAGGTGGAAGCTAAATTCTATTGTTGTAAATCACGGTGACCCGAGCATTTACGAAAGGTATTATGAGTAAAAATCGAATTCGTGGTGAAAGTTATGCCTTTTTGGATTACATCGAGGATAGAGCAAGATGGAAAACAAATATGACTAGAGAGTGGATCTCGAAGCTCGAAGAACATTGAATGTGATCGGATATCAAGTCCGAAAGTCAGCGGAAGAATAAAGTTGAAGTCAAATCCAACTCAATCGAATGAGCGAGTTAAGGGCATGTTATTTATCGATGTTCGAGGTTAAATGTCTCTCAAAAGCCCACCTGGATTTGGAAGTGTATGATATAGACCTTAAGGAAGAACCTCGGATCACGAAGATACAAAGATATCCCTAAAGATACTAAGATATCCTCAAAGATATGAGAACATCTTGAAGATATACTCTTATTTTTAAGGATCTTATCCTTATATATTTGTTCATATCCATGAGAAGATGCGAAATGACATGACATATCATCGGGAGAAAAGCGAAGCGGTTTGAAGTTACTAAACTACCCTCATTGTTGTTTTCTATAAATAGTTTAGGATTTTCTTATAATATATCGTTCATACGAGACAACACACGCACTCTTTTCCTTGATCGAGTTTTATCTCATAATTTTATCGACAAAGTTTTAACGAGGCAACACATAATCTATCAAAATCTCCATTACAAGCAATACAATTTTCCTATATTCCTTCAATATTCATTGTTTATTAGTATTTTTATGTTAGGGTTCGGACCGACTCAACATGAGTAATTTTAATATTAACTACACATTTAGAGAATTTATAGACTTAAACAAATTCGAATAAACTTGTGAATTTTAAGTATATTCTACAAATTAAAATCGAATTCAACTCAATAATAAATAGTCGAATAATTGTAGTACTCGATCCTATCTACCCCTATTCACTCTAAATTTGCGGTTTGTCTATCCCTTCCAACTAATACTATATTCGTCTCATTTTAAGTAGTTCATATTTTTCTTAGATTTCTCATTTTAAGTAATTCATACCAAAAATAAATCCTTTTACAAATAAAAATACCTTGAATCCGTGAGTTATACTACTTTACATATAAATCTTCATTCGTCCACCAAATCGTTCATTTAATTCCATTTGGTCCGTCCACAAAAATATTCACTTTCCTTTTTGGAAACATCAACTTCATATTTTTACCCTAAATTTATCCACTTATTTACAAAAAATCACTCATTGCGCATTTTACACCCATTATCCATTAATATATTCATTTATTATCTCATGGTCAATATTTTATACTCACTTAGTTTACACTCATTATATTTTATTAAAACTCGTATCATCAAAATTAAGGAACAAATTTGATGAATGGATAGAATATCATTTTCTTAATTTACGTACTCAAAAGTAATGAGTTACTTAAAAGTGACAAAAGTATTATTTATCAACAAAGAAGGCTGTTTTCATTTGCAGACTAACATTGTCCACAAAGCCAATATCTCTTAGAAAATTGTATAAAACGTAAACGGGAAAACTATGCTTGAAATTTTCGAGGAGACAATGAATTTGGATAGTTGTATTTTATTTATTTTTGGGGCAGTTGTTTAATTGTCTCATCTATCCCATTTCAAATGTTTAAATTTCAAATGTTTATCTTTCTTTTGGGTTGTTAATTCTGAATGTCTCGTTCCATTTAGGAAATAATTATTCCTTCAAAAGTATGGTACTCCATTTTTTAACACTTTAACTACTTTATATTTTCTCTTAAATCTTGTCTTAAAAAAAATGGAATGACTTTAGGTGGGACGGATGTAGTATTTGATTGTGAGACAAATGTGAAGACGTGGTTTACATGGAAATTATTTAAAGCTTCACGGGCTACAAACTAACAATCTCGGCTCAATTCAGGAAAGAACTGTAAGCACTGTTGCCTTATCACTGACGCCATATTTGTTCCCTAATACTTTATTTTCCTTTTCTTTTATTATTTGCTTTTCTTTTTTCATTTTCCCTTTGAGATCATGGGACTCTACTGCTATATATGGTACACACTGGGTAAGTTTTATATTCTTATGTAGTAGTTTAGAAACCATATAAGACGGTTAAATCACACTTGAAAAATCAAATTTGACAAACTTAAACTCATAAAGACGTTAGTAAGTTTGAACATGTGATATTTTTTATCACAAGATAACGAATTTGAATATGTGACAAGAGTAAAGTATCAAACTTTTGGATTACCTATTGGCGGACAGAATCAGAAATATAATTCAAAGGGAATTAAAGTTAAAAAAAAAATGACTATAAAGATATTAATACAAAAAAAATTATATAAAAAAATTAAAATCATATTGTTATTTTTTTTTTACTAGGGGGTGTTTGAGTTCATCCCATCCCCCCTCATATCCGCCCCTAACCTATTGTATACGTAATAACAAAATAATCTTTTTTTATAATAATGATTATTAGCTGTTTCTATTTGAAGCATGTATTGGATAAATTTTATTAATGTAGAATAGTATGCAAACTAAAAAATACTAATCAATTTTATACTTTTCTATAATGTCATCCTTTCACAAATGGTCAGCATTCTATACATTAGTGTTGTCTTATATTTTCAAGTTGATAATTAGTGATGAAATTCATTGCTTTGTTTAAGTTATGCACAATTTGTATTATTTATAATTACATTATGGATAATCCAAGCTAAAAAGTATTTTAAGTCATAAAATTTGGAGAAGAAAATATGTTTTACAAAAGTATTGCTACTATACACAGTGCCAAATTAGTATAACACTAATGATAGTATCGAATATTATTTCATTGAACTTGAAGAAATATTTGTTTAACTTATTAATTAATCCTCCGTCCAAAATGTAATTAATCATTCTTTCTTTTTGAGGTGACAAAATTATAATCTCTTTTTCTTAATAGATCATGTATTATTATTTTTCCTTAATATGCCCCTATTGAATGTTCTTAGACATTAATGATATTTCTTTTGAATGAATAAGTAAGGGTATAAATGAGAAGACTTTATATAATTTTAGTTTTATAAAGACATTTCAAAGAGATTGTTTTACATTACCTGATTTTGGGACTATGGAGCTTAACCCAACAGATTGTATCTATTATTATTATTATTATTATTATTATTATTATTATTATTATTATTATTATTATTATTAGGAAAAGGATCTTTCATCCATTACTGCAGCCAGGAATGCCGCTTTTCCAGTGATTCTCGTGCCAGCCAGTGACAATAAATTATTAGAAAAAAATAGAAAATAAATAAATAAAATTTAAATAGCCTTTTTTGTAGCGCAAACATCGTTAGTTAGGTGAGCCACCAAATTGCAATTGATGATTGAAAACAAGTCAATTAGCAAATTCTTTTTTTATGGATGCCAACTCTTTTTCGAGAAATTCTATAGAAGATATAGATGTACTATATCCTCTCTCACATAATAATATTTTTATTAATATAAATTAAATTAATAAAATATTATCGTATGAGAGGTAATTTAATACATCTACGTGTTCTATGGAATTTCTCCTCTTTCCCATCACTTTGCCAACATAAACATTAAATACACTTTTTTATAATTATGTTTCTTCCTTCTCCAGTTACCAACCAATGTAAATTACATTTGTGTCACAATGCCTATAGAACTATTCTCCTATCACAGATTATCTTGTTGTAATAATCTATATATGCAAACTATATACTATACACAAACACACATGTACTTTTATAAAATTATAATGTAATTATACATTGGTAAGCATATATATACATATATATATATTGATGATATAAATATATAATTTAAAATATTATCTCGTGTGCTTGACTGGATATTATGCTTAGGCAAATTATGGTATGAAAACGACATTTTTTCTTTCTTTCATCTTTGCAGTAACGTTATAGTTGTAGAAGCTAACTGTTTAATTGAAGAATTCACAAATTTCGAATAGATTTAAAGAATAAAATATTCAAATGGAAAATATTGCTGCAAAATGTATATGTCGGCAGTTAGTAATTCAATTAATTAATATGGTTGGTCAATGCTTTTCTACAACTACTAATATTCAATTTATGACGGAACAATCAATATTTCAATCTAAATTAAATCAGAATATGATTATGAAAATTAAAATAAAATTAGCCTTCAAATTTTTTGTAGTGTCTCCGACAAAAAAATAAAAAATATCAGCATATAGCTCCTCTATTTTGTTCCCTATTCAATCCTCAATTTATTGAATCTTATACGAAAAAAAATAAAAAATGTAATTCTTTTTACAAAAAAATTCCACCACCTCCTCCTCAATTAAAAAATAAAAAAAGAATAATAATAAAAAATATTGTCAGTCAAATCCTTAAAATGAAGACCCCGAATTAAAGAAGGAAAAAATGGTAAACAGAAATCTCAACATGCCTAAAACTCAATGCGCGACAGCGAGCGGCGGCGCGTAGCTAATACTCCTCTGCTCCGGCAAGGCGAGCATCGCCGTGTGATCGATGAAATCCTTGAGCGCCACCACCGACTGCAATATACTCCTCAAATCGTCGGTGCAGACAAATCCTACATTCCCAATCCTTCTCACGGCGTAGACATAGAACGTGATGCACCCTTTCCGAAACTTAAACCGCGCCATCTCGCAGCCGGCGAGGCCACGGATCAGCTTCTTGTTGACATCGCCGAGAGGGATCTCCGCCGGCCAGAGGCGCTCCAGGGCGGCGCGCATGGCCTCCGACTCGAACACGAACAGCACCACCTTGGATTTCTTGGTGCCGAGGCCGAGGGTGAGCGTGTGCCACGCGTGGTGGGCGAGGATGGTGAAGTTGGTGGGGAGGTACGCCGCGGCAGAGGCGAACGCCGCGCGCGCCGGCGGGAGGGCGAGGAGGCTGTGGAGCTCCAGTGGGCGGGCGCGTCGGATGGTAAAGGATTTGACGATGAACTGCCCCGAAGCGGAGGCCCTTCACGTCGGAGGAGGGCTTGAAGGAGAAATCGGAGGTGTTGGTTTTGGCGGTTTGGTCGTTGGGGTGCTGGTGCTTCTGTTTCTTGTTTTTGTTCTTCGATTTTCCTTCCATGGGGCGGCGGCAGAGGGCGGTGGATGATGTGGGAGTGGTGGGTGTGGTGGTGGGAGAGTGATGAATGTGATGATTGATGAGCGATAACAGATCTTAAGGCAATAAATTGGGCCGACGATATAACTTTCATTTATTGATTTATATGAATATTTTCTAAATGTTCCGATTTAAATATTTGTAAGTTACAGACACATTAAATAGTTTTGAAGTACAGTAGAGTTAGAAATAGTTACTGAAAGAGTAATTATGGGTGCTATCTATAAATGTTTCCCTGTATTTTTCGAACATTTCGTTTGTTGAATTATTGATTATATTCGTATGTATACTTGGACAAAAATTCTGGTGCGGACAAAGTAGCACTTCCTCCGTTCCATCTGAGATATTTTTGGATTTTCTCATTCAAGATGATATGTTTCACTTTTAGGAAATAATTATCTCTTCAAAAGTTATGAGACCTATCTATTTTTTATCATTTTAATCACTTTATACCATTCTCCTAAATAATCGTGACGAAAAGAAATAATTCGTCTTAGATGGGATGAAGGGAGTAACAAATATCGTTAAAAATGACAATTTTCACGGAAAGAAATATTTATATTCATATGTGTATAATGGTATTAAAGTAGGAATTGCATCAAGGACATGTTTTGATTTACAGACTATTTTTTCTTCTTGGTGAAAGCATAAATTTTTTCAAAATACTTTTTCAAGTAAGCGTGACACCAAAAAATAGAGTAAATTAAGAGGAAAAACAAAAGTTACAAGTTTATAATTTATCTGATGAAAATAATCCGACACGCCTACTTAAGCAGTTAAGCGCCCTAGTGTCCCAATTACGAAGAGAATAATTAGTGTACTTTAAAAAAATTAACATATAAAATTAAATTGGAAAATAAATAAATAACGGATTATCTGCAAATATAATCACTGCCTATTACCCAATTTTTAGTTACAATACCATTTTAAGAGTGTTTATAAAAAAATACACAATTTATTGATTTGTTATAATTGGAATCAAGTCTCCAATTTCTTTGGTACAAAAACTCTTATACATCCGTCAGTACTGTGCGGAGAGATAAATATATCATTTGTTATTAAGAAAAATATCATTTATATTAAAGAAAAATATCATTTGCTTAAGTATTATTTAAATTGATGAAAAATATCAAATATCATTTACATTGAAGAAAAATATTAAAATCTGTATGTACGGACGGATGTACATGAGACCACCTCTTTTTTTTCTATAATCGGGAACCCGTAATCGCTACCTACGGTGCGTATTGGGTAAATCTCACGTTTCTGTGTAATAACATATAAACCATATTGGACAAGTAAATCACATTTGAAAAACCGGGTGTGACAGGTTCAAACACATAGAGGCGTTTGGTGGTGATTGGAATTGTGATCTGGTCTTTTTATTTCTCCTATCTAATGTTGCAATAGTATATCCGAATAAAATAGAGCAGCCCACATGGACTAAAAAGAAAGCCGCATCACATTTTCGACAGTCGAAAAATTTGAGGGTGATTCCAATTTCAAACAATCAATAATGTGTGTATTGTTTAACACATTAAAAATGATATTGTATTTGCAAATTGGATCATAGATGGTAATTTTATTTGCAATTAATCTATAAATAAATGACCGATCATATATGTACAAATTAATTCTACCTAGTGCAAGAAACAATTTAGGAATTTACATGTGCATCCCTGTATACTAATTATGTAATAAGTATGCAAGATAGTAAAAATAGACCTCAAAGATGTACATTATGGGCACAATTATAGAGAAAAATTGCCCTAAGGAAAGAGGTTGAGCTACTTTGGGTTCCATTATGTTGGTCACGCTTGCCTAATTTATTACTTTGGAAAACATACGAGGCTTGCAAGGAAGAAAAGAACTCTATAGATTGGAATTTTTTTTTAGTATTTGTGTTTTGCTTGGAATATTTAGAATCATAGAAATGAAGTGGTATTCAAGAATTCGTTGGTTAATGGTGGGGATTTGGTGGAGATATGATTTTGATTTTGGATTTCAAATTATTTTTCAACATTTCTTGTTTTAGTTGGGAGATTGAATTTGTAATATCCATCTCATTGTTTTGATTTGTTGCGAGTGTTTGTCTTGTAATTTGCGAACCTTGTATCTCGCTTTTGGCTCGCCCTCATGCAATTTTTAAATAAATTTTATGTAAATTATGTTTTAGAATAGTGTTTTGATTAGATCCAAAAAAAATTCTGATGATTAATATAATATAGTATTACTCACATGTTAGGGAATTAGCTTTCTGTCTACAAGTTTCAGCAGAAGAACTATCAGCTTGGATAGGTCTCAGGCTAAATGAATTCAAGAGAAGTACTGAAGTCAATCATGCTGATAGAAGTACATGTACCAGCGCTACTAAAGACTTAGATGCTGAAGACAAAGAAGCCCATAAAATGATAGAAGACAGAGTCCAGCCTGCTTATAAAATATGAAGCTGGCCCAACTGGTGAAATTCGAAGTCGACGTACTGAAGAAACACAAAGTCAACTCAACTGGAAAAACACAGAGATATTTCAACCTTGAGTGTTTGACTTTCAATGTATCAAAGCGAATCTAGAGAGAATCAAAACAAGTCAAAGCTACTTTTCAGAGTTATAGATCTCAGATGTACGATGTTACAGACACGAAAAACGACGTACAGTGATTCAAATGGACAGATTTCAAAAGAAAAATGAAATGGATGTGATTAATGTTCCATCCAACATCACTATTCATCGTTCTCTCTATAAATATGCGTAGAATCTAACATTTGAAGGTTAACATAACAATGAGCATTTAAATATTCAAAGGTACCCAGAGCTCATATCTCAAGAACAATCATCCAACGATTTCGAAGAAGAGAGTTTCAAAGTGTTATTAATAAATCTTCAGAGCTTACATATATTTATCAGCTCAAGATTTCAACATACAGTCTCTTATTTTCTAGGTTACACTCATTTAATATCTTAAGACTGTAATTCTTGAGTTGTTGACTTGTGACAGCTCAAATCTAAGTTGAAAAACCCTATACCCAAAACCCTCAAAGAGGTTAAGAAGAAGTTGGACAAGTAAGCTATAAAGTGTCAGTTGCTGAAAGCTTGGTTATCTTGCACATGTAAATAAGAGGTTAGGCCGAATGCACCCGTAAGCAACTCAGAGGTTTCCTAGCACCAGTAAGCGTAATAAGAACGACAAGTTAGTTGAGGTACTGACAAGGTGAACTTCAGTAGTGGATTGACGTGTTATCAGTCCGTGGACGTAGGAGCTGATCTCTCTGAACCACGTTAAAAACTAAGTGTTATTTACTTTCAGTATCGCTTTAAATTATATTTTATTGAACTGAATATCATCACCACACGCAACACAACATATTGTTTTAAAACTCTCTACCAATATTAGTTTGATACTGACGAGATAATTGAAAACTGACTAATCAATAATTGACTAAGTGTTTTATATCAGCATCAGTTTTTCAGTAAAGGCAAAACGTAACCATCACATTCTGTAAACACATTAGTTATCAGTCCAATCAACTAACTGTCTCAACAGCAGTACGATTACTAACTCATATACTTGGTACAAGAATCCCCGCACTTGAATTGATTAGTAGTACTGATACCAGTACTGAACTGATTTAACTGATTAGTAGAAAATCATACGATAATGGTTGATTAAAACTAAATTTCATGTAGAAAAAAAAAGTTATATTGTCTAACTTTAATGTCATATCTCAAATAATATTCTAAATCATATATATATATATAGTTATGATATTAGAACTTCTGAAATATTTAGATTAACATTCTCATCATATAATCTTTTCTAATTACAATAGAAAAGAAAAAAATTATAATAGAAATAGAAATAGAAATCTAATTTTTACAAAATAAATATTTACTGAATAAATCTATTACAAAATTACTTAGTTAATTATAATCGTTTAGCTGATTATAAAATACTTATCTAGATTTAATATAATCTGATTATTTAGTGATTTTAAAATTATATAATATTAATGTTATATATAAAAGGGTTCGGGTAGCATCTATCCACAACTAATCTCTCAAATCCAATCCAAACCCGTTAAGGATATTAGTTTCATTACACACACTCGTCCTAAACCCATTTTATACTTATCCAAACATATCCTATTAAAATTTGGTAGAGTATATCTGCAAAATCCCGACCCACTGCCATCCAAGTCCCATTTATATTGTATATATTACTATTATTATATCATTAGAGTTGACTTTTTAATTTTGGTTTTCGTACATACTTAAAGTGACAACACATTTAGAGTTATCACATTATTAGTGAATATGTTTTTTTTTTGAAAAGAATTAGTGAATATGTTAACAAGTCATAGCCTTAACTTTTTAAAATTATTATCGAACTCGACAAGTCTTGATGGGAAAATATAAATTTTGTCTGAATTCAACTTATAAAATATTAGAATAATAATAATAATAATAATAATTATTATTATTATTATTATTATTATTATTATTATTATTATTATGTGGGAAGACCATGTTCTCAAGGAAA
This sequence comes from Salvia rosmarinus, assembly GCA_036937905.1. Classification (NCBI taxonomy): domain Eukaryota; kingdom Viridiplantae; phylum Streptophyta; class Magnoliopsida; order Lamiales; family Lamiaceae; genus Salvia; species Salvia rosmarinus. The sequence continues at coordinate 9,418,855 of CM072820.1, read as the reverse complement.
ATCACACATTAATATTATTATTATTATTATTATTATTATTATTATTATTATTATTATTAGGGGAGACCATGTTCTCAAGGAAAATCACACAATATAGAAATTCTAACAAAGATGCTAAAAACAAGAGCCCGTACATACCCTACAACAAAAAAGATGCAACATTTAAAACTTCGATCTTCTTTCACGATGCAAGAATCGGAATGAGTTGAGTAACTTCAATAAAACTCAACCACATCTTTTACATAACTAAATTTTGAAATCTTGTACATAGTGCAAAATGAATACTTTAATCACAAAAACTCATGTACATCATTCCTCATGGTACGGACGGACAAATGTATCATTTGTTATTAAGAAAAAAAATCATTTACATTGAAGAAACATATAAAATATCATTTACACTTAAGAAAAATATCAAAATCCGTATATACGGAAGAAATGTATAGGATACCGCCTCTAGTTTCATGGTTTGGTCTCTCTTCGTTCTCTTATTCTTTATTTCCAAATTTTCATTTTTGGGTTTAATTAAGTGATGGAATTGATGCTTTCATCATGTCCACGCCTTTTGAGATGAATAACATTTGTCTAGGGTTTTGGCACTTTAGTTTCTAGATCAAAAGTCACTTTTAATTATTTCAATGGAGAATATTGTATATTTTAAATTCGTTTACAATGTCTGCAAACTTGATGATATCAATAGTTAAACCTCTTCATGCATGGTTACATTTGCCTAATTGATCATGCCTTAATCATGAATCAAATATTGCCTAATTGATCATTTGAACTAGGGGTATCCAAACGGTTTTCGGTTTTTGATTTGAATCGGAATCGAACCGGAACCGATCTATTTCGGTTAGCTGAAAACCAACAATTCGGTTATCGGTTTAGTTTCGATTCAAGAGTTGAAAAAATTTGGTTATTTGTTAACCGATAATGAACAGTTCGAATCGAAAACCGTTTTAAATTATTAATTAATTAATTAAAATTCTAAAAATAATTTATAATTATTACTTTATTAATTACTTGTTAAATATTTTATTTATTTATAATAAATTTCATTTTTAAATTATTATTTTATTTAATAATTAATTTTAATTTGATTTTTAGTTAATCGTTTCGATTAATCAAAATTTAAAATGGTTTGATTTGGTTCCACTTTTTGGAGAAATTGATTCGATTAACTGAAAAATTCGGTTCGATTAATCGAAATCGAACTAAGTCGTACGTGTCAATGATTTTTTTTTTTTTTTGAATATGCCCTTAAAGTATATTTTGGCGCCAAAACAAAATCTGGACCTTCAAATAATTGGTTCAACATACATGCACTCAAAATTTTGATGGTCGTTATTAACTTAAATTTGTGCACTATAACAAACTTCTCAACCCAATTGCTTAATTTTTAGAGTCTCCATTAATACCTTTAATTTAACGATTGAATGTCAAAGAATAATACAGTTTAATGGAGAAGTTGTTAACTAGATAGTGCATGATGTTTGTTAACAAACATCAAAGTACTACACCATCAAGCTAGACGTTGCACTTTTTTATGCCGAAATATACTTATGCACTATAATCATTTCGATAATAGTTACAATAACCCTAGTTGCCGAACTTACTTTCACAACGAAATTACATTAATAAATATACATATTTGTTTGGGTCGGGAAGCAGTTGCGTGAAAGCCTTAATAGATTCTCAAACAATTATTTGAGAGATAATATTAATTGTTGCTTGAAGTTCTATTAAGAACGATGACGTGAAGGCAAAGCAAAAAGGGAAAATACCAATCGTGGCTTTATAAATTCATTTAGTGAATGCGACGCATACGAAGATTTTCTACATAGATATTGCTCAGAATCATTCTTTTATTTTCTTTTTCAGAGGCAGAGGGAGGGAGGTACAATGAAACATAAATTACAAGATAAATAGAGACCTAAAACTCACAAATAAATGTTAAACTTTTCCTAAATAAGAGAAAAGTTCCTTTCTTGCTTTGGAATCAAGAAAGGTATTTGCAACGACCATTACCTGCAGACACACAAAGAGCATATTTTAGAAAAACAAATTATATCATGGCAAAACTAAAAACCAAAATGTGCTGCTATACATATTCTGATATTCAATTAGGAGGCCCACTCCAATGCAACTACCCTAATTAGGACGGATACACTGTGCATCCGGATGTACACCAAGTTTTGCCTTCAACTGGTGAATTCACAGACACACTAGCGATACTTTTTTAATGACAGAAATGGTGATCAGTTGTAAAATGAAATAAAGTCATAGTTTGAACAATAAACTAGATTACTATGTTAATGATGCAGATCAACAGCAGCAGAAAAAATTGGACAAGGAAAGAGTAGAGAGAGACATACTGGGATCGGTGGTGGTAATGACAGCAGAGCCAGAAAAATCGCAGTTGAAATCATGACGGCCTTCTGTCTGAAAGAAAGAGTTCATGACGTAAGCAGCATGAGCCCTGACGTTGTTGGGGTAGAAACAGGCGCCGCCTGCCTGAATAGGGCTGCAGTCCACTCCTTGGCTGCACACGTAGTCTATGTCAGCCTGCAATGTAGCGTCACTCGCCTCCGGCTTGGGCAAACACCACTTCTTCCCGCCTTGGGTCGACGGTGGCATTCTTGGAGCAGGCTACATATTCATAATATCGTAGAGCCATCAGTTTTTCGCGACATGAATAACATGCAGTTCGATCCAGTTTGGTACATAGATAACATGCAGGCGAACACCAACACAACTCGAAAGGACATAGATAACATGCAGTTCGATCCAGTTTGGTACACAATACACTACACTACATTCTTTTCGATGAACATGACGCATGAGTGATATTACATGAGATGGTGTGTAAAAACATCTGAGATCCTCTATCCCACTTTCAAAAATTGTGTTTCTCTCAGCACCCCAACCACTTCAGCGCAAATCCCAACTAGTATCCAAATCAAATTTAAGGGAAAAGGATGGAACCTAACCTCTCCACCTTTCTACCAACAGAAGAGGAACACAAAAGGAGAGTGGTGGGTGATGATATGATGTGAAAATTATTTTATTTTTCTTTATTTTATCGACATTCCAAAACGATGTAATTTGATTGCCACATCATTTCTTATTTTGCCATGTTAGATTCAATTTGAAGATAATTCAATTTCACGGCAAAAATTAGAAAAATCGAAAATTTATATAGTGTCATTCAAATTTTAAAATTCATGTAACAAATTATGTTCAGGTTCGTATATTTAACGGTAATTAACCCTTTATTATATATCATAATTGAGATTTCTTTTTTTTTTATTTCAATTCTTAGTTAATAAATGTCAATTAGGATTTATTACATTATACTCCATTTTTATTTATAATGATTAATATTAAAATACATAAAAAAATACAATATTAAAAAACAGTTTCACACGTTACAGATGGTATGATAGTCCGGAGAAGAACATTTAGGGTGTGTTTGGCCAAATGAGATCTTTAATCCCAACGATGTCCTATTAATTCCACTATTTTAAATTATATTTATTATACAAAAATTTTTATTATCATATAATAAATATCAATTAACATTTATTGCAATAAATTAAAATTAAAACAATTATATACCCTAACTTTGAATAATCAAGCCAAATAACATCTTTAACTACAAATATAAATTAAATATAAAAATATATTATAAACTCTAATTGGATTATGAATCATAATTAACAATTATGTAATTAAAAAAAAATCACAATATATTGAAATTGATTAAAAAAATAATTAAAAAACTTAATAGAGGATCCCTAGTGATGTTTGGTTGAGAGCATAAGCTCCTTAAAACACTTCATAAGATCTGAAAATAAATTTAACAACTTATAAGATCCATAAAAAGGTTCATTAAACTCATCTTATTCTTAATCTTATAATCAACAATCAATTTGAAAGAATAACCTTAATATATCTTGTTATTTATAAGATATACCAATTTTATTGCATCTTTCCTCGACACGATTCTACCTTTCTTTACGGTTCTCTCTCTAACTCACATTTCTCTCTAAATGCGATCATCTCTCCCTAATTCACAAGTCTCTCATGATTTGTTATAACTGCTCTCAGTTTACATAAAAAGCCATATTATTGTTACAAAATCAAGAAAAATGACATTTTTGTTTTTATCATTACAAAATTGAAAGAGCTTATTATGTCACTTCACTATCTTATAAGATTTTCAAAGAACTATAAGCTCAGTTATCCAAATACACCTACAACATATAAATTTTATCACATTACATCTTACTCCTTCCATCAACAATAAGTGTATAACTTGTAGAGGACAAAATTTTAATGAAATTATTGGTAAGTGTTGTTTGAATGGAGAAAGAGTGCATGTGTTAGGTTGTAAATGATAGGAATGATTTTTATAAATCATGAAAGGTTGAATAATAAAGAATATTATCTTAAAATGAAAATAATGTACTTTTCATGGACGCCGAATAAAATAATTATGATACACTTATAATAAAAAAGAGTAGAAGATATTGGAATTATCAAATATATGAAATAAACTTAATCAAACACCCTAACACACAAGCGATAAGCCTATTTACAATATCAAAACTATTTGTTGAATGCATAAAACTATTAGATCTCGAAAGCATCAATCAAGTACATATATGGAATAATTAATAAAAAATATCCAAATTATTTGTTGAAATGCCAAGCCAGGATATGATTAAACTATGAAAAAGAAAACATAATTTTTTTTTGCATAAAATATGCGACAAGACAGATGGCCGTATGGGAATTCGAAAGGTGAAAAAGAACGGAAAAAATAAGGACAGGATTCAATGTTAAAGAAAACAAAGGATCGACCAGCGCACATGCAAACATCTCGATTTTTGGATTCATCACTCCCATTAATATATACATGTATATTAAATTTAATATATTAACATATTTTACCATAATCTTCAATTTAGAAGACCCGTTACTCAAATTCAAATATTTCAACTTTGAAGCTGTCCCATAATACCGACTACGACATTTAACTAATATACTAATTAAATTAAGTTATCAATTCCATAAGCTATAATAGTTCTAAAGTATAATCTATATTTAGATTCACACAGCTAATTAAATCCAGCTATATACCAATATGTTACAATCAAAACGCCAATAAATCCATGTCCTAATCAAATCTTAATTATGATTAATCCATCTAAAAAATCTTAACTATAATTAATAAATTTTAAAAGATTAATACATTATAATTAAGATGAATGTAAGGTACATGCTGTTGTGGTCGAATATTTAACTTGTGAAAATGAAAATATTCCCCCACCCCCAAAGAAATGGAATGGTATCAAATTCGATTTATTTGTATAGTAATGAACCGAATCTTGTCTATTTCGACTTTAACTTTATGTTCTTCCAACAAACCAACTTACCCTTCAAATATATTTCCTCTACTATTTCGAGCTAATCATACTAATAGTAAAACATAATATCATCATTGTTTCAAATTCCTATTTAAAATACCAAAATTGACCTAATATTCAATTTAACTACCAAAAAAGCAGAAATTGTTTACCTTAACAACAGGAGCAGAAGCGTCGGCGCGCAGCAAACCAACATCATAAACCTGGCTGAAATCGGGCCTAAAAAGCCCGAAATTCTTCTCCGATAAGGGCCCGCTCTTCAAGTTTTCATTGAACAGCGCAAACAAATAGACATCAAACTTCTTCCTCGGCATCAACGGCGTCCCTCTGCCCGAATTATACTTCCTGACAAGAGCGCCATTATACGCCACCGCATTGGCGACGGAGCACCGCGGCTGCTCGAAGGTCTCCCCGGCCGCGGCCCAGCCCGTCTCCCCTGCCGCGATCTCCACATCCTTGTACCCGAGTTTCATCATCGACACGTACACCGCGTCCATCAGCATATCGAACATGTTGCCGTAGGTGCGCTTCGTGTATTTGTCGAAAACGCCCTTATTCGGTTTGAAGAGGGCGAAATCGGCATTTTTGGGGCTGTAGCCGAAGTAGGGGTAGGGGTTTACCATGAAGGGGGTCTTGGCCTCCCTGTGGAACTGCAGTAGGGGGGCCAGCACCCCCTTGTCCCACCCGGGGCGGAAGCGGGCGAGGCTGGGGGGCTCCGAGGACTCGAGGATGCCTAACGAGTGGGCGGTGGTGACCTTGATGGTGGTGAGGTTGGATTGGCGGAGGGCGGTGTGGAGGGAGCGCATGGCAGCGACGAGGTTGTCGACTAGGGGCTGGGGCCCCCAGTGGAGGACCTCGGTGCCGACGAGGATGTAGTTGATGGCGGTGCGGGGGTGGAAGGGGGCGATGTGGGACCCCACCCATGAGCGGGCGTAGGCGGGGTCCGTCAAGGCAGGGATCTCGCCGTTAGGCACCGTCACGGCGACCAGGATGCCGGTGTCGGCGAAGGCGCGGAGGATGTCTGGGTTCACGTCGAAGATCTTGATGCGGTCGATGTTGGTCTTTTCTTTCAGGAACTTCGCCACCTGCGGGGGCGGGGGGAGGTTGTCGCCAAGGGTACCGTAGTTCACGCCGATGGAAGAGGCAGCAGAGGCGGCGGCGAGGATCAGGAAGAGGAGGAGGAGGGGGCGAGAAGCCGCCATGGGAGGAGAAGCTTCTAGAGTCGAGTTGAGTTGAGATGAATTTGTGTGGTGAAAATGGGGGAGTTAGATTTTGGAAAAGGACTGCGGCTTTTTAACTGTGAAATTGAGATTATTGGATCATTTAAAATTAAATTTAGATCTCAATAAAATCTTCGACAGATTGAGCAAAAGAAATTATAAAAGAAAAAAGAGGAAACGCGTAGTGGGATTGAGTAAAGTAAAGAGCAGGAGAAATTTGGAGATGAACGTTGTCCCAACGGAAATGAGTTTTGTAATAATGAGACTTGTACTATGATTGCTTATTGTACACGTCATGCTCTTTGCAATAATATAACTATTGGGAGATGCTTTAGTCATTCTTTGAGATTTTCTCATATAGCTTATTGTTAAATTATACGCCCTGCGTTTCTTAATTTCCTTTTTTTTAAAAATTATATGAATTTTTAATAAAACTTTTTGAATATATTATGTGTGAAGTAAATGTTTCATAATAATATAGTATAAATTAATTAGTGATAGATTATAAATAATAAATGATAATTAAGTGGTGTTATTGAAGGTAATGAAAGATAATAGTAAACTATTGATGATAGAAATATATAAATAAAAGTACTTTAATGATAATAAGTAGGAACTATTTTGTGGATAGTTTTATAAATAAAATAAAAAGAAATTTGAGAAACATACTTTTAAAAAAGTAAAAAGTAAATAAATCAAAGAAAAGAATTAAAAATCACCGATACCGACAACGTCAATCGCTTTCTATATTGGACAAATACCGCCATAAAAATATTAAATGGAGTTCATATCCTTACAGTTATAATAATAATAATAATAATAATAATAATAATATATTTAATTTAAACACATCGCTTGGGAGTGAGCGTTCGGTTCGGTTCGGATTTTCTGCTCGAACCGATTCGAAAATCCGAATTTTGAGAGAGAATTAATCCGATCCGAAGCGAATATTCGAAAATCCTAATTTTTTATAAAAAAATCCAAACCGAACCGAAAAATCTGAAATTATGAAAAAATCAAAAATCCGGAACCAATTTTTATTAATTTTATATATATTTATATAATTTTAAAATATTTAAATAAAATTTTATTTTTATATATAAATTATATATAATTCGGATTTTTTCGATTTAAAAATTCAATCCGATCGATCCGAAAATCCAAAATTTAAAAAATTCAATCCGATCGAATCCTAAAATCCAAAAATTTAAATCGGTTTTAAATCTCAATTTGATTCGAATGATTATTCGATTTTCAAATTTTTTCTCACCCTATCGCTTCTATTAAAATCATGGAACTGGCTCGGTCACGAATCCCGACAGGTGCAGGCAGCATCTCTGTAGATCACTTTCCGGATTGTATTTCCATTAAATAATGAATAATATAAAGTTCTAATTTATGCAGTAAAAATAACTATAGATTGTTTGAGTGTGAATTCGTTTTATGACAAGATTTAAATTTAACACTCTCAATGTAGTTTTTACGGCATTCTTGAAAATGATCACAAACAATTGATTTCAGGCCTTCGTAAATTCTCTCTTTTTTCTTTTGTTAAAAGAAAAAATAGTAAACTAGGAGTACAAAATGTAACTCTGTTATTGACAACATATGGTGACAAAGGAGTAATTATATTTTATTTAAATTCATGGAAAACATGTAAGTGTTATTTTAAATGTATATTGAATATAACTCATATTTCTATGTAATAAGTTGTAAATTGTAAGCACTTAAACTTATAAGTATCAATAGAACTGGAATTTGTGACATTTTGATTTTCAAAAATCTACTTTATTTCGAAAATGTATTTATTTTTTCTTTTTATTTTGAGGGGGGAGGGGTTTCACGTCGACATAAACGAAAACGTGTCGAGAATAGGATGAGTGAAAAAGTGAAGGAGATGTGAAAATTGGACACAAAATGATTCGTGTGAGGACAAAGAATGAGTATGGTCAACAATGTAGGGCATGTCATTAGATTCTCAACCTACGCGAAGTTCACACACAATAGCAGCGCAAAAAAACATAAACAAAGAAGATTGAGCCGTTTATATGTCGGTCACCTTTTAATACTTTTTTGTTTTTTAAAACCGACATTATAATGTAGTATTGCGATAATATCTTTTCATAATTTGAATGGGAATAATTATAGATTGTCTCCTTGATTTTGATGAGATTTTAAAAATATATTCATTTTTACTTAATATATTAAAATATCTTTAACTTTAATAAGATTTTTTGAAAAAAAAAGTTTCCAACTTTAATTAATACATTAAATATCCTAAATTTTGACTATATTTTAAAAAATATTCTTATTCCAAGTTTTCGATGACGGAATGTTACGTTAGTTCGCTGAATTCTTGTATGGTTTATAACTTAAATGACTCAATATTCTATCTCATGTGAATTGCAATTCAAATGACTCAGTATTCTATCGTTGAAAACTTTGGAATCGGGATATTTTTTAAAATATTGTCAAAGTTGGGAACTTTAATGTATTAACTAAAGCTGATGATATTTTTCAAAATCTCATCAAAGTTTGAGACATAAATCATAATTATCCATCTGAATATTCTCATATTTGCATTCAAATATGCGAAATAGTAAACTACTACTCTCTTGTCCACAATAAATGTATCACGTGTAGACGACACGAGTTTTAATAAAGTTATTGATTGATATTATTTGAGTGAAAAAAAAAGTCTAACCATATGTTAGATTGTGAGTGGTAGAAATTGTTTTTGGTAAATAATGAATGGTTGTGGGTTGAATAATGAGTAGTATTCTAAAAAAGTAATACACTTTTTTTAGACACCGAAAAAGACAAATGTGATATACTTTTGAAGTATAATAATTCTATTCTATCTTCTCTATCATACTACTTTTGATAGTGTTGAATTCAACTTAGGGGTGTTTGGCTAAACTTTATTTTAAAGAAGCTTATAATCTCCAGAAACTTATAAGGCGTTTCAAATAGTTTATAAGAGTAATATTTCAAGAGCATAAGTTGTTAAAGTCTTAGGATAATTGATCTTATAAGCTAGAAAAGAATGATGAGTTAGAGATAAAATTATCGAAATGTGAAGTTGGTAGTGTATATGTGAAATAACGAACTATAATAAGATTATTTTGATAAATTCATGGTTGCTTATGTTTATGAAAAATAAGTTATGGTTGAGCAATTTATTTTAGGAAAATTTATAATTGTTGTAACTTTATTTTCACGAACATAAAATTTATTTAAAACTTATTTTGCCAAAATCATCTGACATTTATGAATTTCTTAAGCAGTTTATAAATTATTTTAAAGAGCTTATAAGCTCAACTAAACACCCTATTAATATTGACTCGAAACCAGAAAATAGACATTTTTATTTTAAGCCCAAAACACAAAAATATATTAAACATCACAGGATCTCAAAGGGATATCAAAACCAAGAGCGTTCAACATCAGAAGACTTAGCAAGAGACGCTAAATGATGGGCGACTACATTTGCCGAACGTAACATATGAACGAAATTTTGACATGCCATCTCCATTACCTCTTGCATGTCCTCGTCAAGCACCGAACATTCTGGATTTAAATCTGATACAACTCTACCTGCATCAATTCGTTATCCGTGACCGACGAGATTCCAATATTGATGTAGTGTTAAATATATATATATATATATATATATATATATATATATATATATATATAAGAAAATTATTGACAATATTGATAATATAGATATTTATTTATTAGGAAAATATATGCAAGTACACATTTTACAAAAGTGTGTACAACCTATATCCATATTTCAAATTTGATACAGTGTATACCCAAACGCCATTTTAATATATATCTATTGAGTCTCATGCGGTCTTGATGTGAAATTGACATAATATTGACTCAGAAACATAACAAACACGTGAATCAATAAATGATTGCGAAATTATTTTCGATGTATTCGATATTATTATGTTAAATTACTTTATATATTACGAATCATGTTTTTATATATCACTTAATCATGTTAAAAGTGTGAGAAAAAATAATTAACAAAAAAATCCAAAATTCGATTCGACAATTCCTTGTTTCGGTCGATAGGAATCAAGGAATCATCGACCGAATTTTGGATTTCATCGACCGAATTTGAATTTTAAAATGAAAATAACAATTTTAATTAATTCCTATCTCCGTCGATAGGAAACATAAAAATGGTCGACCGGAGAGAGGAATTATCGACCGAAACTTCAATTTTGCGATGAAATTAATACAAATTATTTATTCATGTATCCGGTCGATAGGAAACATAAAAGGGTCGACGGAATCAGCCATTTTCGATAGGAAACAAGATATATCAAATTAATTTAATACTAATTAATTTAAATTGAATGTATGATATTTAAATTAATATTTATATTCAATCTAATTTAACCCAATCTTTTAATAAAATATTAATTTCTTTTCATCCACTTACACAACTCACAACTTATTAATTTTGAAATATTTAATATTGAAATTATCCTTAATATTCTGATATTAATTAATCTTGTACAAAATAGTACTACTGAAAAGTAAAAGCTACACTAAAATTGCGAGAAAAATTGAAGAAGACAAATAAATCTTTGAAAAATTGCGAAAAATTCTTTGAACAAAGATTTGACCACCAATAATTGAACCAATTCTCTCCTATTTATACAATCGATCGTAACAAATACAAATCCAACCAATTGCTCTTGCTCTTGCTCCTCTAATTTTCGTTCGTTCATTTCGATTTTATATTCAAAATTTTCAAATTTATTTCTTCAATCCGAACCAATGACTATGTCTCAACAAGTAAGTTATTGAATTTTTATTTATTTTAGACACATGTTTTGAATTTATTGTTGTTTATGATATTAATTTGTGTTTAGATTTATTATTGTTAATTTAGTTTAGATTTATTATTGTTTATTGGTATGGATAAATTATTGCGTTTAGATAATTAAATTAATTGGATAATTCGTTTAGTGTTTTGAATTTATTGCATAATTTATATAATTCATCTACATAATTAAATTAATTGGATAATTAAATTAATTGGATAGTTCGTTTAGTGTTTTGAATTTATTGCATAATTCGTATACATAATTGGATATAATTCGTTTAGATAATTATTGCATAATTCGTATATATAATTGGATATAATTCGTTTAGGTGAAATTAGATGTTTTTATAATAGCATAATTAAATTAATTGCATAATTCGTATATATAATAGTTAAATCATTTAATCATGGTTTTTTTTTTAAAAAATAATTTAAACGTAAAAATCCATCTCTCCGGTCGATGATACCATGATTCCGGTCGACCGGAATCATGGAATCATCGACCGGAGAGATGGATTTTACATTTAAATTATTTTTGATTGATTCGATCGAGGAAAGAAGAATTATAATAAAACAACTTATTTAATCATGATTCGGTCGTAGGAATCTTAGAATTGTCAATTGAATTTAATACTAATTATTAATTAGTTATTAATTGATGTCTCCGGTCGATTGAAAACAAGGAAATATCGATAGGAGACATCAATGTGTTCGACAGGAGATAGATTTTAGTTTTAGAAATTAATATTAAATGAACTTATCATATAAGTCTTTTCAATTAGGATAATTTTAGTGTACTTATCTTAAGTTTTCAATTAGGATGAATATAGTAATTAATTATAATGTAAATAACTAATTAATTCATACTTTAATTAAATTAAGTTAAAAATCCCTCTCTCTCCTTAATTTTAATTTTCGACCAATTCCTTAATTTTAATTTTAAATGAAATCAATTAGGATAATCTTCGAATTATTGTTGTTGTTTTAATTTTAAATGAAATCAATTAGGATAATCCCTGAAATTAATTTTAAATGAAATCAATTAGGATAATCTTCGAATTATTGTTGTTTATGATATTAGATTTCTTATTGTTAGTTTTATTTAGATTTATTATTGTTAATTTTGTTTACATTAATTATTGTTAATTTTGTTTACATTTGTTTTGCTTATTTGTTTAGATAATTCGATTGTTTACGCTATTTATAATTATTGCATAATTCGTTTAGATAATTGGATATAATTATTGGATAATTCGTTTAGATAAGTGCCGACATAATTCGTTTATTAGATAAGTCCCCTTTTAATGAATTTATTGTAAGAGACTTTAATTATTTAATTAGATTGCTATTTTTTTCTTATTTGTATATTTGATTAGAATGTATATTTGTTTTGTACATTAGAAAAATCATATTAAGGCGTATATTTACATTAATGTAATCTTGTATTTGTTATAGATGTCGGGATGGAAGAACATTATTGTTCGATATGGAGGCGATGGGATCCTTCTTTATGTTACATTGGCGGGTATCAGTCAAATGCCTTTGTTCGAATAGACAATGTAATTATCTCGGAGTTCATAGAGATGATTAATCAAATTATGTTGGGAAATTCGTTGAGTACAACCTACCAAGTGCATTATCTATCGAGATCTCGAGTGATAGAATTATCAAATTACTTTTGAGTAATGATGATCAACTTTTCGATTGGCTCATGATGCCCAAGCAGAGGTCTATGTGACTCACGATGCCGACACATCCCAATCGGAGCAAGAACTATATAGACCTTCGTTTGAGATACCATCCTCGTCAACATATGACTACACTTCCCAAAACATATCGTTCGATGCGTCGTTGACACAACAATTTACATCATCGATTGGTTTGATCTTGATACATCTCAATATATGCCGCAACACATGGATCCATCCAGAATTACATTTCCCAACATATCTTGCAACCACAACCGGTGATACACTTGTTGAGGACGGCGATGGCGACGACTACGTTGAAGAAGAAGAAGATGAAAGCAGTCGGATGAAGAGGAAGAAGATCGCGATGCTTTGGTGAGCTATGGCTCATTTGTAGAGTTTGACGCATGGATCCGTCGAGAGGGTGGATTCGGGAAGCTTCTATCTACGATTATGCGAGTAACACGCAAGAGCACGTGGGAGGCTAGAGCGAGAAGAAGTTGAGGAGATGAGCAATGGCTGGTCCTGTTATTCCTCATGATGCTTGATTAATCTCTTTGCTCGTCCCTCGGACTCGGTTCCAGACCGATGGTGGCGAAGGTTCCATCTTGACGACAAGGGTGAGCGAAGATATCAGGTGGGGCTATGGCATTTGGAGCGTCGAGTAGAATTTGTTATTCCTCGATCCGATAATTCGAGGATTACATTCAAATGTCGATATCATAATCGGTGTCCTTTTCTACTACGTGCATCGCAGCAAGGTGGATTTTGGTTTGTCCGCAAGTTTGATGCTATACATACTTGCGCACGAACTAGTGAATATCGGAGTAAGGAAGGTTAATGCCCGTGTAATTGCGGCATACATATCACGAAAAATACGCGAAGACGGTGAAGTGCTAAAGCCGAGGTCCATTATGGGCGATTTGCGAGAGTACGGTGTACACGTTACATCTGATGTAGCAATGCGAGCCCGTAATAGGCGATCGAGATGATATACGGTGGACATGAAGAATCATTTCAGCTACTACCGAGTTATCGCATATGTTACGGATGAGCAATCCGGTTCGATGGTGACTTGGATATTGGATCGGATGGTCGGTTCCGTCACCTCTTTGTCGCCCTCGGTTCATGCAGTTGGCGTACACATTGTGCCTCCGACCCGTGATTGTAGTCGACGCACGCACTTGAAGGGCCGCAATAAAGGCATATTATTCGTTGCCGTGATAAAGGGCGGCAACGAGCAAGTTTTCCATTAGCTTATGGAATTGGTCCGATCGAGAATGATGTCTCATGGACTTGGTTTCGTCTCGACTACAAGTCGCTTATGGATCAAATCCGAGATGTTGATTGTTTGAGATGCCCATGTCGATTATAATGAGCGCGGTCAGTGTGTCTACTACGATGCAACACACGGATTATGCTACTACCATCTGCTGAAAAAATCACCCGTTTGGGAAACCATCCATAAAGTTATTTGAAAGCCGCTTATGCGTGCAAGATGCACACTTTGAAAAGAGATGGCTATGTTAAAGTCTCGTGAAGACCGATGGTAGTGGCGCATATACCAAGTTGGTGGAGGTTGGAGTGCAGTGGGCTAGATCACGGTGCCCGTTAGGCGCTACGGTTTATGACATCGAACATTGCCGAATCATTCAATTCTCGAATATTGTGGGCTGAGCGATTGCCAATTTGCTCAATGATTGAGGCAATCCGTCACATTACTGAAAAATGGTTCGATGAGAGACATGAAGCGACAAAGAGTGTGCGGTGAATTGACCCACGAAGCAGCGCGTAAGATGATGGTATCGATGGAACTATCACGCGAGATACGATGTAGTGCCCTCATGGACTCCACTTTCAAAGTCAAGCACGGAAGCAAAACATTGAGTCAATCTCAATACGCAATCGTGTGCGTGTTTGGAGTGGGACATGGATATGATACCGTGTTCTCATCTTGTTGCGACTATATAGTGCAATTTAAGTTTAATTATGTTAATTTTTTGATCAAATTGATTTCACTTACATATAATTGATTATATAAATTTTTAGTCATAAAGGTCACCATATATCTAACTATGTGGAGTACTACCATTACGCAAAGCTAGCGAAGCATACTAGTATCGGATCAATCTGTTCGACCACGATCTAGTTGGATTTGTTCCTCCGGATGTTCTTTGGAATTACGTTATGCCTCCTAATAGAGTCCGTCAGTGGGGCGAAAGTGGGTCGATATCGTCATCCAGCGAAGTGGGATCGAGTAGTAGAAGTCGTGCACTACGGACATGTAGCTTGTGTGGTAATGAATCTCATGCAGCGTCGGAAGTGTCCTTACTTATCCGAGGCAGTGACATTGTAATGAAAGAAAACATTCATGTAAAGATATTATTAACATTATTATTATTTTAACTTAATCAAATTGAATTGAATTGACACTACAAAAAACATGCGACAATGACGGAAAAATCCGTCGCTAAACATCAACAATCCGTCAGTAACACATATATATCTCACTAACTAAAACATTAATCTTTTATCAAAAAAAAAAGAAAAGAAGAAGCTTGAGCGATGAAGTCCAATTTCGGGATGATTGTGATTCTTTGTCGCTCTTACATTGCTTCTTTCTATTTTGTGGTTGTGTTTCTCATACAATTTCGATCGTTTCCATCATTTGAAATCGAGGTAAAGGTTCCTTCTACGCCTATTTTTTTCGGTTCCATTTTCTTTTTGAGTACGTTTGTTTGTTTGAATAGCGGTGAAAAACTTTGATCTTCACGAGTTTTAGTACTAATGGAGTGCTAGTATGTGGTTTCCGTTGCTTATTTTATCTACATCGACGGATGCATGTTAGTCTTGATTCTGTTTCCTACGCCTGTTTTGGAGACCGGTTTGTTCATTTCTCGATAGACTATCTTATCAGTTGCGCTCGTTGCTTTATAGGTTAAAGTGTATGTTTAACGTATTCACCTAACATTGACTTAAGCTGAGTCCTAAGATTTATGTTTAGTTTGAGATTTACGTTTTCGATATCTTGTTCTTGATCGATGAGATGTAGATGGGAGAGGCGAAGAAGAAGAACATTTCCATTGAAGGAGACATTTCAAGTCGATGGACGATCGATATGCCAAATCTCATTGTAGTTTATTCTAGTAAAAAATAAATTTAACTCGAATAACGTCTGTTTCATTTTACGGGTTATGTAATACTTATTTCATTGAGCTATGATTCTTCAAAACAACACACAAATTCATTCAACGATCTTAGCTTGAGTTAAATACTAAGTTGTTGTCACGAGGATTAATAACTATCGTATAATCAAATATTCGATAAATAATATGAACATCCATTTGCATCCAATATACCAATACATACCAATATACAAATACATACCAATATACCATGCTAATTTCTACCTCTTCCTCTTCCTCTTCCTCTCTCGCTTCTTATATGGATCACATATCTCATATATATTTCCACCTACTTTATGTCATATGCTACAACATTAGGCGTACCCATTCGATGCTCGATGAACCGAAATAAGGCGTTCCACGGTCATGCACGCAAATGGACCATCATTTGAAATCGTCTTCACGGTCAAATACCTCGAAGAGCAGCTCGTGTAATAATCGCATCATTATTCCATGGTGGTATCGGTGGGAGTTAGCCTCGAACCATCTAGTGAAGAGAAGAAAGCGGCCGCAATAATCTAGTCGGGCACACGAAGTCCATCATCCTCGCATCCACTTGATCTGGTCCATCCTCCAAATACGCGAGTCAAGCGACGCGCAATGACGAGTGCATATCCACTGCGTACTATCACGAAGCGTCGCTCGATGGCGCAAGGATAATGATCTATAAAATTAATATTTAGATAAAATAAACAAGGACACGTAACCATTTAGATAAATTAATATTTATTGTATTAAATAAGGTTACCTGCGTGGCACGTAACCATGATGTATAACCCGTCATGCCGAGGACAACTGCTATCCAATGCGCTGGTGGCTGCCATGTAGAAGCAATGCTCTCAGGGGTCATGATCAATGGTGCCTCACGCGGGTCTTGAATGTAGGACGAAAGCATTGCGTGTACCTCGGACCATGAATTTTGCAGAAACATCTATTCAACATTGAAAATTAAGTAATTAGAGATACTACACATATATACTATATATTGATTGTATTAAAGACTTACGAAAAAACTAGTATCAAGGATGATTGTGTTTTGATAATCCACCCCATCCAATACGTCGATCCCGGCATCGAGTCTCATCCTCAAATACACCATGAATAGATCGACGACCTGCAAAATTATTTTAGGGATACATATCAATATAAGTAGATGTACTTAAAAAAAACGAAGCATATTGTATAAAAACGTACCCGAACATCAAAATGCCTCTCTGGCATTTCGATATTCACGAAAAATGTAACCTGGACTTGTCGATCAGTACCCCGAACAACCACCATTGCCTTATTTGTGTTCAAGAAACGCTGGTAATTTATCAATATATCATCGGATAATGGACGTGGCATCGGGCTATTCACGTATGGTGACCTCATTACAGCCGAAGGTCTCCGTGCCCGTTCACCTCTCCGGATCCCGAACTACAAACATTTAATTTAGAGAAAATGAAAAACATAACAAATATAATGAAATATTATAAGCGCCAAATATGAGACTTAATAGTTACTGTTCCTCCAAGCTGCTGCTTTGCGGGCTCGAAAGTCGCCTCGCGGCGTCTGAGGCGTCGGATCACTAAATAGGTCCGGTCCGTCATGGAATGATGAGATGTAGTTCGGGCTCGGTACCATGGATCAGTGAGAGTAGCGGGGAGGGTATCACTGGCGATGCGGTCTTTGCCTCGGCCCGGCTCAATATGTCCACTTGTCTCGAGGGACATACGGGTGGCGGTGATGTGGTCTCTCGATCTTCACCTCTCGTCGTCATCGTCGGATGGCGTGGGACATGAGTGCGTGTGTGCCGTATCATCCCTATGTGTGCTACCACATCGAGTCTTCTCTAAGAGGTTTTCAAACCACTTCTTTATCTTTGGAATAAATTTGTCTTGATAGACCTCTCGATGCGTCGCCTTTGCTCTGTCCTCCCTCCGGACAGATTCCGGATAGATTCTGAATCCAACGACGATCGGCGGAACTAAGGCATACAGGTGCTCACCACCTTTGCTTTCGATGAAGCTGCCTCCACGGTATGTCTTCCGTATCCGTCTCTCAACGGATGGACGGCTATCCATAAATGGCGCTGCAGCTCATCAACAACCGGAACCTCAACGAACCCAACCGGCGATGTCCTCCGGCCGGGTATCGAAGGTGAAGGCTCGAGGCTGCTCGATGGAGACCACGAAGATCGGGATCCTCAACAAGCGTGGAGCCCTCCCGGAACTCGGCGTCTCGTCGAGGCTCATCCACCGGAGGTGGATGAGACACACCACGACGAGAAGGAGCGCCGTCCCTCCCTCAAAGGATTTGACGGTATAACAAAATTCACACCGAGTGGAGAGGGTGTGAGGCAGACACCCGATGGCGGTGCTAACCTCGAATGAGTCGGCTCGATGGATGTGAGATGATAATCGACCTACAATAAATTGAAGATGTTATTTAATATTCTAATAAATACAATACCTCATACATGATTTAAAATTATAATAAAATTCAATACCTCTTGCTCAAAAGTGGTCGTAAAAGCTGCGGTGAGCTACTCTTGAACTTCCACCTCAACACTCTCGGATCTGTTGTGGGATTGATGTACGTCCACTATACTTCCCAAGCTGGTATGATCTCGGTGACCAAGCATATAGTGCCGGGATGGTCCGTAAAAGTGGTATTGAGCATTAGGTTGACTTGCGTCGTATAATATCTCAATATCTCGTAGCTGTAGGCCCCACGAAAATCGGCAAAGCGCCTCCGGATCGTCGACCAATGCCCAAACCCAATCGCTATTATCTTCCCGTATCGTACCCAAATACGAACCCATAGAGGGTAATAACGTGGGCCACACGTAAATAGTGACGAAAATCTACATCATCACTAAAATCACTACTACAAAATCTATCTACTAGATTACGTAATGTAATCTGTGCCCCCCATAAAAAGGCTATAGACCTCAACGTCGCTCAAGTCGTAGTCAGTGTGGGATCAAATGATGATGACCCAAATTGCGGCGGTGACTAGAGCATAATCTTTAATGGAAAACATATATATCTTCCATTGATGAAAAATACATCTCCGGATCGTAGGCTCTGTCGACGGAGACTAAATGGTGCAAAGAAAAACTAGACTTAGGCGGGAGTCCAATCAATCGGATGACCAAAGCAACCCCCTAAACATATCTACCAACTCTTCGCCGCCCTTATCTAGCAAGACATTCTTAATATATTTAAAATAATCAGTCCTATAATAAGTCTTTACATCCGCCACCACATTTATCGTGGTAGGCCTCAAGAAAACAAGATCGACCTACAATTATATCAATGTCACATATTACACAACGTACAACAAACCAACAAACTATTACAATAATTATTTCATTTGTATATAATTCGCATCAATAAACATCCTATCATACAAATATAAAAAATAATTAGAACTCAATCTCTACAAATCACCTATCAAAAACTGGCCATAATTAAGTAATACAATTTAACCATTCTAAACCATAAATGAAATATTATTCAATCATATACCATAAACGCTATTTATTCAATCATATTCAAAACAGATATCTCGAAAACATACAAGCCATAAACAATATTAACATACTCAATAACATAATTCAACGTATTCATATTAAATTATATACAATCATATTATTCAATAACATTTACCAATATTTATCCAATCTCAATAACATAATTCAACTACTCATATTCAATCATATACAATCATATTATTCAATCACATCTACCAACATTTATCCAATCTCAATTACAAAATATATTTAAGGTAAACATAATTAAGGGTTCACACGAAAACATACCGGTAAATGCGACATATTGCCTTCGAAAATAATACCTGCATCATTACAAAATTCAATTAATAATTTCAATTAATAACTAATAATTATTTCAATTAATAACTAATAATTATTTCAATTAATAACTAATAATTAACAACTAATTATACAAAATTCAATTAATAATTTCAATTAATAACTAATAATTAGGAAATTAAATAATTCAATTAATAACTAAATATTAATAACTAATTAATTTGTTGTCTCGATCGACCAATTGAACTTTCCGATCGGTGAAGGCTTCTCCGGTCGTGGGAGAAGCCTTCACCGATCGGAAAGTTCAATGGTACAACAAATTAATTCAATTTTGAATTCACCTACTTTCCGATCGGAGACAACAAATATATTGAAACAATTCGTTGTTTCCGATCGAATTCACCTACTTTTCGATCGACTAATCCTTCTCTCCGGTCGACCGGAGAGAAGCCTTCACCGATCGGAAAGTTCAATTGGTACAACAAATTAATTCAATTTTTGCGTAAAACCAACATTTATCATTTCAAATTTAAACATTCCACATATAAATCTAAAATATTTCCTATCGGAAACTTGTAAAACCAACAATAACCAACAAAATATTTCCTATATTTCCTATCAACTTCAATTTCAAATTGAAACATTATTATAATCTTACAAAAAATATGCAACTATTCAAAAATCATCAAAAATCATCTTAACATATCAAAACAAAAATCGCATATCAAAAATCGCATAACTATATTTATTCCAAATAATATACCGAAAACATAAAACATACCAAATATTCTCACTCGATTTGAATAAGCAACCAAATATTCTCACTCCCTTTCTTCGATTCGAATAAGCAAAACCCTAATTATTAGAAAATTGAGTTAATACATAATTATTAGAAAATTCAAATAAAACTCTCCGGTCGAAAAGCCGTTGTCTCCGGTGAGAAAGGCTCGTCTTCCCGTCTTCTCTCCAGTCGAGCAAAGCCTTCTCTCCAGTCGGCCGGAAAGAAGGCTTCCTCGATCGGAGAGAAGCTTAGTCGACCGGAAACATCAAGCAATTGAAAAAATTACCTCCGGTGGTGAAGCTCGATAATTAATTCCAGGAATGGGAATGAAATTCAGTTCAATCTCTCTTCTCTTTTCTTTCGAAAATTTTGAAATTGAGAGGGTGAAAGTGAGGGAGAATGAATTGTTGGTAAAGTTGTATAACGTTGGTAAAGGTCAGTCAACTCTCATTAATTGCCTGATTGTAAATTTGCGATCTTTAATTTGTTAAAACATTGCGAGCAAATTTTAGTCTTTATTAAAACTTTTGTGCTTTTACGAATAATATATTATAATGAATTGGGTATAGGTTGTAGTAAATTTTCAAAATGGATACGGGTAGTATATAAATTTATAAATAGTGGTATTTAAGTTTCGCCCCCTATTTATTACTTAGCATATCTTGGGATAAAACATTTTGAAAAATTCAAATATTGGAATCATCATTTCATATATACTATTGAGGGTTTAAGCTCCATATTATTTAAAATATGATTTTAAGAATTTTTTACTTCAAAATTGCGAATCGAATCATCTAACAATACATTTCAAAAAAATTGAAATGAATATTCGATTAAATTCGGATATTCACAAATACTAATATGAATTCAATGTAAATAAAAAATATTCAAAAAATACGAACACTTATTCGATTATCCAATTATTTTTGCAAATTTGATTTGATATTCGGTTCAATTCGATTCATTTAAACCCCTAAATACTCACCTAGAAAACTACTAAACATTTGGAGAGAAACACCAGAAAAGTTTCATCACACTCAAAACGTGGTCCGAGACTCACACAAATCGAAGAAATAATGAATAAGCACAACATATCCCATTGATAGAATCAAATATTTCGAGTATTGCATTTGCTACAATAGATGAAAAAAAAAATATTACAATTCCCGCAGTGACAAAAAAAGCAACAACTCTCTCTGTATTGATTATTGGTCCCGCAGTTGGTTGAGGAACCCCACATTACACAAACCTTGTCAAAAAATGAAGTGAAAATGTAACAGAAGAGTAGTAATGCATGCTTGCTGTATAAGAATGTATTGTATGTCTCCGCCACAATTTCAAAATTTATTGCCTGTTTAAGATTATCTGCGCGCCTCCTAGTGGAAAGTTGCATACCTTCGCCTCTCGGATTTCACCCTCCTATCACAGTTGTAGGGCTTGAGAGCTCGCTCAACTTCAATATCCGAGAGA
This sequence comes from Salvia rosmarinus, assembly GCA_036937905.1. Classification (NCBI taxonomy): domain Eukaryota; kingdom Viridiplantae; phylum Streptophyta; class Magnoliopsida; order Lamiales; family Lamiaceae; genus Salvia; species Salvia rosmarinus. Next base: position 9,396,407 of record CM072820.1, on the reverse strand, counting down.
AGTAGAGAATGCAGTCTTTTAAGATGTCCAGCGCATTTCTTGTGATCGACAGGAGCATTGGTGTTTGAGTTATGTTCAGCAGAATCGAATTTCCTCTGATGTGGAGACTGCCACTTGGCTTGCAAATAAGCAAGAGATCTCCATGGAGGGAGAGGCATTGAGTTCTGTTTCAGAGAAGATCTAGCGGCTTCGACCATTACTTGAAGAAATTGTTTAAGCTTAGTGAAAGAGCCCACATAGATAACTGGAAGAGAATTGAGTATCCTATCATAGGAGTCAACAGCTCTAGCAATCTCAAATTGGCTCCGGAAGTCGATATCAATAATCACACGTTCGGTACATCCTGTATCATTATAACGGATGACATCAATATACTCGTGATCACCTGCAAGCAGAGAAAAGTTGCATCGTATCATAACACTAGAACTCTTATACTAATTTGTAGCAATAAAAACATCTCAGTGAAAGAGTTAGGTGAAATCTTCATCCATAGCATTCAATATAGGATTCTGGAAGGAAATTTAACAATTAGAGCAGCTTGATAACATATTACAGATGCAAAATCATACTCGCATAAAGAAAGGGTATTATTACCTCCTGGAACTTTATCACTCCCTTGCCACCTGGATGTGCACAACCCTGCATCATAACCCGACATCCTCAACAGTTTTACTAGGGAGAACCGGATGCAGCTGGCTTTGCACAGACCTGGGTTTGCAGCATGGAGGTCTCTTTCATTTATTGAAAGCGCAAGGGAATTCACCACCAACAGCAAGTCATTTTCATATTGATCCATCACCAACTTGAAATACTGAGGAACAAAAACGACTAGTTCACTTCATATAGGATAAACTAATAATCATGCAAAAGGTTGCACAAAAATGGCAACAAATGAATATAATTATTATGGTTGGTATTTACGAAGAAGAAACATGAAGGGAAAAAAAAAAGACCATACTATTATCATATGGGACTGAACTATTATGGATTCGAATCCCATCCGGATCGAAAAAATTACTTATTTTTGGATTCAACAACTTTCAGAGTGAATTCATCAACTTTCATGATAAATTTAACAGTTGAAAATGTAACCATCATGTATCCTCAAAGAATATATAAGTAATCAAATTTGGGCTATTCCTCAACTTCAATTTAATGATATGTTAAACCTTAACACACAGGTAACAACAGAAGTGAACTGTCGCAATCAAGATTTATATCATTTTGTACCAAATTTACCTTTCTAGCACCAATAACCTATTCAGTATCAAACTTGAACATAAAGTTAGTGTGCACAAGCACCAAATTTAACCTTAAATCCAAACATAGAGTAATAGAGGTCCACCTAATTCCAGCTAGAGGTCATTTATTACCGTATCGATAATCCAATTACTATCATCCAAACTATGAGCAACTCTAGCATGCCCATAATACAGCTCAAATAGCACTAGAATTGGCTTGCCAATTGAATTCACAAAAGCGACAGCTCGGTACAATCACACTATTCATCAAAACAGTTAGCCTGTCGCTCAAAATTGATAATAACACTTTATCCTGCAATAGTTTCCTTCAAAATCATTTCCTAACCAACACACACACCCCCTTCTACACACACACACACACACACACACATATATATATATATATATATAGAGAGAGAGAGAGAGACTAACAGAGATTTTGTCAGCGAGCTGAAGGAGATCAGAGAGGCTGGAGTCGCTGTCGCTGCTATACCGAGAATCAGCTCCACAACTATTCCCATTCTCCAAGAAATCATTAACCATCAGCGCCAAATCATGCTCGCTCTCATGGCTCACTCCACCTCCTCCAGTCGACTGCCTCGCCCACAACTCATCGGACGACGAGCTATAAACCCTGCAGTTCATTCCACCACCAACGCCAATACTCTTCTACCCAATTCAAAATTTCTTTCCTCTCAAAACTCCATCGTCTTTACACAAAACAAATCAAATTTGAGCCAAAAATGAAAAAATTGAAACAGGAAAACTCCTACAAAATATTCGGCTATAACAATCTGCGTACAAAAACAATCCAGAAAAATACAGAGAAAGAATTACAGAAGGTGAAAATTAAAATGAAGAAGACAATTCGAATCCTGATTGAACGGCAACTGCGTGTCAATCGAATTCGAAATTTCTGAATTTTGTAAATCTGTAGAACAATTGCACCATTTGAGTCTCTAAAACGAAACAGAAAACCTAAATCAACAAATTAACGAGCTCGGATTTGTTGTTGAAACATCGGCCCCCAATCCACAAACAGATAATGAATAGAAATGAAGCATCGTATAGATACATATATATAATGAAAACAATCGTAATAAATAAATAAATAAATGAAATAGGAAATGGAGAGAGAAGGGGAAGAGGAGAAAAAAGATTTAGGTAGACAGAGAAAGAAGACGAAGAACGCAACTGGCAGGCGGAGTTCATCATAACAGATGTGTACGTATATACAATACATATCTGTATGGGAGTGAAATGACTGAAAAGGACAGGACGAGTAGTTTCGTGATGTGCAAGTTAAACTGCTCACGAGAATTTTGTGACGAAAAAAATCGGTGAAAATTGAATGATAATTGCCGACACGGCACGATAAACACGACTTATATGAATTATTGGTATAATTTACGCCAATTGTTTTGTTAAAATTATGAGAAATTAAATAGATAATATCTCATTCACTAAAAACTTGTATTTAATTTCTTTTCAATCTATCTATTAAAAGTTAATATTTTTTATTTTTAAAAACATCAACTAACATCCATTTTCTACTTTCATTATCTATTAATATGTTCATTTATTATTTTTACCCACTTTATATTCATTAAAATTCATGCCACCTAAAACAATATAAATTTTTGTGGATGGAAAGACTAGAGAGTATCTTTTCTGATGCGGGTGAAATAAATTATATTGTATTATGTAGAAATATATAAAAGCTACTCAATATTTTTATTTATCGATTGTAATATTAGTGCAACAGAACCATATACATAGATAGACATGTTCGTGTGACCGTATAATAAAAATAATTTTGTGACAGTACATACCTTTAGCAAAATAGTTAATTTTTTTAAATAGTTAAATTTTTTATTTAATATTAAAATACGATAAACATCACGTAATACTATAACGTTTTGACTTTTTACATTCGTATACTAACGTAACATAATAACATATTAGACCATAACATTTAAAATGAGTTATAATAATGTCACGACCATCGAATTGGACCGTTGTGTCTACATGGCACGCCATAAATCCAAATCGATGCACGTATGAAATAAATTTAAAAAAATTCAAATATACTAATAAAGAGAACACTTTAAACACATGAAATAAATTAAAAAGAACACTGTGAAATCCTCCATACTTTCATCATCTTGTCCCACGAGCCGAAGTAGATTAGGTCGTCGGAGACGGCTAAGCATGAGATGTTGTCGGCATACTCGATCCACAAAATCTTGTGGTGGAGCCTTGTTTGCACATAGTTGCTCTGTTTCATGAATTCCACCGCGCAGTCTTTAGTTGTGGGAAGAATATCTATGAGTTTAAACACAATCTCAAGCTTGGAGAATTGTAATAATTGGAGAAATCCAAAAGAAAGCAACCATCAAATACGACGCCATTCAACTTAACACAACAAAAGGAGGCAATGAAATTGAAGAAGCTTATGCGCATACTTTTCTTTGTCAATCTTCAAAACTTTTACAAATCATGAAAATTCATCTAAATTCAATTCAACAATTTCTCCTTCTGGTGGCATCTTGTTTGCACTCATCACTTATCTTCTTCTTTCTCTAGCTCTCTTTTTATCTATCTCACTTCTCGGAGCTTTTAGAAACTTTCGTGCCCTAATTTTGCTATCTTGATGCGCTGTGAAGACTATATTCTCAGTTGTGACAAACGCCTTCGTAATGTTGTCGTTCGCCTAAACTTTAGATCTTGGAGTAAGTAGGGCTTTTTGATTGTCCCTATTTGGTGGAGGTTGAGGTCTTTGCTTCACGTGGGACTTCTTGAGAGCAATGGCGTTGAATCTTAACGGTGACAATGATTCAATGATTGGATTTTTAATTGAATTTTGCTAAGATTTAATCTTTTCTCACAAACATGTGTTGTGCAAAGAGTGAATTGAATTGGGGAAAGAATTGATTCAAGAAACAGATTTGTGGTTTTAATGATTGAGTTGAAGAAGAAGAATAGTATAAAACGATGTCGTTTTTAAATTCTTTTATTATTATTTTGTGTGTGTCACATAAGCAAATTCGCCCGAACCACTTGTTAGCTAGACAAAACATGCGATTTCGATCATCGAGCACAAATGTTCAAAATTTATAATGATTATGGTCTAATTTGTTATTGGAACACAAATGTAAAAATTCCAAACTATTGGAATGCTATGTGATATTTAAAATTACAGTATATCTCTTTTGGCGTCATAATTGTATTATACAGAAAAAAATACAATAAAATGACATGAACAATGCGTACAGAATTCGGATGCACACAAGGAAATGAAGTGAATGTGGTTGGTAAAATGGTCCACATTCATTAACTGCAGCGTATTTATCATTTGGCAGCTATGATCTAAAATGGGCGTGCATAAGTTGGGAACCGGTTTTGGTTATCGGTTATACCGAACCGAACCGAAACTATGCCATGTTCGGTTAACAGATATCTGCATATTCGGTTTACGGTTCGGTTTATGGTATAATATTTTAAATTTTTCGGTTTCGGTTAACCGATAACCGAACGGTTATTAACCTAAAACCGAAAATCTTTTCTATTTTATTAATTATTTTAATTTTATAAATCTGTAAAACTAATCACTAATATTAATTAAAGTTAAAGCCTATTACTCTAATGTATCAAATTATCAAATTACTCTAATATATCAAATTATCATTGCATGAACATGATAGTTTGTTGATGGATTGATGTTGATTGCTTTGATTTATTTTGAATTATTGATGGATATTGGATGAATTTTTTTATGGACATTAAAATTTGAAAAGTTTACATATCTGATTGCAAAGTTGTATCTTATGACATGTCGTTTCTTATAAATTCATGTAATCTCCAAACAATTTTTCGGTTTTTCGGTTAACCGAAAACCGAACCACACTAACCGATGCGGTTTTTGGTTAACCGAACTTAATAAACGGTTCGGTTTCGGTTATTAAATTTATGAAAATTTCGGTTCGGTTAACCGAAAAAATCGGTGCGGTTAACCGAACCCGAACCGTTTCCCACCCCTAGGCGTGCAGCTGTTTTATATTATTGTGATTGTTTTTAGAGGTGTGAGTTAATTGATGTCTTTTGAGATTTCCAAAAAAAATATGGTATCGGTTTTAAAAAATAAATACAATATTAACTAACTCATTCAAACTAAAAGCTAACAAAATTTGAGTTAGTGTAGCTACAATATCTCTAGTTCTCTACACACTCAACGTGACGAATCCAATTCAATTAGTAATTAGTAAATATAATAAACATATCTATAATAATATTCAATATTAGGGGAATTTGTTGCGAAAGCGTCTAATGTGTCAAAAGTTGTTACACGATCAAAATTTAGATCGAGCACCATCAAATATTACAAAATTTTAAGGGATATTGGGATATAAATACATCAACTTTGGGTTAATTTTGATTTTTTTCACGAGCTTTAAAAATTATCACAAAATACACAAACTTAATCACTTTAATGATTTTACCATGATTTTAAATCCAGACTAAATTACATACGACTTGACATTTCAAAAATTTATCGTAAACAAAACGGTCAATAATATACACGATACTATAGAGAGAGGACATCGATTGTTTTGATTCCAACGAGAACCGAGCGATGCAACTAACGAGAAAACATGATTTTTTTAATGAGGGTTGACGCGATGAACCCTATAAATCCGAAATCGATTTATTTTGATGAAATAGCGATATTTTATGTCATTTCTCTATAACATCGTTTATATCATCGACAGTTTTGTTTACAATAAATTTTCAAGATGCTTAGTCAGATTTAATTTGTATTGAATTTAAAATCATAGTAAAATTACTAAAGTAATTAAGTTTGTATATTTTGTGATAATTTTTAAAGTTCGTAGAAAAAACTAAAATGAACATAAAGTTAGTGTATTCATATGTCAATAACTCAAATTTTAAATATATCAGTAAATATGAATTTAAATCTAAATATAATTTTGCTATAGTTTAACAATTTTCTTTAATATTTTATATAGACGTTATTCAGGTATTGAATATCAGTTAAATAATGTTATTATTAAATAATATTGATACCATCGGGAATTTATTTTGGGTTTGTACCTTATTAATTTAATTAATATAAAATAAATACAAAAGGTTATTACGCGTAAAACCGGAACTGAAACGGCTCCATGTACAACTGGGGGTCACTCATTGGCTGAATCTTCTTTGTAACTTTTTTATGTTATTAAAAGTCTCAATTAGGCTTCTTGGAATCGCCTTTTTGCAATATATAAAGTATACACTGATGATTGTCTCAAAAAAGGGGTAAAAAAAGTAGCATACACAAATGATGGTCATCAATCAACTGTAGATGGTTCCATATTTCAAAAGTTCAAATACTTGTCCCTCCTTTATTTCAACATTTTGTTGGGCTTAAATCAAGTGAAAAAAAGATAGATAAATATAATCACGAGTCTTAGTTCACATTATAATATACTTCATCCATCCATCAAAATCGTTCATTGATTTTGATGGTATGAGTTTTAATAAATTATAATGAGTGTAAAGTAAGTAAGTGTAAAAAGGTGGGCCATGAGGATAATAAATAGATATATTAATGGATAGTGATGTAAAAATGTGAGCCATGAGTGTTTTTTTGTAAATAAGTGAATAAGTTTAGAGTAAAAATATGAAGTTGATGTTTCCAAAAAAGGAAAGTGAAATTTTTGTGGACGAATCAAAATAAAATTAAATGAACGGATTTAGTAGACAGATGGAGTAATAAGTTCACTCTGCATTATACCGTATAATTGGAAATTTTTGTGAATGAAGCTTAGACGGTATTTTCTAGAGACGACACTCATGTATCAGAGTTCTTATTTTAAAAGGGAAACTCTTCCTCCGAGAGCCTTACATCTCAGCCCCATGAGAATGTCAGAGGTTAAATCACGATAACTCAACGATTAAAAAGCTAAGAGGACTTTACCTAGTACCAACAAAAAATCATCCTAAAGAAAGTGAAACTCCCACACTACGGTTGCTAGAATTCCATTATTAGTCTTTGTTTCAAATTTGTTAGCTCTTAACCAACTGAGTTATGCCCGTGGAAGCATATCAACGTTCTTCTATGTACTTCTGCGGTTGAGAGAGAACAGTAACAACATATAAAGTTATTTCACGAGTCAAGATTCATATTTTTAAGTTTTAAAATTGGAAAAGGAAAGATAAGTAGAAATTCCTCTCTTCTACAAAAAAGAAAATCCACGGATTAAGTATCCTTAAACAATTAATTCAAAGTTCGCAGATTTAAGTGCACCTCGAAAGAACGACCCAAAATTTAGTAATTTTAGGTGGTGTTTACTTTACATGATTAGGTTAGTTAGATGAAATTGGTCCAACTTAATCAATTGTTTACTTTTAAGGATTAATATTTGAGGATATCTCAAAGTCCGGGATTATTTTAATCTTTTGAATTGTTCTTCATTAATTTTAATCCAATCAATATAGGTAGGATTGAAATAATCCTCCAAATAAATGGAGAATTATTTATCTCAATTTTAATCATTCACTAATCATTTGTAGTAAACAAAGGATTGATAGATAAAAATTATCTTATACCATATATTTAATCCATTAAATAATCAATCATTCAAAATGTTAATCATTAAAAGTAAACACTCCAAAGAGGACTAAAATATGACTTAAATCTTTAAAAAGAGCGATGTGGAAATTCAATAATAAAAATAGGAAACTGAACATATAAAATTGGAAAAACAATTTGAGTGGAAAACACATAAAACTGAATTATTGAAATGGAGTATAAGTGCACATGCAGATGAAGCCTAATTATATTGAAGATTAGCATAAACAGAATATACCAACATCCAGCTCGATCATCTAAAGATGGACCTAATTATTAGTTTAAACCAAATTCCAAACTCATCATCTAGTGATAGAATGGACAAATTAAAATCAAAACCCACAAGTTTGAATTTTCACCAACATTTTCTAAATCAAATTCATCATATATTTTCTAGACTATTACATGAAACAATGTTCATCCAAAAAGAAATTTCCCAATATTTTATGTTTTAGACGTCCACTAATATCAATAATGAGAATATGAAAATTTCTATCAAAATTTCGGTATTGTATCACTGTCAGTATCAATTAGTTTGTAGTCAAATTTAACCAGGTAAACATTTGGGAAATATCGAGAATTTCTAAAAATATATAACAATTTCTAAAAATATATAACAATTTCTAAAAAATATTGAAGAATTACAGACAACAATATAGGGACTTGTTTTCTTAAAAGATCGGGGAGAAGGAAAAAGACGATATATTATAAATACTTTTTCATCTGTCCCATTATTATTGGCTCATTTTTTTTTTGACTGTTCCGTTATTGTTAGTCATTTTCAAAAAAGGAAACAATTTTACACTAAAAAGTTCCTTGAATTTCCTACTAAACACTACTTTACACATAAAACATAACTCTCCTTAATCTACATGAAAAAAATAAAGGAACCAACAATGTTGGGACGGAGGGAGTATAAAACAGCCGTACTTCAAATGGTAAGATAATACTCCTCTATCCTATTATTGTTGACCCATTTTTCTTTTTGAGTTGTAAAAGTTATTGTTGGTTCATTTCAAAAATAAAATAATATTACACTAAAAAATATCTCAAATTTTGTACCACACTAATTTATACACAAAAGAAAAGAGTCAAGAATAGTGGGACGGAAGTAGTATTTCTTTTCTTAAATAATAATGGGGTTTTTCAATGAAGTATAGTTCTAATTTCTAAGGTACTAGTTCACATTATAAAAGCGTAAACATAAAATTACGTGATTACGTTCATTGCCTTGAAAATAAAATAATAGATCTAACATATCCTTCAAGTGGTCACACTTCTTTATAGTTGTCAAATATTGTTAGATTTTTTTTTTTAAAATTCTCAGGTATATAAAAAAGGTTTCAGTAATCTATAATTTGTACTAATTACACTCTTAGCATGACGTGTGTCTACATGAATAAATTTAAGATATTAATTTAAGGAAGCAACTCTCAGAGAACATGCTACATGTTAGGCACATCCAGATAATCAGGAAGGCAGATTAAGCACACACATATACGTATATAACGTGTATATTATCCATCCTATTATGTGATTTTCAGCAGACCCCAAAGTTTAGGGACAGCTCACAACTGAATAGGTATTATTAGCTCCCAAAAGTATGCATTTAGTTAACTAAGACAAAAGCAACAAATTGTCCAGTTCAGCATGTCTAGGAATCCAGTGACGTGGCAAAAATTTGAGATCGGGATCCAAAAATATTTGAGAAGAAATTAAAAAAATTCTTAGGATCTACGGACATAACTCTTCCTTAAGACGACATCACAGACACTCCATTACTCTTAAAGTCGACCCCAAATAGAAGTTGTATACTCAATTTGTGATTATAAAAATATGATCAACACTTATATTTCTAAAATAATCCTCATATATTCAATCAATCTATATTTTGATTGATCTACCATCAACAATATTTTTATAGGTTTAAAATGAAAATTCAAATGATTTAGGTGTCTTCAGTTGGTTGTTGTTTGGAATAATTTTATCATAATCTTTTTAAAAATTAAATTAATCATATTAATTCATATATAAAGTATTATTATTTGCATATATATTTTATTTTATTAACATAAAATAAATTATAGAAAAAAAGCACAAAATAAAGAGAAACAACAAATTATAGGAAAACAAAAGAGAAGAAAAATAAAAGCACAGAAACAACAAATTACAGAAAAAAAGAGAAAATTAGAAAAGAGAGAAACAACAAATTACAGAAAAAATGGAAAGAAATGACAACTAAAAGTGCAAGTGCAGGATTCGTGTCCATCAAATAAAAATAACATCATAACCACCTAATCTATAACAAACTTTTAAACATATTATTAAACATCAAATATATAATACTATTTTGGGGGCCATAGACCCCCCAAGCCTCTATGTGGCTCCATCATTGAGGAATCTCAACTGCCATAATCATTGGTGATGGAAATTAAACCTTAACAACAAAACACACACAATTGGATTACTGGTCAATTTTATTGATCAAGGTTAGAGGCCATCTGTTGTGATAAATTGATTCTCCTCAACTCAGTCACTCTCACAGATTTGTTGGATAAATATATGAAGCGCCTTTGAGCCAATTAGAGGAACTCACTATTTGTACAGCATCTGCAGAGATATGAAATCATCTATCTTTCAGTTGCCGCTGAAAATCAAGAGTAGAAGATAGTTAACAAGCACGATCACTCATCAGATAATCTATGTTCGGTTGTAACCAAATGCTGTAAGTATATAGATGGATTAAGAATCAGATGCTTGACAGAATTCCCTCAAACACACACTGAAAGAGGCCATTCAGTAAGTTGGCCGAAAAGAAATAGATAATACTAGGGCTGACAATTCGTGTGTGTTGGGTCGTTATCGTGTCGACACGATAACGACACGACACGATAAGGCCAAACACGAACACGGGTTAAGGATCTGTCAGACACGAACACGACACGAAATGTACTGACACGACACGACCACAACACGAACACAAATATGTTACGATATTTTTTCGTGTTGACATGACACGACACTACACGAAACAGCAAATTGAAATCAAAATTAAAAAATAAATCAATAATAAAAATAAAATATATAAAATATAATTATATTAATATTAAATATATATAAATATTATCGAATTACACAAAAACGATACGATCCGATCGAATACGACTACAACACAAAAATTATCGCGTTACGCGAACACGACACGAATCCGATACGAACACAACATGAAATTATCGTGTCCTTATCGTGTCGATCAAAATTAAAAAATAAATCAATAATAAAAATAAAAATATATAAAATATAATTAAATTAATATTAAATATATATAAATATTATTGAATTACACGAAAAGGACACGATCCGATACGAATACGACTACAACACGAAAATTATCGCATTACGTGAACACGACACGGATCCGACACGAACACGATACGAAATTATCGTGTCACGAAAGGACACGAACACGATAAGACTGAACACTAACCTGTTAATTTCGTGCGTGTTCGTGTCGTGTCGAAAATTATCAGCCCTAAATAATACTTCCTCCGTCCCATCCAAGATGACCTGTATTCATTTTTGGGCTATCCCACAAGATGACATATTTTTTTAGGAAATAATTATCTATTCAAAAGTTGTGGGACCTACCTATTTTTTTATCGCTTTATACTCTTCTTTTAAATAATATTATGTCGAGAAGAAATTAACCGTCTTGGGTGAGATGGAGGGAGTAGTAATTTTTACTTTTTACAAGTGAACGTTGAACCATTTGATATGTTGCCAACTTGAGTCGTAGGGGGAGATTAGACAGCATAAAGCATAAAAATGTAACTTACTCTTGGCCCACGATTGGTTGCTTTTGCTTGTTGTTGTCTATTGGGCGCGTGGTCCAATTCTTGAATCATATCAGAACTACCAAGCTCGTAAAATGTCTCGAGAGCTCTTGTAACAAATGGGCGCACTATATTTGCTTCCATAGCAGATAAATTCTTAAGCTGCAAGTTTTGAGGATAATGATGAGAACAGAGAGAACACAAATACTAACCTAGCTACCACCCACACTAACATATTGAACAGTGTCATATTCATTTTCCATTCACTAACGACTATCAAATGTGGCAAATGAGAGGAAGTATATGCATAAGTTATGCAAAAGATGCAACCAGATATTCAAGGCTGGTTCACATATGCATCTTTTACACGAGTTACCAAAGTGTGAGCTAGAAATATTTTATGGGGCCCAAATAATTATAAATTTGAAAATATATAAGTGTAATTTTTAAAATAAAATTAGAAACTAATTATAACAATTTTAATAATCGTTTAATATTATCTGAATTACACGACAACATTAAAAAAATGTGATCATCTCATAATGTGAACAAAAAGAGCAAATCTAATGTATAACGTCATTTTGATATGGATTTTGCACTGAAATGATGCATTTTCGCACTCGCACAAAATTTGGTGTAAGTGAGTAGCTTTACATAAAATATGTATGATTGGAATACAATATGATAAAAAACAACATAACATTTAGAATTTTAGTTTAGTTTAGAGTTAGACTAAATGATATTTTTCTACATAAAGTTTCATAAAGAATGGTAAATTTTATTCTTAGACTTTTCGGAAAAGAACTTGTGACGATAAAGATGTGATCAATACTTATGTTTCTAAAATAATTGTCATATATTCAATCAATTTATATTTTGATTGTTCTATCATCAACAACATCTTTAGGACTTAAAATAATAATTCAAATAACTTGGATGTTTTCAATTGTTCTTGTTAGAATAAGTTTATCATAATCTTTTAAAAATTAGATCGATCATAATAATTCAATATAAAACTTTATTATTTGCATATATATTTTATTTTATCAACATAATACAAATTAAATAAAAATAGAAGAGCATAAAATAAGAGAGAGATTTTAAAATTGAACAAATTAAAAAAAGAGCATAATTAATGAGAGATAAAGAAGATATAACCCAAAAATTAAAAATTGAACACATTAAAGGAAAAAGAAGAGCAAAATTAATGAGAGAGATAAAGAAGAAAAATCAAAATAGGCTTTATTGTCAAGACCAAGATTCAATTCATTCTCACAATTGGGAGATAAGAACCTTCCAAACTCAACTAGATTATACATTTGTATTATTTATAGATTATCTATATACTAGTAGTGTTTTTACAAAAAGTTGGGGGGCCCATGGCCCCCCCCGACCCCAGTGTGGCTCCGCCAATGCGAGTTACCATATATTGTGCTAAGAATAGTACAACTGAAGAACTTCCTTATCAAGAAACACAGTTAGCAGCCATACTGAGAACTGATCCCATCAACAATATACACAATGCTATCGATGGTGGATGGCGGGTCATGCCGGTTTGTCAATAAACCACCATAAGCTTATGGCGGGCTATGGCAGACACACGGGGGATTAAATAAAATATAATATACAAGAATTAAGAACTTAAAACTGTAGAAATACATAAAATAATATTAAATACTAGTTTGTAACCCGTCGAATTTCGACGGGAATTATTCACGTTTTAATTTGTAAGTTGAAATTTAAGAAGTTATTTAATATTTTATTACATCTCCTAAAAATAATGTCAATAGTATGAAAAGATTGTACAAATTGTATCTAGAGATATTATATTTTCACCAAACTTTCTCAAATAACAAACCCCAATACGCATAAAATATGAATACAGTGTAAGGAAAAGCACAACATCTCATTTTCTAGAAATATATTAAAGTTTAGAAACTAACTTAGAATAACATTTGAAATTTGTCGGGTACTCTACCAAAAATCTAAGTAGTTTTTCGTTGTAAATAAATGTAAGGATTGATAGCATCGTTGGGTGCAGAAATAGAATTTCAGAGGCGTAGCAAAATTTAAAACCATAGTTCGCATCATCTAACTATGCAAATTAGTTTCATCAGCTCTGCTAGTGATGATGCAAATGGATTGGATGCAACAACCCTAGCTGGTTGAAACCCACACAACTGTTGCAAGGTTTGAGCAAATGTCTGGTATTTTAGTATGTCAGCATGGCTCACACTTGTTCGAGCATATTTTTTGGACTCGTCTGATGTGAAGGAAAAATTTCTATACTTCTTTAATATCATCATCCATTTAATCAAGATTTGCCCATCTTCTCTTGTTCCCCTATGTGTCCTGAAAATCACATATTGTCAATGATCTCACTCATATGCATAATGTCAATACTCGAAATCTGACTGGACTCACAAAATACTAAAGACGAAAAGACTAATCATAAATTATCAGCATCAACACAAAATCATTTAATCAACTCATAGATACAAAAGCACCAAGAAACATACATTATTATCATTTGTTAGATAACTAATAATTGTTGTGCTTATAATAGAAATGAACATTTTGTCAATGAAAGAAAAATTAGATATTGTAAATCAATTATATATAATTGAATGTGCAAGAAGTTCACTAAAATTATAGATGTTATCCCGAATAATGTTGATATGAATCAAGTATCCTTACATTATTACGAATAAAAAAACAAAATCAACTTAACGATTATAATAAGTCGCTTTAATAAGCACTTCATAAAAACACACAGAAAAAATAATAGGGATCTAAAATGGCTAATGAAATAAAGATTTGTCAAGAAGATAATCAAAACATAAAAAATATTCAATCATATTATTATATTTAAAAGTGAAGCGTCATCACTATCATCAAGTAGCCAAGTTTAAGATTAATCGACATATCAGTTATATAGTTGCAACTCATCACCAACAATAATGACTATAGACGTAATATATGCAATTCATCTTTGCATGTACTATACATATAGTTACCAAATAACTATTAGGTGATAAAGTAGGGGGGGTGTAAAAGTTGATAAAATAAAAAAAAAGAGATAGAAATGTCAAATAAAAATATAAATTTTATTATTGGTATAATTTACCTCCTCCTTAGTATTGTCCTCAATAGCATTTATAGTGCCCTCATACTTGAAGGCCACCTGTTGGAATTTTGGCAATGTAATTGTCATTAGTATCGAACATTACAAAGTAAATATCAGTAATAAATAGCATAAATAACAAATAACTAAAAAAGGGTCAAAATTTCATGTATGCTTTTAGATTAATGATTTCACCAGTTTAGAATTTATATATTCGTACACGTCCAAAATTTAATATAAAAGTGCTTTTATTACTTGTGTCTGTCCCAAACCCGTGTAACAATGCTTGCTAATTAACACAAGCTTGTTTAAATTTATAAATATAAGCTGTTACAATTAATGACTATCCGTCTCAATAATAATTTGAATATTATAGAGTAAACATTGATAATAAATAATATAGATTACAAAAAAAAAATAAAAAAATATTCACATAGACATGTTGATCAAGGTGTAGACCCATTTAGAATTTATGTATATGTATCTGCCCTAAATTTGATTAAAAAGTGATTTTAATACATGTCTCATCTTAACCCCGTAGAGATCATTTCCTATTTTTTATACAATAAATTTTTATTTTATTCATATATTTATTTATTTTGAAAACAGTATAGAATAAGACATTAAAAAAAATATTCGATTCCAAGTATAACTTGTTTCCCCTTTTAAAATAATCTGAAGTTGTAGAATCAAGTTTTCTATATAAAAGAAAGATAGATCATCAACATCCGAAGACTTTACCATATTATCTTTCTTATCTTACTATGTATATAATTGCATTGTTTACGCAATCTCTTGCCACTATTTGTACTTGAAAGAAAATGCACCACAACAAACTATTTTGTCAACGACAAAAAATATACCACACCAAAATATTGTCACATATACATATATAATGTTGAAATATAATTAGAAACTTACCACCTACTAAATTCAAAATAAATCAATTCATCCTCGTACCTTATATATGATATACGTTGAATTATTAAACTATCACAATTGTCTTGCTTCAAGCACAATTATATCTCATTTAAACTCATCTTAATTCATAATTCAAATTATATCTATTAAAATATTATTTCAAGAATAATAAAATATGTTTTAGTGGTGAAAACATTCGAATATCCATATATATGCATGATTTATAACACGATGTTAGCTCGCTTTTGGAATCATCATAAACTTTTTTTGTCATTACCGAAACCAGAAGCTAAATAGTTATATTACTTATCATGCAAAACAATAAAGTATACATTACATAAAATACAAATACATTAATCACAATTTATTTATTTTTTTACAAAAAAAAAGCCACTTCACAAGAGTTCAAAATTTTACACATTGAATATCCCCTCCCCTTAACTATTATTTAATGCAATTTAAGTTGTAGATAAAACATCAATTCGATTGCCAGAGGCTCAAAACTATCTTTACTTTGTTTTCCCGCAGACTTAAATTTGTTTAGTTCAGGGGGTTGTGTCCAAGCAATTATACTTTTATTACTTCAGAGGTTGTGCCCATGCAATTGCTTCTAAATGGTAATCAATACTAATATGGAGTTTATATGAATATCTATGGTAGAGTTAAATGATTGATTGATATCCTAATAATTATTAACTATAAAAATGGATTAAAAGATAATTGAGATATATATATAAAATGAAGAATTAGAAAATTACGAATAAAAAGCATGCAAATGCCACATAGAATGATGATCAATATGATGTCTTTAATGTGTAATGGAATATAGAGATATCGAATAATTAAATATATGTTGTTACGATAATTGATTACCATTGGGGCTAGGGTTCAACCACATAGAGTTGTTGATCGCAATGGAGCAAGGTAATGGACCGAAATGATAGGCTAAAGTTTAGCCACTTGAATTCATTTAAAATGTATATACTCATATCGGTCAAAATCTGATTAAAAAGTGATTTCACTACTCGTTTTTATCAAATTCGTAATTATCCAAATCCATTTAAATATATAAATTACAATAATCGATATTATGTATTGATATAAATAATTTCTTATATTTTAACTTCAACATTTATTTCTAAAAAAAACATACAAAAATGTGCGAAAATGATGTTTCTAACGTGCAAGAATGAAGGATAGATATATAACAGTATCATCCAAACCAAATTACAATAACAACAACCACCGACTCTTAGGAGAATGTATAAAAAAGATGCATACTTTCATCCAAACCCAAGTACGATAATCTCTGTACCATCTATTTATTTTAGATGAAAATTCATGAAACCCAACTGTAAGAATCAGAGTTCAAACATATGCATAATCGTATCAAAACAAAAAAATATCTAAACTTCCAGTTACATGTTCTGCTCTATCTATGACCATAAGAAATTAGATTGCATTCAGTGACCCAGTAAAATAAGTTTTTGGAATTGCTGGGGATAACCCTCCATATCCTTGAGCTGCACTTTTAAAAGGTAACTGCAGCATAATTCTAGCATTTAGGACTTAGCTACACACAATTTGTCGTGGCCTCAAATCCCTTAGCACAAAATTCGCGTTCCCAATATCAAGTCCGTAGCTCTTTCGGTTTCCCATAAAGATCAATAATTAGATAAGCTTGTAGTGATACAAGAAATATCACTCACCAGCTCTTCTTCTTCAACAGATTTCAGGTAATCCCCAATCGAAATCGTGGGCTCAGCATCAGCTTCATAGTAAAAAACGTCACACATTTTTCAAGTCCCTTGAAACAGAATCATGCGAAAAGATTACAAAAGAAAATGAATCCACTGTGCAACCGGATCCTCTTGATACTTCACAAATAAAAAATGGGAAATCCTACATGAGCACCGAAAAGAAAAAAAACCTTTGTTAGAATGAAACGGAAACCGAGGTCACGAATAGAATGACAAAAGAAAAAAGAATTTTGACAAGAACACTTTAGATTGTTGATTTTAGGGGTGGAATTGGAAGATAAGTAATGACGATTGCAAAATATAGCAGGAGAATTGGGCTTTTGGACCACAAAATCTTATAGTATTTATTTAGATAGCACGAATCATGCTAAACTTAATCAACTTCCCTCTTTTGTTTTCCACATTTTTATGTTTTTAAACGGCAATCTTTTAATCAATATATTTCCATATTTTTATGCCTTTTGATTTAAATGCAAATTGATTGATTATAATATATAAGGAAAATAGCAGTTATATGATTTTATAATTCAAAATTAGATTATATAAACAATAGATTGCAAGGGAAATTCTGGAATTAGAAAAATAATAATAACAAAGCATGGTGATGCCACGTAGGATTGAGAGTTGTTGTGAGCTCTCCAATGCGTATCGAATTAATAGATAGATAAGTTTCAACATAGACATGTACACAAACTCATAATCATAAAGTCCATAGACTTGATATTCCATAACACATAAGTTTCAAACATAAAGGTACAAACTCATAAACATCCTTAATTCTTGCTCCTAACTTCTAAGCCCTAATGGCAGCAACAAACTGAATCAACGCCTAAAAAGAACAACAATATAATCACCAAAAAAGAAGCCTTTCCCAATTTTATGAAGCCTTGATATTTCTACATAGTGAAATGGCAAAGGCTGAAACTTCTCGGAATCTCGCTCTGATTCCAGTACTTGTGCTAACTTATCTATGGCAGAAGCAGATATTGATATCAATAACAATCTTTCATTATAACAGTAATTATTGTGTGTGTGTTGGCCTAGTGGTAGAGTGGTTAATGCCCGAGGCCAAAGGTCTCGGGTTTGAGTCCACCGTGACGCAGCCTTTAAAATTTCTGCATAAATAGACCAAAAAACAAAAAAAAAAAAACAGTAATTACGCCTCGTCGCACTTCCATTAGTTTAGTGAGAAAATGAGTGTTTTTGCTTCGAACTCACCAACAGAGATCCACTCCGGAGCTCGAATTGTGCACTTCCCTCTCTTCTTCAAGGCCACGGCCAACCAAAGTGGCGCTTGAGTCGGTATTTGAGGTCCGATCAGAAATCTCCCTGTTGGAGGAGCAAAGCAACCACAAACCATAAATTAAAACATCAATGTTGTGCTTGAGCAGGAAATCCAATCAAACGCCTAAAAAAGGGCCGATTTACAGAACGAGACATACAGATATGAAGTTGAGCGGATCCATTCTCAAATTCGGCACAATTTCAATCATTTCATCCTCCGCAAGAAACTCGAGTTGCTTAGGACTGTAAATGAATCAGTTTATTTGTGAAATTATTCTAACTCACCGATAAAAGTTCGTTCGAGTTTGTTTAGTGAAGATTGTTAGCTAAATAAACCAAGTTTGAATATGATAGTATTATGCTCATGAACAAGTTTGTTAACTGATTTACATTGAAAATATAAAATTATTAACTATATACAATTATTTCTTTCTATAATTAATAATTATTGTGTTAAATCTTTAACTATTTTTATTTGTTATAAGAAATCAATAAATATATTATGTTATTATGGATAAAATAATTTATTTTAAAATAAAATAATCAATATTCTAAACATATATATAAACAAGAGGTCGATGGATCAAGAAAAGATTTAAGAAGTGAGACTTAGTCGTTAGGGTGAGCATTTGAATCTTTGTTAAAATCGAGAATCGAAGTTGTAATATACATTTTTTAAATACGAAATTTTGAACCAAAATATCCAAAGTTTTAGAATAAAAATCTAATGAATTGTCCGAAAAGAAATTCTAAAACCGTAGTATGGTTACAATATATGAATTAAAATTAGAAATAAATAAAATTAATATAATATATATTTATATAATTTGTATTTCAATTTTGTTCGATTTAAAAATACTGCTCTACAAAATTGAGTTTTGAAAGTAATCGGTCTAAATTGAAAATCTGAAAAATAGTCCAAATTCAATATTTTGATTTGTTAAGTATGAACGAGAAAATATCCAAAATTCAAAAATCAAACCGAACAAAACTGAAACGTTGAATTTCATCCCAATTATATAATTAGGTTATAAATTGTTGGGCCAAGCTGGCCAGGAATATTCATGACCCATAAAAAGGTCAAGCCTATAAAAATTTGGGCCAAATGTCTAGGGCCATATTTGACATCTCTAAATAATTATGCAAATCTATTCACTTGCTTGCACTACCTATAATTAGTCACAAAATATGCTATGAATTCATATCCTTCAACACATCCATGGTTAAAATAAAATTCTGAATTATATTCAAATATCAGAAGAGAGTTACATTTCACCTCGAGCTGGTCTTCTGTACATTTGTTCCCATATACGGATTTCGATACTTTTCTTCAGTATAAATGATATTTGATATTTTTCCTCAATATAAATGATACTTAAGTAAATGACACTTTTTTTAATAACAAATGATACTTTTATCCGTACGCACCGTATGGACGGATTTACAGGAGTTTTTGTGTTTCACCTACACTAAAATCATAAACTAGAACCTAAAAAGAACTAGGCATAAATTGGAAAAGAAAAGAAACAAAAAAAAAGAGAGCAAGGAGATGGGTCGCCGCGGGGCGTAGCAGCGACGGGTCGGAGGCATGGCGGCAGTCCTGCTGCTGTAAGGGGACGGCCGAGACAGTAGCAGAAGACGGCGGGGCTCTGCTGTTCCAGGCGCCAGAAGAAGGCAGTGGTTGGAAATTATGAAATGAGCTTCTCCTCATTTCCATGAACATTCGACTTCGACTTCACATTCAACATTTTGGGTTGCACTAGTCTCAGCTAAGGGATTGCAGTCAACCAGTTCAATCTTCCAAACATTTTTCATCAGAGGGATCTCTTGCAATTTATGGCAGTTTTTCATGGTTACGACACTAAGCCTTGGGAAAGCATCATCTGCGGCACTCCACTGCACAAGATCTGTATCTTCAATCAAAAGTTTCCAGAGAGTCGCGAATCTCATTTCCTTTGCTTCCCACTTTTCTCCTCTGAAGGCATAGCACTGCAACTTGAGCACCTCAAGACGTGGTAACTCAGCAATCTTGCTCATGTCTTCCCATGGATATCCAAAGCCGCTCAAACTCAACTTTTCAAGACTAGATGAGGATATTGGGAGAAGCCGAGGTGGGATTGTACGCGTATGCAAGAGTTTAGGGTTCATCACTACACTTCCAATTGATCTTAGTTTACTGAGGCATGAATATGATCAAAGCGGCTCACGGTTTGAGCAGCATCAGGCGCTGACTCAATTTGAATTCTTAATTTCTCCAACTTAGGGATACTCTCTAGAACTCTCTTGTCACAAGTTTGAACACCTACATCTAAAAGCTGTGTAAGATTAGGTAAAACTGCGCCCGGAGGGGGATGAGGTAGGTTTCTTCCTATTATTTGAAGATGCTCCAATTCTTGCAACTCCCAGATCTCCACTGGCACGTATGACTCAGCTACGCTCCGATTGATTCTCAAGTTTTGATGGACAATCAAGAATTGAAGGAAGCAAAGTTTGTTTATGGATGGAGAAATTTTTGCATTGGTTGTGAGGGAGAAGTACCTTAGCTGAATCAGTTTGAGTACCTCAACTGGGAATTCATAGAAACGGATGGTAAGCACATCAAGCACCCTCAGCAGCCTCAATTCCAGACATACTGGTACTTGATATTGATGATATGGGCCTGTACACAGCAGAGAACGTAGAGTTGAAACTGATGTTATGGAGTTATGTACCTCTTTGATGGCCAGCAAGGTGTTGTGATAGATGGCAAGATGGCGCATCTCTTTCATACGTTCAATCGAGCCATCTGGATACCTATTTAAGATGCAAATCAACTTGTTATTCTCGCCTTCTCTTTTGGCTAGATGCCTATACACAATGTGGAGGTTGCAAGCCTTAGCCTTATCAAAACCACTCCAACTTTGCTCGCGAATCACTACAAGATTATTAGAAAGAATATCATCAAGAATGTAGCTGATTCCATCAGCAAATCTCTCAGCACGCCATAAGTTGAGGACCCTGGAACGCCGGACTACATAATTTCTAGGAAAAACAACCATATAGAGAAAGCAAGCTTTTGAATTTTGGGCCATGAAGTGGTAGCTTGGTAAAAGTAGCTCATATATTTGATCGCATGCATCGTCGAAAAGTGAGGTTTTCATCTCTGCTACCTCCTTCCAATACTCTGGCTCCTTGGGGGATTCGGATAGGAGTTGGGCGACGGTGACGATGAGAAGAGGAAGACCTTCACAATTCTCTGCAATCTTCTTTCCCGCTTTGACAAGGGAAAGTGGACACTCTCCTTCACCAAACACCCTCCTCCGCAGAAGCTCCCAACTTTCTTCTTCGTTTAGGAACCGCATCTTGCAGTTGTTACGGAAGATTAATTCAATCCTACTTGTTACAAAGATGCAACTTTCTGAGGCTAACTGTACACAGTTGTTTACGAGATCTTCGTCCCATACATCATCCAACACGATGAGATGTTTTCTACCCATCAGACTTCTCTCGAAATACTCTTGTATATTTTCATCATCTGCTTCCATGACCATTTCAACATTTAGTTGAGCTAGAATAGCTCGCAGAATATCTTCAAACTTATACTTCTGCCCCACCCTAACAAATACCCGGCATTCGAACTTTTCTTTGACCAAGGGATCGTGGAAAAGTTTTCTAACGAATGTTGTCTTGCCAATACCCGCCATCCCAGTGATGACGAGATGTTCACTCTCAGAAACAAGGTAGTCTCTTGCTATGAGAAAATGATCGGATAATCCGATCATGTCACACTGGTTTTGACCAGCATCCGTAGGTGATGATGAAACAGCAGCAGCAGCAGCTTCAGGGGCAGGCTTGTTTAATTCTTCCATGTATTCTGCCCTCATCTTCTGTGCTGCTTTGTTGAAGCAATCGAGATCATGCCTCAAGTGATCGAGGTTGAGGGAGAGTGTACGTGCCGTGGCTGATTGCGAGAGAAACTGAGCTGAAGCTTGGGATTCAATCGCGTCTTCCAATTTGCGTGCCTCGTCTCTTATTTGTGCATCTGCGGCCATCACCCCTTCGCTGCTGTTTTTGATCTCGTCGTATGTTTGGAGTGTCTCTTGCAGCCACAGGACGTGCACCTCTGCAGATGATAGGATTTCGTGAGTGGAGGAGGTGACTGAAATACGACAAGAATTTAAAAGGTGGTGTATTGTGTTGCGCAGAGAAGTCACAGCAGCATAAGCCATCTCGTATTTAGAGATGTATATGTACAGAAAGAACTGTGAGTAAATGTGGCGGCGGCGGCGGCGGCGGAGGTAGGCTTGAGTTGGGAGGGTTGGTTCCGGTTGCGGCGGGTATAATTAAGTCAAGTGGTAGGGGATGCTGCGGTAATGGTGGAAGAACCAAGTAGGAGAGCAGGCAATGCATTTATAGCGATTCCATTATATATATATATATATATATATATATATATATAGAGTGAGGTTCAAATAAGAACCAATTTTAACGCGGTAACCAAGAACTACTTAAAATTTTTACGAACAAAATGAATATCTTATGAAAGTTAATGAATCTGTCATGAAAGTTAATGAATCCAAAAATTGAATTTTCACCGGGTTGAATCTCGTGAGGCGAAAATTTATCTTTTTATTCATTAACTTTCGCAACGTATTCATTAACTTTCATAAGATATTCATTTCTCATGTTCTCACAATAAAATGGTTCTCACGTTAACCCTTCCTATATATATATATATATGTATATATAGTTTATAGTTTATAGTTTATTTGTGTGTGTTTATTTTAGAAAGTTTATAAGTTCTAACAATTTATAAGATAATTTAAAAGTTTATAAGTTGTTTAAGTGTTTGAATAATTGAGTTTATAAACTAGAGAAAGAAACATGAATTAAAGAAAAAGCATTGAATATTATGTGCGTGTGTTGGCCTAGTGGTAGAGTGGTTAACGCCCGGCGCCGTAAGTCTCGGGTTCGAGTCCACCGTGATGTGGTCTTTAAATTTCTGTATTTATTGGAAAAAAAGAAAAAATACTGAATATACGTGAAGTTGATATATACAGAAAATAACAAACTATAGTAAGATTATTTTAAAAAATTATTTTTATTTATAAATATATAAAATAAATAAATTAAATTGAGGAACTTATCTCTAAAAACTTATAAATTATTAAATATTATTTTTATGATTTATAAGTTCTTAAATAATTTATAAGTTCATTTAAAAATATTTCAGCGTAAGCATAGTGGCGATGTGTTACCATTATCATAAAAAATATTAGCAAAAAATAACGTAAATAGTTATTTAATAATATCGAGTTGGTGATGTGTTGCTTCTCACTCACCTACCATGTGAAACTCATAAGAAGTGATAATCTTTTTTTCTTTCTTTTTCTAGAACAATTAGTATCGGTAATTAGGGTTGTAAATGAGTCAAGCTATTCGTGAGTTATTCGGAGCTCGGTTCGAAAATAGTTCGTTCGAGTTTGTTTAGTGAACCTCGTTAGCTAAACAAACCAAGCTTGAGCATGATAGTATTCGGCTCGTTAGCTCGTGAACAAGTTCGTTAATTGATTTACTTTGAAAATATAAAATTATTAACTAGATATAATTACTTTCTTTTTGTAATTAGTAATTATTGTATTAAATCTCTAACTATTTTTATTTATTATAAGAAATCAATAAATATAATATGTTATTATGGATAAAATAATTTATTTTTAAAATAAAATAATCAATATTCTAAACATATATCTAAATTTAGAAAGTTTATTTGGGTTCGATTAAAGCTCGAATAAGCTCGTGAGCTCGAAATATTCGATAAATAAAACTCGAGACTCGGCTCTATACTAAATAAACCAAGTTTGAGCACGATGATGTTCGGCTCGACTCGGTTCGATTATACCCCTATCGGTAATGTTATAAATATTGCAATTATATTGACGCTGGTAGGAGGCTGATCAATTAAAATGCAAAATTGTGTTAATATCGACACGTATATTTGTCAAATTTTGTAACATTTATGTATAATATCGACACGTATACTTGTCAAACTCATTAGAAGAGTTTTCTTTTCTTTTCTTTTCTTTCTCTAGAACGATTAGTATAGATAATGATATAAATATTGCAATTATCATATTGACACAATCATAGGGTAATCAATAGGGCTCGAAATCATAGATTGATCCAAATAGACCAACAACTCAATAAGATTATGGTTGATAATTTCTAATTCAAAAAAATATCAATCCAAATAGTCCGACAATCCAAGTAGATAGGTCCGGAAGTAGTCTAAACCCAAATGGGTCGGCCCGAAATCGAGTGAGTACCCTGATTAATTGAATTTTTTCTCGTTATATGATTTTCAAATTTCATTATTTGCTCTTGAAAGTTTATATAATAATATTTTTAAAAAAAATACTTTTGGAATGTATTTTGATTTAATATTCGAAAGTTATACTTATTATTTCACTTCTTTATTTTTTACTCCAATGTTTAATATAAAATATTTGTTATAAATATATCATTATCAAGAAAATATATATATAGTTTATTTTTTTCCTTAAAGTTTTTGGTTCAATTGATCCAATGAATTAATCCGAAACCCGAGAGTTTAGGGTTAGAGTCGAACATTTTTAATTTGAAAAAATATCAACTCGAATAGCTCGAACCGATAACCCGATAATCTGAATGGATTGGCCTAGACCCGAGATGGTTGACCCAATTTACATCCCTAATAGATCTTTAAAATGTCAAAATTGTGATAATATCCAAGTGAATGTTCTTTTGTGTGAAAAAAGGAGTCTATAATTCAATGTTAGAAGCATAAGTTATAAGGGTCGACCCGACCCAATTACAACCCAATTACAAAATCCTAAATACATAAATTTGCAATAACACTGTACGAGTTCACATTTATCCAGGTCTAGCTAGAACTAGTAAAATATCTCCTTATTATTAAAAGAAAGAACTAATAGATAAAACAAAATTTGAATCTAAGGAATTATTTTCTCAACCTTATTGTCATTTCCATGAATATTTGCCAGTGCAAATATGCCTAAAAAAGGTAGAGAAAAAATTTCTCTTAATTTATGGCAGTTTTTCATTTTAGCTTTCAAATCCATGGAAAGTTCTTCTCAAGTTCTCCACTGCAAAAAATAATCTGTATCTTCAATAAAAAGATAAGAAAGCTTCAAAAATATTCCTTCTCGAACTTCCCACTTTTCTCCTCAATGGGCATTGGAGCTTTTCAAGATTCGGCAGCTCGACGCCGCGCATTTGTTCAAGAAAGCTAGAAAAATGAAAGAATAATACTCCCACCATCCACCAAAATCGTTTCTTGATTTTGGTGGTATGAGTTTTAATAAATTCTAATGAGAGTAAAATAAGTGGATGTAAAAAGATGGACCATGAGGATAATAAATGAATATATTAATAGATAGTGGATTTAAAAAGATGGTCATGAGTGGTTTTTTTATAAATAAGTGGATAGATTTAGGGTAAAAATGTAAAATTAATGTTTACAATGATTAAAATGTAATTAAATGAACATATTTTGTGGACGGAGGAAGTAGCTACTATTTTTGTCATCGTTACAAAAACTAAAAATAAAAATATTGATTTCTTGTGAAAGAGAAAAGTGAATGGCTGACCTTTTGATTGGAAATTATGAAATCAGTTATTTCTCCTCAGTTTCCCACGAATTATTGGCTTTGACATGACATGATTCCTTATCATATTTGTCTGCAGAAATCCAAGCAAGGGGGTTGACCACAATTGGGAGTGACTTTAGTTTGTCATGATAGAAAGTGAATTAGATTTGATGTTGGAGCTTCTTCCTTCTTCGAGATGATAATATATGATAAATTTATTAGATAATTAGAAAAATCTTCTATTCATCAAAATGATTTAGAATTATAAGTAGGAGTAGCAACTCTCACACTCAATTACTAACAAAAAAACTAACCCTTTTTCTAACACTTAAAAGTGTTTATTCTCTTTGATTTTATTCGTCTAATACAACTGAGCTTAGAGTCTCCTTTTATAGCCAAATTCATGGATATGTTTTTCCACAATTGCAGCCTATGCATTTAATGTGTTTGCTAGAAGAGAAGGAAAGTTTGCTACTTTCGATGATCTACTTTCTTGGGTCAACAAAGGAGGTTGGTGTTGGAAAAGGTGTGCGAGCAAGACAAGATTTGGGCGGATTACAACGTGAAATGAAGGTAGGAGATCAAACTAACAATGAATTTGAAAATGCAGTAAATACAATCGAAATCAGAAAACCGTAAACAGATGCCGAGTCGAGGAGGCCTCTTTCCGAAGACGAGATACGCCCGGTAGTGCTCTCGGCTCGGGCGATCGTCCCCAAAGATGAAACGGCAGCGTCTCGTAGGTGGCGGCACCGCAGACCAACGAGCTCCGCGAATCGGACGGAGGCGGGGCGAGCTCGACACGAAAATATGATGCAGTGAGAGTGCTCTAGGTATGCCGGAATGCTTTTGCGATAGTAGCTTATGCCGGAGACATGTCCTATTTATAGCGCCGCCCCTCACGGGAAGCATGCTTGAGTCAACACCGCATTGATGTCGGGTGTTACGGAGTTATGTCCCCTATCGAGCGCGCGCGGTTTCGGAGACAACGTGGGCACGCTTCCGCAGAGCCATCATGTCGGAGCGTTATCGACGGTTACGATTTAACCGGACAACGCGCGCCCGTGTTCATTGGACGATCCGGACGCCTCTTCAGCACAAGCAGCAGCCCAACGGATTGGGCCACACGAGTTGGGCCTCTGACCAACTCCATCGCACAACAGCCCAACGGATCGGGCTACACGAATGGGCCCTGACCAACTTCATCTTTGGGCTCGATCAAACGTTGATCCAAAATATAAGGACAATGGGCCACTAACCGTGCCCACGAAGCAAGCCCACGAACAGCCCAAAGAACGGCCCCAAAGACCACCCAAAGACTAATCACAAGATCCAAGATCCAAGATCCAAGATCCACGATCCACGATCCACGATCCACGGACCACGGACCACGGAACCGAACCGAGCCGAGCCGAGCCGAGCCGGGCGGGCCGGCACGGCACGGGCGCGGCGCGGGCGACGGCGCCGCGCCGCACCGGCACGGCCCAAGGCGGCATACAGCGGCGCATACACACATGGCGTGGGCTTTCCACCCATCACTTGTGCACATAATTATACTAAGTGTTCAATGACCCACTTATATAGACAATTAATGAAGGTACATTAATCAATGTGGGATAAGGATTAATTAATCCATGCTTATCCCATTAATCACATAACTCCATGTTTAAGTGACCAACTTTGATCCATTATTTCTCACCACCGGAAATCGGATTTGAGAATGTGAATACACCACGATCATCTACTCGAACGTAGATCGATCCTATGCCGCTTAATTTCACAAAATTAAACGTTACGCCACTCAAAATCTTGGTCAAAGTAGCTTCCTAGAAACTCGACCACATATATAATATTATATATATATGCACGCGATTTTCAACAATCCCCACATGAGTGGAAATAGCCATATGCATGATGCGCATACGCCTCATCCTCAAGAGATGTTAAAAATTTGGACATGTGGTTTATGGCCTCAACCTTCCATAGTTAGTACCATCGAGTACACAAAGCGGATTAGTGGACACGACGCCTCAACTATTCCCCACAACAGTAATCGAAACAATGGTATTAACACTTTAACACCTCAACCTCATCCGCTCACGCTTGATTCCATTTGGCCATGGACATCCACTTTGGATTCATAAGTGTTTTGTTTGAAGCGCCCCACTTCGCACTTACATAGGTGATTCTTTACCGAGTATCTTGCCATACTCAACCTCCTCGAGGTATCTTAGGAATCATTAAGAGTCAACGACTCAACCTCACCACTAGGCAAGTTTTTCAACACTCGCTTGCTTTCTAGGAATGTACTAACTCGAGTGTTTATACACGAACTCATATAGCTTAGTTCTCCCATTGAACCAAGTTCTTGGGATCTCCGGTCATCATGGTCAAGTTACCACTATGATTGTTCTTAAGATGTGGATTTTAGTCCCATTCCTCTAGCAACTTGATCATTTGATCCCTGCTCAACCCTTTGGTTAACGGATCCGCCAGATTATCTATCGACTGACATAGTCAATCGATATAACCCCACTGAGATCAAATGCCTCACGGTATTATGTCGCCGACGATATGTCGAGACTTACCATTATACAAACCATTTTTCGCCTTCCAATAGCGGCTTGGCTATCACAGTGAATCATCACCGTGGCATGTGTTTAGACCAACATGGAATATCTTCCAAAAATTACTGAGCCACTGGCTTCCTCACCACTTTATCCAAAGCTATGAATTTCGATTCCATGGTGGATCGGCTATACACGCCTGCTTCGTGGATCTCCAAGAAACAAGACCTCCCAATCGTGAACACGCACTCCACTTGTAGAAAGTGAATCTTTCGTGTCGATATCCAATTGGCATCACAAGATTCTTCAAGTACCGAGGATATCTCGTGAAGTGCAGCCCATGATTTTGAGTATACTTCAAGTACCTCAAAACTCTCACTAGAGCCTTCCAATGCTCCTTGCTTCGATTGCTCGTGTAACGACTCAATTTATTCACGGCAAGAAGCTATGTCGTCGGTGCAATTTGTAAGATACATCAAACACCGATGACCTTAGCATAGTCTTCGCCCAACAAAGTTCACCTGTTTTACTCAAGTGAACATTGAGCTCAATGGGGTCTTAGCAGCAAACTATCAAACGCGTTGAATTTCTTAAGCACTTTCTCGACGAGTGAGATTGTGTCAAAACAATTCCGTCGA
The DNA here is from genome assembly GCA_036937905.1 of Salvia rosmarinus. NCBI lineage: Eukaryota > Viridiplantae > Streptophyta > Magnoliopsida > Lamiales > Lamiaceae > Salvia > Salvia rosmarinus. Next base: position 9,366,777 of record CM072820.1, on the reverse strand, counting down.
TCTTCTTAAAATCTTGATTCCAAGAATCACATCACTAAACCCATGTCCTTCATGTCAAAATTTCTATTTAACATGCGCTTTGTGTCATTAATGACTTGAGTATTGCTACCCATGATCAACATGTCATCTACATACGTACACACTATAACATAACCATTATCGTTGTTCTTAACGTAGACACATTTGTCACACTCGTTGATTTTGAAACCATTTGCCAACATTACATTGTCAAATTTCAAGTGCCATTGCAACGACGCTTGTTTCAAACCATATAGAGACTTCACGAGTTTGCATACTTGCCTCTCGACTGTGTACTACAAACCCTTCGGGTTGCTCTATATATACCTCATCCTCGAGGTCACCATTCAAAAATGCGCCTTAACGCCCATTTGATGAATCTCAAGATTGTGCAAAGCAAAGAATAGCGAAGCACCCTAATAGACGTAATCCTCGTCACGGTGAATAGGTATCAAGAAATCGTATCCTCTCTTTGTTTAAACCCTTTAACAACCAAACGGCCTTATATTTTTCAATTGATCCATCCGCTTTGTACTTTCTTTTAAGGATCCATTTGCATCCTAAGGGCTTACAACCTTTCGCAAATCAACCAAAGACCCAAGTGTGGTTTTGCGTAATGGAATCAATTTCTTTGAATGCCTCTCGCCGAGCATCCCGTCCGACCGAGCATAGGCTACTTTGATCGAAGTTGGTTCTTCGTCAACATGAACGCAATATAGTCGTGACCAAAATTCTTTGGCGCTCGACTTCATCGCCACGCCCTTGTTCCGACCCTCCGATCGCACCTTGATCGCTATGCGATATCGGTTCTTCCTCCAAAGGTTTAGAACTCGAAGCTTCACCATCGCCTATTGCTAGAATCGGCTTCATTTTTATCCTTGTCTTTACAGGATAAACACTTTCAAAGAATATAGCATTCCTTGATTCAATCGTCGTCCCCACAGTCATATCGTGTACCTCGACCGTGGATCGAAACGATAGCGCCGCTGCTCAATGCATACCCAATAAAGATACAATCGATCGCTTTAGGTCCAATTGTAACTTGTTTAGAAGAGCACCTCAACCTTCGCCAAACACCCCACACTTTGAGATATTTCAGACGATGGCTTTCTTCCTTTCCACAACTCGTAGGAGTGACATCCTTACCCTTGAGTGGAATCTTGTTCAAGATGTAGTTGGTGTCAAGCAGCCTTCCCCACAAGTTCTGGGCAACTCTGAACTAATCAACAAAGCATTCATCATCTCCTTAAGTGTTCGATTTTACGCTCAAGAACGCTTATTAGACCGAGGTGAATATGAGGCGTCGCTTGATGTATTATACCACTTTCATTGCATAATGCCTCAAACGGAGCTACATATTCTCCCCTCATCACTCGAATGCCTTAATTCGACAATTAGTTGATTCTCGGCCGTTCTTCAAGTTTTAAAAGCTTCAATAGCCTCGCCTTTACTTCTTAGAAGGTAAAGATAACAATATCTTGTACGACCATCAATAAACGTGATGAAGTACTTTTACCACCTCTAGTTTGTACAAACTTTAAATCACACACATCGGTGTGAATAAGTTCTAGAGGCTTAGTGTCTGCTCACCGAATGGAACGGTAACTTAGCCATTTCGCTTCCACACAAACCTCACATTTCGTTTGTGTATTAACTTCATTTAACTTTAGTAAATCTAAATTTACTAATCTTTTATTGCATTTAGATTAACATGTCCTAATCTACAATGCCATAAATCGAGCACTCGGTCAAGTAAGATAAGTAGATGCATTTTCATTAATAGCAATCTTTGGTACACGGCAAGACAAACCATTACATTCAATTTGAAAAGACCCCAAGAAGATAACCCCTACCAAGGAACTTCCCAAACTTAGTCAAGACAAACTTGTCCGACTCAAAACTAGTCTAAACCCCTTGTTAACTAGAATAGAGCCCGACACCAAATTCTTGCGGATGTCCGGACATGCAAAGACATCCTTCAACGTGATCTCAATGCGGACGACATCTTGAGCACCACATCACCAACTCCGCAACTTCGGATGAAGCTTGGTTCCCATGTTGAGCTTCCTCCTCAACAGCTTGTAGGTGGAGAAACGATCTTTCGGCGCAGACGCGTAGCGATAAGCGCGATGTCGATGAACCATCCACCTTGATTCTCGACGTGGTCGACTTCTTCGGCCACCACAAGCAGCCAAGTCATCCTTGTCCCATTTGTCAAGTCCTTCTCGACAACATTGGTAACTTGTTTACCTTCTTCTTCTTCGCTTACGACAGCCCTTTACGTGTGGCCATGCTTGCCACAATTGTAATGATCCTCACAAATTTACGGCAACCACCTTCCTTCGCTTTGTCATTGGCATTGGGGACGAACTCGCTTGTTGGAGGGACCGCCTCCAACAGTTGGCTCTAGCATCGATTAAGCCCTTCCCTTTAGCTCTAGCTTTTCACGCCGACTGACGCTAGATCGACGATCAAGTCTTCAAGTGTCATATCCTTTCGCCAGGCTTAAGGTAGACCTCAAGTCTCTCCACCCCGGTAGCTTCTCAATCATCGTAGCGACGACAAAGCCGTCTCAAACAAGCAGTTCTTCGCTTGAACTCGTGCACAATGAGTTGAAACTCTTGCACTTGGTCCATGATCGGTCGGAATCGACCATCTTGTAGTCCAAATATTGGCTACAATAAACTTTTAGTACCGCATCATCACTACGGTACTTCTTTTCTAGCGATCCCACATACTTTTGGATGTCGTTACAACAAAGATAAACACTATACAAGCTATCTTCTAAACTACCAAGTATAAAATTTTACAAAGGTAGTCGCCAAGGCGCCAGCTGATTGTTATATGTCTTTTCGGACGTGAAAGTCCGTCACTTGACCCCGAACGGCAGCTCATCTTCCACCAAGAAGTTGGCGAAGCCCAACGTCGTGAGGTAGAACAAGATCTTTGCTGCCATCTCAAGTCGGATCCTCCAAACTTTGGCGGCTTCTCGGGCGGCATCATCCTCGCAGTATGAACATGCGCCGAGATCGATCCCAAACCGGATCCACCAACACCACTGAAGTGTCTTTGGAACATGGAACTCGAATGAGAACCACCGGTGTTAGATCCCATGGATCCAACAATGACCCATCGAAAAGTGCGATCGTCGAACCAAAGGAACCACTAAAAGTGGAACCAAACGTTGAACCACTTAGAGTGGAACCAACAGACGACCCAAAGGGTCCCATGGTTGACCCCGAAGGCATCGAACCAAACATGACCGAAGCCATTGTGCGGTAATTGGCGGCAGAAGAGAGGCGGCAAGAAGAAGAAGAATGGAGGCGGCGGCGGCAAGGCGGGAGGAGGCAGAGTCGGTGGCAGGTACGGTCGACATCTCCAAGCAAAGGTATTATGTTTCGAACGTTTTTAAGTTTATTAAGAGTCCGAACTCCTTCGTGGCAAGTAATATCTCGCCTTGCGATTGTTGGAAAAGGTGTGAATAAGACAAGACTTCAAGGACATAACGTGAAATGTAAAGGTAGGAGATCAAAACTAACAATGAATTTGAAAATGTAGTAAATACAATCGAAATCAGAAACCGTAAACAGATGCCGAGTCGAGGAGGCCTCTTTCCAAGACGAGATACGCCCGGTAGTGCTCTCGGTGCTCGCGATCGTCCCCAAAGATGAAACGGCGCTGCCTCGTAGGTGGCAAGACGCAGACCAACGAGCTCCGCGAACCGGACGGAGGCGGCGATGCAGCTCGACACGAAAATATGTATGCGAGGGAGTGCTCTAGGTATGCCGGAATGCTTTTGCAGAGTAGCTTATCGCCGGGAGACATGTCCTATTTATAGCGCCGTCCCTCATGGGAGCATGTTGAGTCAACACCGCATCGATGTCGGTGTTACGGAGTTATGTCCCTATCGAGCGCGCTGGCGGTTTCGGAGACAACGTGGGCACGTTTCCCAGAGCCATCATGTCGGAGCGTTATCGACGATTCACGATTTAACTGGACAACGCGTGCGTCGTGTTCATTGGACGATCCGGACGCCTCTTCAAGTGCACAGCAGCCCAACGGATTGGGCCACACGAGTCGGGCCCTGACCAACTCCATCGCACGCCAGCCCAACGGATCGGGCTACACGAATGGGCCCTGACCAACTTCATCTTTGGGCTCGATCAAACGCTGATCCAAAATATAAGGACAATGGGCCACTAACCAGCCCACGAAGCAAGCCCACGAACAGCCCAAAGAATGCCCAAAGACCACCCAGACCAATTGCAAGATCCAAGATCCAAGATCCACGATCCACGATCCACGATCCACGGACCACGGACCACGGAACCGAACCGAGCCGAGCCGAGCCGGGCCGGGCCGGGCCGCACGGCACGGGCTGGCGCTGGCGCGGGCGCGGGCGCCGGCGGCCGGCACCAGGCGGGCGGCGGCGGCGGCAGCGTGGCTTGGCGTGGGCTTTCCACCCATCACTTGTGCACATAATTATACTAAGTGTTCAATGACCCACTTATATAGACAATTAATGAAGGTACATTAATCAATGTGGGATAAGGATTAATTAATCCATGCTTATCCCATTAATCACATAACCCATGTTTAAGTGACCAACTTTGATCCATTATTTCACCACCGAAATCGGATTTGAGAATGTGAATACACCACGATCATCTACTCGAACGTAGATCGATCCTATGCCGCTTAATTTCACAAAATTAAACGTTACGCCACTCAAAATCTTGGTCAAAGTAGCTTCCTAGAAACTTGACCACATATATAATATTATATATATATGCACGCGATTTTCAACAGTTGGAAACACTGCAAATCTCCCCCTCCAATCTTCGTCGAACAAATCCTCAATCCAACTATGTTAGAACATAGTTTGTGTTTCTCTTATGTTACCACCTTTGTTAGCATATCTGCAGGATTATCGTTTATGTTGACCTTTGACAACTTCAGCTCTTCTCCCTCAATTGCTTCTCTAAGCCAATGATAACGAACATCAATATGTTTCGTGCGGGAATGGTACATCGATTTTTTGCTTAGGTCCATAGCACTCTGACTATCCAAAAAATGATGTACTCCTGTTATGGAAAACCCAATTCTTGGAGAAAACATTTTAATCATATAAGCTCTTTCCTAGCTTTAATTGCAGCAATATACTCGGCTTCTGTGGTTTAAAGTGCTACCCACTTTTGTAGCTTAGATTGCCATGAGATAACTCCCCCTGCTAAAGAGAAAATGTAACTTGAAGTATATTTTCTACTATCAAGATCTCCTCCTGTCATGTCAGCATATTTATAACCCTCCAAAATTGGTTTTGCTCCCCGTTAGCACAAACATAGTTCGACGCACTTTCAAGCATCGTAGTATTTATTCGTGACTTCCCAATGTTCTTTCCCAGGATTTGACAAGCATCTACTCACAACACGACAACGTGAGCAATATCAAGTCTCGTACACAATATCGTGTATATCAGATTTCCTACTGCTGAAAAGTATGGTATTGCTTTCGTATTCTCCTTTCCTTTTTCTAAAGAATAACTATTTCTCTTACTCAACTTGAAGTGATTCGTCTGCGGAGTGTTGACAGGCTTGACATTTTCCATATTAAACCTTTTGATCACACGTTCAACATACTCTTCTTGTGACAAGAACAAATTCTCTGCTTTACGATCACGAACAATTTTCATTCCCAAAATGTATTGCGTCGTCTGCCCTAAGTATTTCGTATCAAAGAACTTAGACTTCAAGCTGTTGACCATGGTTGCATCCTGATCCTCTATCAACATATCATCTACATAGAGCAAAAAGATAATAAATTTTCCATTCGGAAACTTCTTCAAGTACACACAGTGGTCGCAGCTTGTGCAAAATCGATCCGATCATCAGAATCGATCGAAACCGATCGAAATTATCAGTTTCGGTTATTTTTTTTCCTACGTTTCGGTCGGTTCGGTCATAGATTTCTCAAATTTTTGGTTTTCGATCGGTTTTCATTTTTCAATAATTTGAATCGATCGAAAACCGACCGACCGATCACATCTAAATTTTCAATTTCAGACTTTCAATACTCTATTTTATAATGTAGTGATCTCCCACTATTCTACTTTATAGTACAATGGTCCCCACCACCATACCCACTACTCTACTTTCTACACGTGTTTCTCTTTCTTTCTAATCTTCTCTCCTCTTTTTCCTTCTTTCTAATCTTCTCTCTTCTCTCTCTTTCCTCCATTGCAGCGGCTGCTCTCAATTTTCTTTCTTCTTCTTTCTTCTTCCAATGTTCTGTCTATTTCCTCCATACCTGGCTGCATGCTCTTAGTCCCTCTCTCTTTCTTTTTTTTTTGCTCTAGTTCCCCTACCTCCAACAATAGTAGTCTCTAGGCTCTCTACTCTCTCTTCTCAACCCATGCTCACGGAGGCACACAAATTTTCAAGGAAGCTGTTGTGGTTGATTGGTAAATTTAATTTACATTTTTGGTCGGTTCGATTGACCGACCGAAAACCGATATTTCAAATCGGTTCGGTTGCGGTCGGTTTTTTAAAATGGTTCGGTCGGTTCGGGTCAAATTTTTTGTGTGTGGTCGGTTGATCGGTTGATCATTTTTCGATCGGTTGTTCTAAGGCACGTGCCTAGTCGCAATGTCCTCTCAGATATAGGAAATATGATTTTTCCTTGCTCACGAGGATCGCTCTTGGATATTTAATTCACCATACATTGATTATATTCTTAGTATACTCCCATATAATTAATTACAAAGCATAAGTATTTTCTCGTGTTTACCTACGAATTTCTGATAAATCTGATAAATGATAGACTCCAGCTTTGATTTTCTGGATTGTGTCCCGGATGTCTGTTCTCCAATACTGAGTGAGGATCAATTTATGGAGAACACCAAATTTTTGCCACCTACACTGTGATTTTCAAAAGTTACTGTATTCTTAAGGATACTACTGATTTTCTCTTACCATATATTTATAGTGCTCTCCCTGGAATCCTAATGTGATATGATTCGGGCACATCTAATAAATACAACGATTATCTTCTTTCCTGAAAATAATTCATTTTTAGAATAATTATCTTCTAATATCTTTTGATATCATATAACATATATTTAGACTAGGATATGTATTAAATAAATAATACAATATTAGAATATAGTCCCAATTGGACTCAATAGGGGTGGCCGAAAATTCTAGGGTAATAGGTCTTGATGGATCAATTTATGGATTAAATATAAGGAATAAATATGAGCCAAAAATGAATTAAGTATTTTATGTTCAACCCAAAACATAAATTAATTCACAAACATTTATTTATTTAATTTCGAATGAGAGAATAAAATGAGAGAATGAGAGAGAGGGCTAAAGATGTTGGAGAGAGAGAGAGAGAGAGAATTTTCCATACCTAATAATCTAAATTTTTTGAGATTTTTTAAGTGGTAGACTATTAGGAATATTTTTATCTTTGTAAATCAAAATAACTAAAAAACTCATGTTTTTATGGATGTTGATATAAAATTTATCCCCTTATTTTTTATGATTATATACAAAGTTATCTGGAAAGAAATTAAACTACGAACATCAAAGAATGTTAGCCACTGATTTTGTCATTTGAAATCACTGTATTAGATTTTCATATTGGAGAGAAAAAGAGATGAATGGCCAACCTTTTTGTTTGGAAATTATTAAATGAGTTTGTTTCTCTTCATTTTCATGAATATTTGACTTGGACATGACAAGGAGCCTTTATTTATCATATAGGAAAGGGCAGTTAAGGGGTCTTTTCTTTTTTTGCATCTACTTTTCTTACCAGATTCCACTAATTCTAACTCCTAAGAAGAAATTAAATCTTCCAAACTGGAACTTGTCAATCTAAAAAAAGATAAACTAAATTACATATAATTACGATTGTAACAGAAATATAAATGTCAAGTCCAATCTATAATTATCACGACAAACAATTATTTCTCTTTATATTTTCAGTACTTAATGATATACGATACATCTATGACTATATTCATGGTTTTAGATAGGCCACTATAGGCAATCACTCAAGGCCTATCATCTTAGGAAAACCAAAATTATTATAGTTATAGGGGTGGTCTCATGAGAATGAAAATAAAGCAGAAGAAATTTAATAAATCTAAACCATTGATTTTAGTAAGTCAATTGACATGAATTATTTTTGTTGTGCTACAGATAGTAACTATATGTGCTTATATTTTCGACCAATGTTATATAAGTAATTTAATCTTATAAAAATAAGTTTTTTTTCCTTAATTTAAGGTAACACATGATTTTATCCTTATTTTTAGAGATTTTTGTAATCTATCCTTTAATTTATTGTCTACAATATTAATATTTCAGTTTCAATACTTAATATATTCATATTTATTTGTGATCCAAGTTAGCAAATCCATGAAAAACTAAAGTAAAATAATCTATATATTGATTCATACGTATGATTCAGACTATAACACTGGTTTAGTAGTTTTGTAGCATTTTTTTACTTATTCGTTGCACATACTACTAAAATTTCAAAAATAATTATCAGTTCATTTTATATATTGTTCTGTACATATGAAATATTATTGATTTATATGTGCTATAGAACATATGTATATGTGCAAAAAAAACACTCCAACATAACAAAAAATAAATGAACACAATATATGTACAAAACAAAGAATCAAATTATTTGACAATAATTTACAAAATTTTAGTATATGTGCACAATGAATAAACTAAATATGCTACAAAAATATTCCATCAGTGCAATAAGAATTGAAAAGCAAGTATAAATGAATACATAAATTCTTTTACCTGCTTATGTGCAAAATGAATACGCTAAAAATGCTATAAAAATGTTTCACAAGTGCAATTACAGAAAAAATATTTATGAATCGATAATTTTTTTTAATTTGCATTTTTCATGATTTTTGTAGCTTTGATCACAAATAAATTTCAGATATTAAGTATAGAAACTGAAATAATCTATATAAAATAATAAGTTTAAGGATAAATAACAAGAAATTCCTTAAAAATAGGTTAAAATCGTGTGTTACCTATATTTAAGGGAAAAATGTTTTTAATAATAATAAATTACTGATTTAACCTTGAAAAATATCGTATAAAAAATTATAGAATATATAGCTACAATTTGTAGCACAACGAAAATAAATCATGTCCATTGATTTACTAAAATCAATGGTTTAGATTTATTCTTATTTCTTAAAAAAAAAAGTCATTCTTACCGATCCATCATATCTCTCTCTCTCTCTATATATATATATATATATATATATATATAGAGAGAGAGAGTTAGATTGAAATGATAATCATTTTTATCCTAAAATTAAGAATCAAATGAATTAAATATGAAAGTTGATGAATCCGTTGTGAAAATTACTGAATTAAAAAATTCAAAAATTTTCACATGGGTTCGAATCCTATTGGAGCGAAAATTCTATTTTTTTACTCAGTAACTTTCTAACGGATTCATCAATTTTCACAGCGAATTCATTATTTTTTTGTTCTCACGATCTCACAAAAAAAATGATTTTTACGTTAACACATATATATATATATATATAAATAGGATTAGGTTCAAATAAAAATATTATTTAAAGTGAGAATGTGAGAACCATTTTTAGCCATTAGATCGTAAAAATCTACGATGATGCATCACTTTGATGAATGAGTACATTGTGCACCATCGGGGTTCGAATTCTATGAGGACCGAAAATTCAAATATTTTTGTTTACTACAGTAAGTTTGTATAATAACAAAGGTTTTTATAATAACTCACCACTATATATATGAATTGATTTATGTACATACAGTCATTAACATACATAAATGAGAATAAATTATATCCATTAGATTTGAAAATCTAATGATTATTTTTAAGTGTAAATCTAAATTAGTTATATGCGCATTTCTTCATATAATTGTGTATTTTTGTATCTGTGTCATAATTTGTGCATTGAATTTGAAGCGTCCATATTGATTTATCAAGGATTGATATTTGTCCTCACGTTCACAATATACGGAGTGCCCACATGATAACCACTCCCTATATATATATATATATATATACACACACACACATTTGGGCTTCAAAAGTTAATTTTATTTATGGATATATGTCTTCATTTGGGGCCAAAATATTGTTCACTTAAATAAAATGGGTCTCTTTAAAAGCTCAAAGTATTAATTCTTTTTACATATTGCTTATTAATATATATCTTCATTTGGGCATAAAATATGTTTAAAACTATTGATGTTGATATAATTATTAATCTGTAGAAATGCTCGAATAAATCGTTTCTTAAGATGTTATATTGTTTGTATTATGTTGTAAATGAGAATTGAAATATAGAAATATGAAGAAGATAACAAGTACGTTGTATGTATTTTTGATAATTTTTGATATTTTGTTTATGTTTGTAGATCATATGAATTTCACGTTAATATACAAATTTGATTTACTTTATAAATATACTATATGGGCCCTGTATTCCGTTTTTTTAGTTTTCATAAATTTACAAATTTGATTTATTTTATAAGTATAATATAAGAGATTTTGTATTCCTTATTTTGAGTTTTTCGTAAATTTATAAATTTGATTTATTTTATAAGTATAATATAAGGGGTCATATATTCCTCATTTTACCTAGGACCCATATAATTTTAGGAATGAGACTTAGATGAACCAAGGCCCTGGTAGTAAATTTAATTGCATTTTGTAACTATTCTTTTTTTATAGTTTATTTTGTAATTATTCTTTAAGATGTTGTTATTTATAAATGATTCATATTAACTACATATAATTTTACCAATCAAATACATACAAATAACACTCAGTTAGTTTGGAACATCTCATTGTATATCCATAGCATGAAATTGTAAAGCATTAAAATGAACTGTAAATCTATCGTCTCATTGGCCATAAAATGCCCAACAATCCAATTATTTGTGCACCTGGTTCAGCCCCTTTGGGACAATTAAGGCAAGGAAGTCTACAAATCAATGATATATGTTAATGTAGTCAACCTATTGACTCTTCATGTTTCTCCACACAAAAAATAATCAGAATGGGACCAAGATTAGGACAGGCCAGTTGGTGTGTTTCATAATTGTCACGACCGGACTTTGCTAAGGATAGCTAAGTCGGGAAATCATGACTAGGGATGAGGAATTAGAAGAGGGGATAGAATGGGGTCGAACTTACTTAACTAAAAGCTGAACTGATAACTGTAATTAAAATATAATCAAGTGTTTTGCAGCGAAAAAGCATAGCTGAGATACACGTATGAAGACATGTATCTCGGGCATTCTTTACTAAACTCGACAAATGCTCGGCTCTGCACTTCATCATTCACATCACAGCTCAACCTGCACATTTAGAAATATATGCAGGGCTGAGTACAAAAGCACTCAGTGGTCACATGTCAAAAGATACATACATACTTATATAAACTGTAAATTGTCATGTCATCTCAACAGTTTCGCAAGGGGTTTTATCTTAAAAGGCACAAGCTTACTAAATTCTTTTGTGAAACTAAAGTTCGATACGATCGACTAAGTCTCTTGTAATCACCATATCTCAGAATTATTGTTGTGTCCCTAGCGAGGCCTCCTTCCACGGTCACCGGATCGGTCACCCCTTTAGATGACTCTCGGTCACTTGTGTACACAAATCCTACCTAGGGTCCCTAGCACGTAACTCGAATTCGATTCTCGGGTTTTGCATAGCCAAACACGATAGGTATCATACATAAATCTCAAAACATTTATGGCAAGACAATATTTGAAAGATTTTCAGTTCAAAGATTTTGAAAAGAAAATAACCGCTTGAATGAATCATTTGATTTTATTTATGTATAAGAAAGCCCACCTGATTGCAAAGCTTACTCATGATTCCATAGACTCCTCATCTTTATTCTATCGTCACTTCCTCGCTTGACCTTTATCGTTGAAATAATATATAAGACATCTAAACAAAGGATAATTCTTACTGAAAGGAGTTCGTGATTTCATTCTATTAAAGATTTTATTAGGGATTTTATATTCTTTGACAAGGCTCGCGTTATTACTCTAATTCATCGTTAAAAACTCTAGCCCGTTCTCTAACGTTTAGAACATAAAGAGCGTTTCTACTGAACGAATTGATTAAGATTTAATCGATCATCAGTTGATTTTGAAAGTCAGACGAATCTAATTAGTTAAACCATAATTACTAAGTTAATGGATTAATTCATGAGCCCATGATAAATCATCACATAGGTTTAATTTTAATTAATAAGGAGTGAAGATCGAACTTAAATTAATTAAGGCCTAACATCCAAGTTTAAAGACCTTTAACTAAATGCCCATATTTTATTTACTAAGACATTAAAGTCCAATTGGATTAATAAGGCAGTCAACCAATTAATAGGAAATTATGCCCATCAAGTTTAGTTAATTCAAGCTTCAATGAATTAATTTATCTAAGCTAAGAGGAGTGATAATTTCGAGCCCAATAGTTTAATTAAATGTGTTCAGGCCCAATCATTTTATTGAAGTCAAGTCCAACAAATTTAATTAGTCAGCCCATTATCATATTAATTAAATTTTCTAGGTGAAACAAAGTCAGCCCAATTATACCTACTTGAATTGAATTGACCAAGTTAAATAATTAAAACTCAGCCCACAACTATTAGGATTTAGGCCCAAACATTTTGTCCAATTTTAGGCCCACTTAATGGCCCAACACCTAATTATCTTTAGAAACCTAGCCCCCCCTTTTCCTCATCTCTCTCTCTCTCTCCTCTTACCTCTCACTGAGGCGCCGCCTCCTTCCCATTTCCCGGCGATCTCATACCAAATTTTCTCTAGGTATAGTGATCTCATAGGTCTCACTATCTTTAAGAATCCATTAATGTTTCTCCGATGACGTCCTACTAAACCCATGAAAGTTCCATTTCCATAAGGGTAATTTAAAATTCTAAATTTGGACTACTTTACCCTCGTGTTATATGTTTCCAACGTCTTATGACAATACTATATGACTAAGAAACATCATTTGCTTAGCCAAAATTTTGCTGTGATTGAATCTGGTGTTAAATTGCTTAGTCTTAAAAAAATCTTAATGTTTTCGAGATGTTTCTCAGCTATTCTTAATACTCATTGTCATACTTGGAATGGAAAAGGATATAATCTATAGTATTAACCCACGATTTCTTAATATGGTGAAAATTCGATTTACCAATTCTATACGGACTGTTGGAGTCTTTCTAAGCTCCATTGGGTTGCCATGTTGTTTTAGTGTTGAGTATCTCATCTACTCTAGTATTTATTGACGGTACCACGATCATAGATAGACTCCAAGAACACAAACAATTTCTTCTTATTTGTTTGAGCTTCTTAAAATTTTTACTTAACTAAGGATACATGTCCTTATAATCTTCTCACTTAATTCCACGTAGTCTATGCATATCTCCAATGTGATATCCTTCCGTTTGAGCAGAGGCAAATGCCTTGGTCACTAGAGCTGCTTTGGATTCTAGGTCTCATTTAACTCTACTAGTTCATATGATGGTCGGTTAAGTATATCATCGAAAATTACATTCAAGAATAATATGAAATTACTGTACTTTCTTCTCACTGATGGCTACTAATATTGGTAGCTTCTTCACACATCTCCTATCGTGGACTCTCCTTTCCATTCCCTTCGTGGTCAGATATAAATCTTTTTGCGATAAAGATTGTCATATAAATAGACACTCATTAGTCCATCCTTAAGGTGGTATCATAATCTTTTCTCCAAAAAGGATCCACAGAACTACTTTAACTTATTGTCTTCTTTGGTCACTTCTATGTTATCAAAACTTAGAAGTCTGTGAAGTTTTTAAATGTATGCTAAATTTTTAAGGAACCACTTGTTTCCGTAGGGGGTTGCTCTATCTTGCAACATACTCTTCTTTATGTTGCGGAGTAAAATATTTCCTCTAGATTTTAGAAAGAAATATTTAAACATTTTTTTTTTCGTATACTGGGTTCTCAATGTTGGTGTAACATCTAGTTATGATGTTGATTGGATTTTTCCTCTAAGGATATCCCTAATTCAATATCGCATATGCTCTTTTATTTCCTCAGTATTTTTATCTAGCAAGACGACTCATCTAGTCACCCTCGTAGCATCAACTAATGTCTCTTTGCAATATGTTGTAGTCGACTATAGTACTTTTGGTTGTTCCGACGCATCGTCACCGCTTAGGTTATTATTACAGTAGCGTTGACTCGGCTTCAACATAAGTTCAAGTCAAAAGGCTTACTTAGGGTACGCCAATCTCTAGCCTCGCCTTGATGGAACTTCGTCATCCTTCCAATCTTATGTCTCTACTTTGCAAGTCATCCTAATGGTCGACTAATCAACTCGTTATTTCGTATATAACAATTCCAATTCTTTCTCATTTTGTCTAGGTAGCACAATCTTTTGTCTACTTTTCCTTCAAATTCTTTTAGTGAAGAACTTCTCTAAGATTGCTTATCCGGAAGCTTTTGTCAATCAATTTATACCAAAAGTCGACTTTGACGTAATTCAACACAAGACATGTTCTCAATGTTCGTGGAATTCATAAACCAAGTTTTATTCAAAAGAATGAACTCACTTTTACACTCTAGCATATCACTCAACCTTATCAAGGATAAAAAGTGTTGTTTCGATAATTTTCTCTTCGCTGAGGTCGTCTCACAACTAGATCGCATGTAACACCTTAAGGTATCCTTAACTTCTCGTATTTATTCTTTAACTAAATCTAGGGTTTTTACCAATACATTCTTCTCCAAGTCACTATAAGAGTCCAAATCGTCATTGTCACTATATGATATGTTAGTCTTTAGAAAAGATATAGTCTGTCCGGAATAGTGCACTTACATATTCTCATTTATGTCGTAGCTGTTGGTTTCTTCACATCATTTTTATCCACATTCTCTTTCAATTCTAACGCTACTAAGATACTTGTATCTTGAGCATCTATGATTACTTAACATTGCTCACACTGAAAGACCAACTTTGAAATCATTTTTCTTTGAGGTACATTGGTTAAGATCTATTACCTGAGATCTCATGATTTCCTCCATATTTTGGAAATGAGCATCATAATCCTCTATACTCGATACACATCAACTTGCTTCTAGGATTTTAAGGATGATTTGTCCATCTCAAAGATAGGTCACCAGAAATCTCAATCTTAATAGAATAATGAACTCCATATTACTATACCAATATATACGAACAATGGAGTTGTTCTAATAGCAATTTTCGTTCTTTCATATTCTCGCTATAACTATAGCACACATTTCTAATGGTATATATCTTACTCAACTTTATGGTTTAACTCAGACATCGAAACTTGCCTCAACGAGGACTCTATCAGTATCTTACTTGATACATCTCTAATTGTAGGTAATTATCTTGTCACCGAATCGAAAACTTGGGCAACTATCTAAGGCACTAATAAAATTTTCTACTTTTAAGGTCAATAGAAAACCTATAACTTGTAGGTCGCAGGTTCAAATCCTAAATGACTTACTAAATAAGGTTGAAGTAGACCAACCATAAGGTCAAAACGATTTGACCAGCGAGTAAAATAAACTGACCAAAGAGTCGAAACAATTAACTCAATGTCAAAACTCAACTGGCCTTTAAACAAAAACGGGGACATAGGGGTATGAAAACCCAAAGACGAATACTGAGATCTTCTTGATCATATGGGGTAATCAAGCCCATCACAATCACTTCTCAGTCACATGGATAAGTAGTTCTAAATATGAAACTTATTGGTCTTTGTGGGGATATGAGTAAAATTTACTAAACTTGAGGTCTTACTCTAGTCTTTACACATTCTGGCTCTATTCTTGTCATCATTCTGGAGTCCTTCAGACTACTAGATGACTTATTCAGATTAAGCCCTTTTATAGCATAAATAGCGCATTTTAAACTAACTGTGAGAAATTATGCATTGGCCTCAATTTGCCATGTGATAAAGGTATAACATTTCAGAACTACTTACTAATTATTATGACTGTATCTGCTTAACCATAGAGTTAAAACTCAAATGGTATCTCAACTAAAACTGGGTCATTGAGTTCAAAATTCAAATGACAAAATTGTTGGTGTAAGTTGCAACGGTTCCTTAACATAACCTAAAAGATCTTAAGCTATAAAAGTTCTTGGTATGATGTTTATCTTAATATCTCGCTTATACATAATCTTAAATAAAATCTTATTTTTTACCATCTGAATTTTTATTTTTTATTTTGTACCGTAACCACTTACACAGTGATAACTGAGAGATTGTAATAGAACTTAACTCGATTTGCAACTATGTTAATCGTTTGAAATGTCACCGTCAATACGAACCACGATGCAAGTAAGTCGTTATCGAGTAAAGCAATAGTCGAATCGATGTTCCGACGTGTGAACAAGTCGAAAGAATGACTATGCCCATGTCACTACTTATGAGTGACATTCATCTTTAAGCTGCATTGCATCTTTGTTCTTGATTCTTTCTTGCTCTTTGAGTGACTTCTTGATTCACTTCTTCCTTGTTGGCTACAGTGAAATGGTATCCACTCCCAACTTGTGGTAAAAGGATAACTAAGATTCTTCAGTCTTCACTTTAAACTGTAGTGAAGATGGAACTAAACTTCTGTCTACGTCCACTTCTAAGTTAGTACAACAGAAATGGACAAGCATCTTAAAACATTATATGTTCTTTGAGGGAAACTTAACTCGTTAGAGGCATACAAGCATCATAACTTAATAAACTTTCTCATAACTTGAAGTTTCCAAAACTCAGCACACTCGAAAAGTTTTCAACTCAGTTCTTGAAAGAAACTAAACTGCTAAAATATAAATTTTAGCATAATACAGAAGAAGTATGCATTTGCATAACATTTTCTAAAATCTTTGTAAACTTCTGTAACTGTAACAGTTTCATGTCTGCAGAACTCTTTCAAAAACTTTCAAGAAGATGTCTGTGAAATCTTAGACCAATTTTTGAAATGGATTACCTTGTTATCTCGTTGAGTGTGATGTAATGGAGTGTTGAGCCTTGTCGACTAACTGTTAAAGAGTCTAGAGACTCTAATTAAACTTAACTTGAAAGAACTTTAGGCTCAAAGCGAACGAACTGCTCTGATATCATTCTATCACGATCGGACTTTGCTAATGATAGCACAGCCGGAAATCATGACCAGAGATCGGGAATTAGAAGAGGGGAAAGAAAGGGGTCGAACTTGCTTAACTAAAAGCTGAACTGATAACTGTAGTTAAAATATAATCAAGTGTTTTACAGTGGAAAAACATAGCTGAGATACACGTATGAAGACATGTATCTCGGGCATTCTTTACTAAACTCGACAAATGCTCGGCTCTGCACTTCACCATTCACATCACACAAACCGCATATTTAAAATATATGCGGTCGAGTACAAAAGCACTCAGTGGTCACATGCCGAAAGATACATACATACTTGTATAAACGTAAATTGTCATGCCATCTCAACAGTAACGCAAGGGGTTTTATCTTAAAAGGCCCAAGCTTACTAAATTCTTTTGTGAAACTAAAGTTCATCATATCGACTAAGTTCTCAGTAATCACCATATCTCGTAACTATTGTTGTGTCCGGGAAGGAAGCCTCCTTCCACAACACCGGACCGGCCACCCCTTTAGATGACTTCGGCCACTGTGTACACAAATCATGCCTGGGGTCCCCAAGACAGACTCGAATTCGATTCTCGGGTTTTGGCATAGCCAAACACAGATAGGTATCATACATAAATCTCAAAACATTTATGGCAAGACAATATTTGAAAGATTTTCAGTTCAAAGATTTTGAAAAGAAAATAACTGCTTGAATGAATCATTTGATTTTGTTTATATATAAGAAAGCCCACCTGATTGCAAAGCTTACTCATGATTCCATAGACTCTCATCTTTATTCTATCGTCACTTCTCGCCGACCTTTATCGTAGAAATAATAGATAAGACATCTAAACAAAGGATAATTCTTACTGAAAGGAGTACGTGATTTCATTCTATTAAAGATTTTATTAGGGATTTTATATTCTTTGACAGGGCTCGCGTTATTACTTTAATTCATCGTTAAAAACTCTAGCTCATCCTCTAACGTTTAGAACATAAAGAGCATTTCTACTGAATGAATTGATTAAGATTTAATCGATCGTCAGTTGATTTTGAAACTCAGACGAATCTAATTAGTTAAACCATAATTACTAAGTTAATGGATTAGTTCATGAGCCCGTGATAACTCATCACATAGGTTTAATTTTAATTAATAAGGAGTGAATATCGAACTTAAATTAATTAAGGCCTAACATCCAAGTTTAAAGACCTTTAACTAAATGCCCATATTTTATTTACTAAGACATTAAAGTCCAATTGGATTAATAAGGCAGTCAACCAATTAATAGGAAATTATGCCCAGCAAGTTTAATTAATTCAAGCTTCAATGAATTAATTTATCTAAGCTAAGAGGAGTGATAATTTCGAGCCCAATAATTTGATTAAATGTGTTCAGGCCCAATCATTTTATTGAAGTCAAGTCCAATAAATTTAATTAGTCAGCCCATTATCATATTAATTAAATTTTCTAGGCTGAAACAAAGTCAGCCCAATTATACCCACTTGAATTCGAATTAGACTGAAGTTAAATAATTAAAACTCAGCCCACAACTATTAGGATTTAGGCCCAAACGTTTTGTCCAATTTTAGGCCCACTTAATGGCCCAGCACCTAATTATCTTTAGAACCCTAACCCCCCATTTTCCTCATCTCTCTCTCTCTCTCCTCTTGCCTCTCACTGAGGCGCCGTCTCCTTCCCATTTCCCGGCGATTTCGCCGTCTTCTCCGGCGATGCGGCGCCTCCCTTTACTTCTATTCCCTGCCTAATGATCTCCCGTGCACACACATCTTCCTCCCATTTTCTACTTCAGTCGGTCGGCCAGTCACAGCGAGGAAGAGTCACCGCCGCTGCCGCCGCCGAGCTCTGCCATCGCACCTCTTTGAGCGTTCTCTCCCCACTCGAAGCGACATAGATAAACACACACATATCATTCTCCGTAACTTGCTCAGCCTACTCCCCTGCCTCTCCCTTCGGCTCCGGCGATGCATCGCTGGCGCGATAGAGACCCCGTCTTTCTCCTCAATTCTCTCTGTTCTCTCACTCACGAAGGCACCGCATTCCACTTCGTCGTCCTTCTCCTTAAATTCCCTCCATCCATTCTCGATATGTCTCTCTATATACAAACGCACACAAGCACACGCGAAAACACCCACACACTCACATCCCCATTTCTTCCAACTTCGATTCTCCCGTGAGATGTGCCTCGAATTTAGACGAACAACCTCAATCGGCCACTGTCTTTGGCGTCGTGGTCTAGACACCACTACCCACCGCTCATCCTGTCTGCTCGGGCAGAACGGCATCAGCGAGGTCACCGCCATCAACCCTCTCTCCGACAACAACAGAAATGGCCCCCAGGCCGCCACCGTCGTCCCTGCCTTCACGCTCAACTGGACATCAGCACAACGCCGTCGCTGCTATACTTCGATCCACAACCGAGTCCGAAATGGCTCGATCCAAACACCTCAACAGCTAGATTCCTAGAACTTAGGTTCTATTTGTATTTGAACTTCTTAATAGTTTTTCAATTTCAAAGCATTGTATGTTTTGCACTTAGATGATAGCTATGAGAGTGAGTGTATATTCATGTTTGTTTACTGCATCGAGTTGATCCTAGATAATGGAATGATGGCTTATTTATTCTGAACTATGACATTCTGCTAAAATCTTAGTGCATTTATTGGATATAAGTAAAGATAAATGAATATAGAACTTGACTATGGGTTGCGAATTACCTTATGATGTTGGCTTGAGATTTCTGTTAGATGGTGGTAATGAATGCTTCAATGCCTGAGAAGTATATGTTTTTCTTGTTGATTTTGAAACTGCCGACTGGCATATGGAATATGGAATGTAATGTTTGGTTTAAATTGATGTTTTGTAATAATCCGAAAATTTTAAATTTTTATTAGTGGTGATTATGTAATACCCCGTGAAATTTAAAATTTTAATTATTATTTATTTAGTTAAATTGAGATTTGAAATTAGAGCGATTATTAAATTTTATAATCGTTGACGTTTCGACTTTATTTTCGAACGAAAAAATTAAACGAATGTCGGAGAACGAATACAGTTATAAGTCGAACCAGATATTTTATACTGAATAAATTGTCTAGTCAAACCACATTATTTCAAATCCCTACTTTACTCCACTTTTCCCCACATACTCATCATTTTGGTCAAACTTCATCATCACCCTAAGTATCTTATGAAAACTTACAGCAACACATTTTGTTTCCTCTCATGTTTTATAAATCAACCCACATTTTCTCCACTTTGCAAACCTATCGACAACAGCAGAAGAGAACCAACCAAAAACTGTAAGAACTTATTCTCTCTATTCTTTTTTTCATCTTCTTACAAGATCCAAGCTAACAACTTTTAATCCTTTGTTGTTTCAAGAAATTGCTATTGATCAAAACAACAACAAATGAAACTCACAGCCTACCTCATTCAGGTGCAATATCACTCAACCTATCTCTTCTAAAAAATTCTTATGCATTTCATTTGCATAACCAAGAACAGAATCACATAACCATCATCATTCCACAAGCAACTTTCCAAACGTGGAAAATATGAACACAAATATATCCTTGCTAAATGATATTTTCTTCACAATAGAAATGAACACAAGAACAAAGGAAAAACATATGTATATAGTCACTGGCCAATCTTTACAAAACATAGGAATAAAGAACAGACACTCTCTGCTCAAATACATTGAAATTTAACAATTACAAAGCTTAAGACTTCTCTTAAAATCAGACCGAGCCACTAGGGCTCGCTATCGATCATCGGTGGTGGCCAAATCGAGGCGCTGCACGGTGGCTGGAGAACGGTCGGAGACGTGAGAAGGCGGCGACAGTTTCGTCGAGAGAAAGAGACATTCGTGTGTGTGTGTATGTTCGCGAGAACAGATAGAGATGTAAGAGAGAAGACGCAGTCGCGGCAGCGGCGAAGGTCGTGACGACGACCGTCCACCGGAGACGACAACGGGCGACAGTGACTCCGTCGAGAGGAAGAGATAAGGGAGATTGATGTGCACGAGTGTGTGTTCTGTGAGAGTCGAGAGAGAATGAGAGATGGGGAGATCGCGATCGCGGCGACGGTGACGGCGTAACTCGCCGACCGACGACGTGGCCGGTCGGAAATGGAGACGGCGTCGATCTCTGGTTGTATGTGTTAGTGTGCGTGAGATAGGAGAGAGAAGAAGAAGAAGAAAGAAAGAAGAGGAGGCGGCGGGCGGCGGCGGCGATCAAGACTCGCCGACCGGCGACGTGGTGGCCGGACGTGGAGGAGGAGGTGACAATCGCGTGTGTGCGTGAGTGTGTGAGAACCGCAGAGAGAGGTGTGAGTTGGGTGAGACGGCTAGGGTTGCTAGGGTTTTATTTTCTTTCTTTGTTTGTTGGGTTTGAGCCTTATGTCATTCAATGAAAATATGTGGATCAATGGATTTTAGTTTAATTCATTGGTTGAAAATGCTATATGTTTGGGCCTTATGATAATGGGCCGAAATTAAAATGAAGTTGGGCCCTTGTAATACAGTTGAAGTGGGCCGAAGAAAATGAGATGGGCTATGTAATGTAGGCTAGCAAAAAAATGGTATTGAGCTCTGCAATTAAATAGATATGGACTTTAATTAATTTGAAGGTGGGCTTAGTTTTATTTTAATGTTGGGCCGAGGGATTAAAACGCTTGTGGACCTATTTCTACTCCCTTTCTTTAATTATCTAGTGGGCTAAGAATTATACTAAATTGGACTGAAATTAATTAATGTGTAGGATCCAATTAAATTAAACTAAGTGTTAATTAAATTTCAAAATAATTAAATATGAGGTTTAATTCTAGTAATTAAATTTTGAGATTAATTCTTAATTAATTAAATAATAATTTAAATTACAATTATTTAGATTGGGTTATTTAAATTCATTAGATTGAATTGATAATTACTAGTTGGATTAATTTAGTTCTTATAATTAAATCGAGAGGTGAAACCAATTTTATAATTAAATAAAGTCTAATTATTTTAGAAATTGAATAAAATAATTAATTAATTATGTTAAGGGATAATTGGAGAATTATTCATTTTAAGTGATTTATTTATGTAATACGATGAACCTTAAGCAAATTGCTAAAAGTGTGATGGAATTAAATCCTAATTAGTGGATATCTAAGATAAATTAAATTAATTTGATTGATTAATCAAATGTTATCGACTTTAAATTGATCCATTTAATTAACTTTAGCGTGGATTTACTTAATTAAATTAGAGATTTAATTAATTAATTAATGATTTGATTATGTCAAGCGATGCTTGAGAAATATTATTTAAGTAACTTTAATTCAGTAAACGCGTTTGTTGACGATGATGAATTACGAGAAATATTTATTGATTGTGTAATATAAGTATGAATTCTCTGTTAGAATATATGGGGACGTGAGGTGAGAAACGCAGTGAGGAAATGATAGTAATGAATGAGGTATTGGAACTCGAAATCGTTGATACGCGTTAACAAACGACGAAGATTAGTTATGAACTTAGGATTCATAAATTGTACGAAACGACGTGGAAAAATATCGATAGAAGGGAAGAATGCAACGACGAAGTGTCATCTATCGTCATGGCAAGACAAACCTAAGGGACGATATATAGATTGTTAACTAAGTCGTATCGATAACGAAAACCCTAAAACCCAAAGACTTAAAGGATATCGAGTACGTTGAATATTAGCGATACTTCTCGAAAGAAGCGAATGACATACTAAATTATATTTCTTACGTTGATAAGGTCCAGCATGGACGTAGACGAAAACGACAAATGATCGCTAGCAGGTATTTCAAGAAGGACAATTCTTGAGGTGGGCTCTCTTGAAACAAAAATGATATGCATATCTATCTCAAAGCATGGTTTACAAAAGCTTTATGAAATATTATTCCATGAACTATTATTGACTGCCAAATGTTTATGTTTTTGTTGTGATCCTATCTGAGATTGGTATATCCAACGTAGTATGAGAATGAGTTGGTCCACCAACGTTAAAAAAGGGTAATGAGTTGGTCCACCAACGTTAAAAAAGGGTAACGATCAGATCCGACTTAGTTGAGGACTAACTCGGATTGTGTACATGTGTGACTGTGTGTTAAGGTTAGCTACCTCGAACGATCACAGCGACTATGTGTAGGTGGCCACCTCCATAGTGCGCGAATGAATAAACGAATGAATGATGAATGAATGATCAGATATGGAGCAACATAGATAAAATAGTTCGGCCGAACGCTTTAGGAAAATGATAAAATGTTTGATAGGCATGAGTCTTTCAACTAAAATCCTCATGTGCTATTGTGGGCAGTTCAATAACTTTTATAAAGAAAATATTTTCGACAATGAGTCCACTGAGTACTTTTGTACTTAGCTCTGCACCTCGTTTTTGATGTGCAGGTTGAGAAGGGATTGATGATGAGTGTGAGGTGGTGCAGAGTGGCAGTTGTCTTGTTGCTTTAATATAAAGGATTTCTAGAACCTTGGGCATGTATCATCATATGCATGTCCACACGCTTATTCTTTGATAACTCGATATTGTTTGGTATCTTTTGATTATAACCGCTTTTCATATCGTATTGAACTTGAGATCGCACTGCTCCTTGAATTGCATACGATTGGGCTATATTTCAACGTTGAACCTTTTGGGCAAGTCCTTGGTGACTTGAGTTTGTATCGAAATAGCTTATTCCTTCGCCTATGCATTTATTCGTAGTTGATTGGTTAATCGTATTGGTTTAGTTATGTGTATATCCGCCGCATTGTCATACCAGTGGCGATCCGTTTAATCCGTATTTCCTTGAGAAGTCAGGTCGTCACATGTTTATTATCTTTCAAGTACAAGCTAGTAATATGCATTAGGATAAGATGTGAGATTGATTGTCCTTTTGATGGTAAGAGTTAAAAAGTTGGATGGAAAATTGATGGAAATTTTGGAAAGGTATGATGTAACAATTATCGCAGTGATATGCATCTGACTCGTCTATTTATCTGTATTGAAGCTTCGATTTTTGTTAAATTCTCCTTTAATTTGTTTCTGTAAATTTTATCGAGATCGATCTTTTAATACTCAATTAACAATTGACGATTAAGTAAAATATAAATAACTATGTATCCCGTGAAATTTGAAATACAAAACTGTTGTCTTGACGCAAAATCATTAAATAAGACTAATTCTTCGGCTATGATAGTATTCAAAAATCCAGGGTATTACAATAATATTAAAGTCAAAACACTTTTTTTTATTAGTGATACTTTTCCTTTTTCTAATAATTTTTAAGATTACTATAGTAATCATATGTGACATGACTAGGCTATAAATATGTGCTCATACAAATTAACTTAGCGATTATTCGATAAAATTAAACCGACTAGATTTTCTGTTTTGAATTTTCATTAGCTATTCAACTGTATATGTGAAAGCATATTTATAATACATGATTGACCTATTCATGAATAAAAGAGCAATGTAAAATACCAAAGATAAATAGTCTCATGCCCTATCATATTTTTAACAACGTGGATATAATTCAATGTACACTTAATAACAAATGCGACAACGTATGCGTTATTTATACGCACTCTTATATTATATTAGCTACTATATATATATATATATATATATATATATATATATATATATATATATATATATATATATATATATATATATGATTGAGTTAAAGTAGTATCCGGTCTTCAACCAAGATGAAGACACAATCTAGATCATACATTTTGAACATTTGGTTGCACCATAAGTTGATATGTGACTACCCATTTTCCATTTTTTTTTTAAAATCTCAAGAGGCCAAATGGGGAAGAAAGAAAATCAACGTTCTTTTTCTCTTCTCCTCCTATCTTCTTCTTCTTTGATTTTTTTTACAATGGGGGCAGTGGATGGCTGCGTCGACACCAACAGACAACAATAATGCCACATATAAATAACAACAAACAATAGATTTTGAAAGAAAATTTTGATAACAAAATTGTTGAATTTGCTGAAAAAATAAAAGATAAATTTGATAGAAGATTGAGGAATCAAGAGAGATTGTGGCTATGACGATGGTCTAGGGAGAAAATCACCGGTCATCGAGGAAAGAGACGACGAAATTGACGGAAAAAAGATGAATGAGAGATTTGCTGTCGAAAAACATATTCATGCATAGAACAAAATATTTTCATGCATTTAGCAAACCATAAAACTCCATGTTGTCACGAAACACAAACATGCATATGACAAAACACGTTCATGTATATAACAAAACACGTTCTTTGTATATAACAAAACATAAACTTACATGTTGGTCATGAAACACAAATATGCAGACAAAACACATTCATGCATATAATAAAACATGTTCATGCAAATATAAAAATGTATGTTGGCCAACGTGCGTTAAGGGACACTTGAGCGCACGCTTTCAATGTACATGCATGTTTGTGTTCAACTACATGTATTTTTGTGTTTATTTATATGTATAAGTCAGTTCAATTATATGTATAGTTTATTTTTCGTAATCACATAATAAATCAAATTATTAATATATTCTTCATGTGAAATCGTGAAAATAAGCTTAAAAAATACGAAAAAATTTCATTCATAGGATCTATGAGATGAATGGATGAGATTGTGTATTACATACTACCTCAGACTCGGATACTATATGATCCATAATATATATATATCTCTCTCTCTCTATATATATATATAAGATCAATTAAAAAATCTTCCATAATATATAAAATTCAATTTAAATGTTGACTAGTATATATTATCTATAAATGTTATTTAAAGAATTTAAATATTATACATGGATGATCATCGCGAAGTGCAACTTAAACTGATAATAGCAATTTAACAAAAATATAAAAGTATTAAAAAAATCCCAAAAGAACATGATGATCTAACCCTATGTGTCATCACACACAACTTGCTTAAAATAGGAGTTTTCATTAAAGATCAACAACTTATGCTTATAATAATAACCACAATCATATAAAAAGAAATTAAAAGTACGAACATATGAAAATTGCCAGGTTGTCGAAAGATATAGTCAAGGAAAGTAGATGAACAATTTTTGTAAGAATTAAAAGTCAAAGTAAACACCAAACAAAGAATATTATTGTTTCAGTGTCTGATTATCTATCATTATTATGTAGAACAACATTTCCTTTTAGCCTGTCGAATTCTTCTTTAGCAATTAACAAATAAATTAATAGAATTATCATCTTTACGAACCATTCACATGCTAATATTTCTCCCCATGTACTTAACGTCAAACTTCTGTACAATAAACATAAAATACATAACATCAAAGTATTCGATTAGGTAATAGAATTACTTTGTAAAAGAAAAACATGATAAAAACCAAGCTTGATCTAAAGCTCAGTGGAAATATAGTTTGAAGAGATTAAAAATCCAAACTTCTCGATTAAAATAATGCTAAAAAAGTTTTTTTGTGAATGGAAAAATTTGGTTTGGGGTGCTTATAACTCCGCCGATATTCATTGTTTCTTATGAGGTATTTCGATTTAGAATATATTGAAGAGAATTAGATCTATAAACTTTCAATCATGATCGTCGTTAGGGATGTTAATGGATGAGTTTTACCTGAACCACTACAAGAAATAGCACGATTAACGACGGACATTTCCGTCGTTAAACCGGAAAAGTCCGTCGGTGACCAGAAACAACGACGGAACACCGACAGACAAATTCCGTCGGTACAAAAGTGTAGCTATTCCAATCGACGACGGAATACTAGTCCGTTGTTGAATCACCGTCGGAACAACGTCGGATATAGACGTCGCCGTTGTCTACGCGTGACCGTCGTCGATCAACGACTTATCAACGACGGACATTCCGTCGTTTATTAACGATGATCATCGTCGTCGTTAATTAACGACGAATCAACAACGGTGGTAGCGTCGTAGATCAACGACGGAAAATGTCCGTCGTTGATTAACGACGGACTTTCCGTCGTTGATCAACGACGGATGATAGTCCGTCGGTAATTAACGACGGATGTATCAACGACGGTCATAGTCCGTCGTTGTTCCGCCGGTAATTTTGATTTTTATTTTTTTAATACATTATATATTTTATTTTCAATGCAAGATTCAAAATCACAACCACTAAATCAATATTTGCAACATTTAAATATAATTTTAGATTCAAAATATAATAAAACTACAATGTTTGCAACATTCCAAATACAATAAAACTACAATGTTAATTTGCAACATTCAAAATACAATAAGAAAATAAGTTATTCATTATCTATTTTTTCTCAAATAACTTCGGTATTAAAATCTTAAGCATCTCGTCATGAACTTCTTGCACATCTTGATCATTCACGGCAGATTTTTCTTCAACGTTAATGACATCATGACGAATGGAATGTGTAGAAGAACGGTGCATGTCGTATGTACTAAATGATGCTACTGCATCACTAATTTGCAAAGCAACATACTCAGCTTTTTTCAATGATGCTTTTGCCTCCTCCAAAGCCTTTTCCAGTGATGTTTTTACCTCCTCGAGATCATTTTCATTTGTCATTTCCTCTACACAAATAAATTGATTATGAAATCAAGAAATTATATAAATCAAGTGATTCCCGAACTAGAGTTAACAATCAACGTTAATCACAAACTCTACTTGAAAGAAAACCCACAAAATCTACATCTACGCTATAACGCCCTACTTATATATTTGATGTACGCTTATATAAAATATGTGAATTGCAATTAAACTAAAACATACCACAATAGATGGTCAATCGTCTCAGAGTCAATCGCCCGATGAACTCCTTTCGTCGTTGCAGACCTTTCTCAATCAAAATAAGGATAAAATGAAAATTTTGACGGGACGTTTACTATAAAATCAAGAATGGGGTAGTCTCTTCACATAGCATCGTCTGAAGGTCCATCCTTTTGTTTCTCGTTTTCTCTAGATTCTTGACTACACTCGTGTTTGAACTCAAAGCTCCAGATTGAATGACAACACTCAAACCATCTTCCTCAGATTCAATTACATGCGAGTTGTCATGTTCTTCAATTTTGCTAAGATAAGCATATAATGAGGATCATCATTCTCCTCATTGAAATAGAAATTGTAATGATAGTCTTCATTATTGTATCTTAGCTTTTCATTCGACTTATTCTTACGCTCATCACATATTCTTCGCATATGACACATGTATTGCTTGTCCATGCCGTGAACAAGCAAGACATTCTTTGATATTTCCTGATTCATCGTAGGATAATGATTGTGATTATGAGCAGCATCAAACTCATCCTTACTGCTTGAACAAGAAGTAAGGAATTTCTGACCGATTGAAAAAGAAGTGAGGATGCTCTTGATGCTGCTCATAATCATAACCTTATCTTGCGATGAATCAGGTAATATAAAAAAAATGCTGCTTGACAACAACATGGAAAAGGAATACATGTGCCATCTGCCAAGAATATGTGATGAGCAGAAGAGGACGAAGTCGAATGAAAAGCTAAGATACAATAATGGAGACTATCATTACAATTTCTATTTCCAGTGATGAGGATGATGATCCTTATTATATGCTTATCTTAGCAAAATTGAAGAGCATGACAACCTCGTATGTAATGGAATACGAGGAAGATGGTTTGAGTGTTGTCATTCAATACGAATGAGCTTTGAGTTCGCATACGAGTGTAGTCAAGAATCTAGAGAAAAACGATAAACAAAAGGATGAACCTTCAGACGTATGCCTCGCAGAGACTGACCCGTTTCTTGATTTTATAGTAAAATAATGTCAAAATTTTATTTTATCCTTATTTTGATTGCAAATTCTTTACTATTTGAATTTTCTATGCAACAATTAGAAATGAAAATGATCAAGATCATGACATTTTTGGAAAACACGCCAAAATTAGGATTATAAATCGATAATAATTCTAAAAATACTTATGAATGCCATAAGTAGGTTTAGTTTATAAGTTATGGACGCGGTATTTTAGACATAATAATGTTACTACATTAGTAAAAATACTTTTAATTATGGTTTCACCAGTTGAATTTCATTATATTTCGATAAAGATTAAACTTGTGATTTGAATTTCATTGAACTTGTAATTTGATGCTTGATTAATCCTATTATGTCGACGGCCTAAATATATTGTTATTTTTCTTTTTATTTATAAGTCCATGTCCGTTAACCACGACTTCATCACATTAAGCTACATAATACTTGAACGCAATTTGAAGTGAAGCAACCTATAGATGGCCAACTCTAAACCAACTTCATTCATTATTCAAATCGTTGACACCTTCAATGTACATGAACCAAATCATAACTTCATATTGACTATGATGAATTTATCATCCCAACAAGTTAACAATCAAAACATTTTAAACATATACGTCGAAATATAATCACATATTACTCAATCTCATCACATATTGCTTAATCTCATCACATATTGACATATTCCAAGCATATACAGTCACGATAAATTAACTATACGATAAATTCACTATAAATATACATACACATATACATATATGGTAAATTCACGAATACATATACATATACACATACGATAAATTCAAGATCATACATACACAAAAAATACAGTTTCAAGAGTACCTTTGTTCAGGCGTGGCGAGGCGGGGGCGGCAAGGCGACGGCGATGAGGGCTGAACGTGGCGGTGGCGGCTACTGGGTCAACGTGGGCGGGATCACGACGCTGGGACGGCGGCGGCGGGCGGCAAGGCGACGACGTGAAGACGCAGTAGAGGCGTGGGCTTCCACGGCGGCGCAGGCTTTCTCACGGTGGCGGGGGCTTTCAAGGCGGCGTGGGACGGCGGCGACGTGAAGAAGCGGAGGGGGACGATGACGGCAGCGGCGCGCGGTGACGTGAAGACGACGAGGCGGCGTGGGGACGGCATCGCGACGTGAAGAAAGCGAGGCGGGGACGGCGGGGACGGCAGGGACGATTCCGACGTGAAGATGGTGAGGCAGGGGTGATTCCGACGTGAAGACGGCGACAGCGACAGCGAGGGAGGCGACGCCCTGGAACTAGGGTTAGGGTTCGAGTTTCTGTGAATGAAAAAGTGGGGGTGGAATCCCGTGTTTATGTTAAAATTCAACGACGGATCCACGACGGAATAACGACGGAAAAATGTCCATCGTTGATCCGTCGTTAAAACAGTCCGTCATTATTCCGACGTTGGGTTTACATCGTTGATCCGTCGTTGATTGTGTCCGTCGTTATTACGCCGTTGGTCCGCCGCCGACTCTTTCGCCGTTATTCCGCCGCTGATCAACGGCCGACTTTTATCCGTCGTTATTTAACGACGGAATGCCGACGGCAATTCTTACGAATATGTTACAGTATAATACCGTCCTACGTCCGTCGTTAATTGCCGATGGAAATTTTTCCGTCGTCGTTCGAGCCTTGTAGTGAACCGACCCGAACATTCTACAAATTATGCTACGTGGCAGTGCATTATTGTTCATTAAAGATTCTTTGGTTGTTATAAGATCATAATTATATTAAAAATATTAACTAAAACTTGTCAAGGTATTTGTGAATAATAGGTAATAATATTGCGGTATCGTTCATCGAATTTAATTTCACACATATTTATAGTGTATGTTAGTAGAAGATTGGACTTATAGGTCAAAATTTCTTTTGTTCATTTATTTTCAGGTATCCGATGGGTTCTAACTCCTATTTAGTAGAAGATTTGATTTAAAGAAAACTTAATTTCCTTTTATATTACTATCTCCGTCCACTAAAAGCTTGTATTTTATTTCTTTTTGATTCGTCTATCAAAAGTTAGCATTTTTTTAAATATCTTTTACACTTCTAATGTAGAACTTTTTTTTCACTAACTATAATTTATTAAAATCCATATCCTTAAAAGTAATACAAACTTTTTATGGACGAATGAAATACTATCAATTGTACCCTAATAAAATTTCGAGTCCATCACTGTACAGTATATACATACATACAAAACATGTATCTAGGTCCGAGCAGGTTGCAGTAGCGACAGTTCACCAAAATGTGAGTAGGGTAAGGCTTTGAAAACTATAATGTCTAGTAGCGTAGCCAACTTCTCGTGACTCCAACTCCTACACACGTAATAAACAAAACAATTTTAACACATACATACTTGGGACTAGGGGTGAGATTCGATTCGATTTTGGTTAATCGAAACCGAAATCGATAAAAATAGCTAATCGAAATCGATATCGATCAGTTAATCGATTCGGTTAGTCGATTCGTTTAGCGGTTAATCGAAATTAATATTAATTTTTTTAAAAATAAAATAAAAATCAAAATATAAAAAATAACTGAAAATAACCCAGATTATTTCAAATATTGCCGAAATTATAATATTAAACTAAATATTTTCCACTTAATAATTAATTATATATATATATATATATTAATTAATTTCGATTTATCGGGTATAATCGTCGGTTAATCGATTATACCTAATAACCGAAATTTACTTGAAGTGGTTAACCGATACCCGAATCGAAATAAAAAAAATCGATTATCGATTAACCGATAACCTGTTGGGATAATTGTTGAAAAATGAAAGTGGGATGTGGATTTTGTCCCACATTGGTTTTGTACCAAAGTGGAGGCCTTGCTTAGTCCTATAAAATGAGGTTTGGTGGCTTTGGTACAATTGCACCATGTAGTACACTTTAGTCTTGTGTTTGACTCTAGTTAAATTTCCTTGTCTCGGTTAATGAGTAAGGTGAGAGTTATTCAAAGGCTTGTAAGAGTGTAGGGGTTGGTAGCCGGGAGAGAGTGAAATCTTGTGTGATTGTAGAAATTTATCATATAGTGGATTTTCTCGTGGCCGTGGTTTTCTCCGGATTTGGAGTTTCCACGTTAAATTCTTGTGTTGTTGATCAGGTACGTATTTTCTTTATTTCGCTTCTATCAAGTTTGAATGGGAACCGATTTCCCAACAATTGGTATCGAGCTCGGTTAAGGTCTCGATATTCCAAGTATGCTCGTGGTTGCAAGATTGTCCCGATCTTCCACATCAAAAGGATTTCTTGAGAAAGATCCGGGGTGTCTCTTGTGAGACGGCTATTCATTTTGGTGGAAAAGCGATGCGTCAAGGCAACTTCAAGTCCAAGGAAGTTCGACGTGGAGAAATTCGATGGAAGAATCAAGTTTGGCTTGTGGCGAGTGCAAGTCAAGGATGGGTTGATAATCGGGTGTGCCTGAGGCTCAGGAAGGAGGTGGCGACATCGTCCAAAGTGAGTCGATCAAGGTGGAGCGGATTCGGTGAAAGAGCTCGACCATGATGTTAACAATGTCATCGGGACGTGATGATATTGTTGGACCGCATGTCGTTGGTTTGGCATTGATGCGAGGTGTGGGGTGAAAGTTATGTCGATGGTGAGGAACTTATGAGGACCAAAGTTAGAAGTTGCACCATAATTTTCAGCAAGGTTTTCGACATGTCTTAGAAGGAAATTCTTAGAATGGTTGATTCTAAGTGTTCTACTCTTATAGTGGAGTAGGTTTATTCTCTGTTCTTGAGAATGATGGTTCTTTGGGTTAAGAATCATGATTGTCGGTGAAGACAATGAAGGTTTATTCTCTGTTCTTGAGGATGATGATTCTTTGGGTTAAGAATCACGATTGTCGGTAAAGACAATGATTGTCGGTGAAGACAATGATGTTTTTTCTTTCATTTTTAACAAGGTGGAGATTGTTGGGATAATTGTTGAAAAATGAAAGTGGGATGTGGATTTTGTCTGTATTTTTCTTTATTTCTTGCTTATCGAGTTTGAATGGAATCGATTTCCAACAATCGCTCGATACCAACCGTTGGGAAATCAATTCCCATTCAAACTTGATAGAAGCAAGAAATAAAGAAAATCTGTACACAATCAACAAACAAGAATTTAACGTGGAAACTTCAAACAGGAGAAAACCACTACCACGTAGAAAATCCACTATATGATAAATTCTACAATCACACAAGATTTCACTCTCCCGCTACCAACCCCTACACTCTTACAAGCCTTTGAATAACTCTCACCTTACTCACAAATCGAGACAAAAAATTTAACTGAAAGCCAAACACAAGACTAAAGTGTACTACATGGTGCATTGTACCAAGCCACCAAACCTCCTTTTATAGGACTAAGCAAGGCCTCCAGTTTGGTACAAAACCAATGTGGGACAAAATCCACATCCCACTTTCATTTTTCAACAATTATCCCAATATAACCGACTCTTTCGGTTTCGATTATCGATTAACCAAAAATCGATACTCGTTTAAGCACCCCTATACATACACACACTCATTAATACTCTTTCACCACACAATTTTCTTTTTCTTCCTTCTATTCGTTCACACCTTCTCTTCTTGAATTTTCGCCTGTGGGTTTTTGCTCCCAGATTGAATTTCCTTCTTGTCTTCTTTCCTTCTTGCTTTTTGAGGAGAGAAAATTGATGGGTTTTTGTTGCAGCGCCCGAACACGGGCGCACCATAGCCCTCAGAGAGATGGTAAGTGGGTTCTCACCTTCCGATGATGTCTTCTTGTGTTAAGGTTGTTGTTTTTCTTGAGTTCATGGCTGCTTGTGTGTGTGTGTGTGTGTGTTGTGTTTAAGGTTGGTTTTCTTGAGTTTATTCAAGATGAAGATGAACAGAGCTTTCCATTTTTGGTGGTTTTAAATTTTAGTGTTTGAGGCCACTTTTGTCATGAAAGTTGCTTATTTTTGTTCTAGATATGCTGTTCATTTTGTGTGGAGAAGTAATATGAATATTTCCAGAATTGAGTTCAAGAGAAATCATATTATTTTTTCGATGAAGACAAGGATGTCTGTATGATTTTTGCATAGATAATCTGCACCTCCAAATTCTAGTTTTAATGTCATAGCTCATAATGTCTTAATTCCATCTAGATGCTAGTGCTACATGATGCAAAATTGATGTGAAACTCACTGCTAAGTTGATCGATTCTCGAAAGAAAATACAAATCCATCCTAAATCAATGAGCTACAAATATTGGATTAGTTATTATTGATGTAGATAAATTGAGTTGAAGCAGGGCGGTCTCTGAGGGGGTCGACGGTCCAGGGCCCAAAAATACATGTTTTTATATATACTAGTAAGTCGTACGTGCAAACTACGTGCATAATTCTAGATTTTTGGTTAAATTTGGTGAATTTATACGAGAAAAATATGAACTTATATTGCATATTTCTAGATTTTTGGTTAAATTTGGTTCTTCATTTTGGTTTTATGTCTTATCTCATAATGTCTTAAGTCCATCTAGATGTTAGTGTTAATGTGATGCAAAACTGAAGCAAAAGAAACTATAAATCCATCCTAAATGAAAGAGATACAAGATGTAGAGGACTTGTTTTCCAATAATTTGATGGCTAACTTAGTATAGACATTTCAATTTTCCAAAGCAGGGCCAAGTTCTAGACATGTTAGCTTCGATGGGAGGGAGACGAGCAGCAGGCTTTCGTCTTCCTCAGCTCCATTGACCCTTCGGAATGAGAGTGAAATCTTGGACACTGGGAGTTTGAAGAGCTTCGGATTCAATGATCTTAGAATGTGTACTAGAAACTTCCGCCCCGACAGTGTGTTGGGGGAAGGTGGATTTGGCTGTGTCTTCAAAGGTTGGATCGACGAGCATAGTTTCAAAGCAGCCAAGGCGGGGACAGGAACGCCCATTGCTATGAAGAGACTGAATCGAGAAGGCTCACAAGGTCAAAAGGAATGGTTGGTTAGTACCACGACCTTCTCTTTTGTTTCAGGAATTGTGTTGGATTTGTACAACCTTAATTCAGAATGTTTGATTCGGTACATTTTGTTGAATTTCAGACAGAAATCAATTATCTAGGGCAGCTACACCATCCTAATCTCGTGAAACTCATTGGTTATTGCTTGGAGGATGAGCGCAGATTTCTGGTTTACGAGTTCATGCCTCGTGGCAGCTTGGAGAATCATTTATTCAGGAGTGAGTTGTTATTAAATCGATAATAAGGAAAAGAAATTGCTTGTTTGTGACATTTTTTTACAATGTTGTTGAATAGGGACGTCGTATATCCAGCCGTTGGATTGGAATCTACGCATGAAGGTTGCTCTTGGTGCAGCAAAGGGGCTTGCGTTCCTTCACAGCCCGGAAGCAAAAGTTATGTATCGCGATTTCACGACCTCCAATATCTTGCTCGATGATGTATGTGTGATTATTCTCAACTTCACTTTATATTCGAGTAAACATTGTGCATTTCGCTTACATATTTCTGCTAACAGAACTACAACGCGAAGCTTTCTGATTTTGGATTGGATAAGGATGGGCCTTTCGATGGCAGAAGCGACGTAGCTACGATAGGCATGGGCACCAATGGCTCCGAGGCTCCGGAGTATATGGCCACAGGTATACAACATGAATATTCGACAAATTCTCTAAACTGCATAGATTTGCTCTTGTTGACGAAATTCTTCAATCCAAGAATGCCCAAAGCCAAGAAATTAGATATAATTATTACTGGAGTATATGGCCACATATATACATGAAGATTTTAGAAACTCTCTAACCACATTGAATATACTTGGATGTTGACTTCCTTCCATTTATATGCTCTTGTAGGCAAATTCTTCGGCTAAGAATGTCATAAACCAAGAAATTAGATCTAGAGAAAATTATTACTACATAGTATGGTCATTACATCATTCATTCACATTTCATGGTGAATGTTTTATGTCTTGAAACTAATTCATCATGTTAGGTCTCTAAACGAACCTTCTGATCCCAGCTCCAGCCCTCCCCGCCCCCAACTTTCTAAGCCCCCATCTATTATCTGTTTTCTCAGGGACTTTAGCCACCATAAATCCCAATTTTCCAAAATGTGAAAAGGTTTGCTGCCAAATCATTCCGAGTCAATGGAGTCAAAAACATCAAATTCTGATCTTAGGTTTCATTTTGTGTAGGCCATCTAACTGCCGAGAGTGAAGTGTATAGTTTTGGTGTCGTCCTCCTAGAGATACTGTCGGGGAGACGTGTACTAGACAAGAACCGCCCCCATGGCGAGCAGAACCTGATTGAATGGGCAAGGCCTTACCTAGCAAGCAAACAGAGAGTACTCCACGTCATGGATGCTCGTATAGAAGGCCAATACACGCCAAGTGGGGCGCTCCGAGCAGCTACACTAGCCGTCAAATGCATAGCCATGAAGCCTACATACCGGCCCACGATGGACGAAGTTGTGAAAGCTTTGGAGCAACTTCAAGACACAGGTATTGTCAAAGCTGAATAAGCTCAGAGGAAATTCAAGACATTAAACATGCACAGAATTACCACAAAAACTGCTTCCTATCCAAGACCTTCTGCTTGATTTTAAGGGGAAATTTCAATCTTGTATTTGGTAATTAGTTGAAAGAGGCAAAATGAGAAATATTGCATAGGTGGTGCAGTAGTCCCCAATATGAATCAACTTTTTTGTGGGAGTTTTAATTGCTTACACCACCAATTTGAGAAATTATGTACAGTTGAAATTTCTTTGGTTATCTCATTGGCAACTGTCTTGATTGTTGTGTGATTACTTGAAAGGGTACATTTTGGGTATTTTTGGTACATATTTTATACTCCCTCCGTCCCATCCAAGACGGTCCATTTCTTTACGATGCGGTTATTTAGGAGAAGGGTATAAAGTGGTAACAGGTCGTCTTAGGTGGAACAACCCAAAAAGAAATACATGTCATATTGGGTGGGACGTAGGGAGTATTTAATATTTGGGCCATTCTTATACTTGAGACTGAAACCTCTTTATCAAAATGAAGTGGTTCAAACAAGGGTGCAGGCTGGCTTTTCCAATGAGAGCAACAACTGAAAAAAAAAAGAATATGAAAAGATAAAAAAACTCTAAAGTTGAGAGTCGAGCTAATTTTACTTTTCTGATGGGAACTAATTATTCTTTTTGAAATGAAAACATTCAAACATCAATCGACAGTCACATATAGTCGCAGACATTGATATTCAACTAGACTTAATAATTAACAAATCGAGATAGCAACGAAACTGAAAATATAATAGGATAAAAACTTGTATACAATGATACATTTACTCTAATTAGTATTAGTATTCCCCAATCTCCAATTAAGATTTATTAATCATTGATTAGAATTTAATTATATTGTATGTCTTCTAATTAGGATTTTTGATCAGCATCTCTTCCTCTTCCAGCTTCAAAATCTTTTACGAAAATTGGAAAAATGAAAGCAAGATGGGAATTTAAAAATATTTCCTCATTTTAGGTCAGTTTTGTTAGAATTTGTGATTTTTTAATAACTATTCCAAATCAAATGATTCAAAATTTTAGAATCAACATGGAATCCAAACAAAAAACTGAAACAAAACCCAGAAAATCTGAAATTTGAAAATTGAAATCAAATTTTATTAATTTATTTATGATTTTATCTTAATATTGAAATTTAAAACTGTATTCCATTATTTCCAATTAATTTGATTACAAAAATTATTTTTCAATTATTGATTATTACCTTTTTCATTGATAGTTTAGTTATTATTTGTTCAAAATGATATTTACGGATTACCTGGAATATGATAATTTTTGTTTCTTTATGCAAAAGAATATTTATGGTACTTCGTGTTTCTCATATTTACAAAGAAGGTAATGAGGTGGCGGATGAGATAGCAAGCCCCTTCATTAGTTCTGGTTGGTGTAATCAGTATTGTTGATCTTGTTAGTCAGGACTTGTTCTAACTTGGATGACAATGGACCGGATTTAGATCGAATTTTGCTAGGTCCAGATTCAAATTAGAATTTTTTGTTTTATTTGGATTTGGATCCGATCCAGATCTATTGAGTCCAAAAGAATTAGATCCAGACCTAGATCCATAAGATTCATAGGGTCCAAGGTCTAGACCTGGATCCAAATGTCTTCGCTTCTAAAATAAATTCTAAATCGACTATAATTCACAGTAACACCATAATAATAACTAAAATACATAATAACACTGTAACAATTATTTAGAATTTCATCACTGCCAAATGTATTGTCTAGGTGCGTAGATATTTAACTATGATTTGAGGGGGTTCAAAAGTTCAAGTATCAAGTAAATTTGAAGTATAATAATATTAAATACACAATAACACTATAACAATTATTTAAAATTTCATCATGCCAAATGTATAGTCTAGGTGCGTAGATATTTAACTATGATTTGAGGGGGTTCAAAAGTTCAACTATCAAGTAAATTTGAAGTATAATAATATTTTTTAAATTCTAAGTTTCATACCCTAAACATAATAAATTCGGTTTAATTTCAGACATTACATTATGTACTATGAATTTTCCTACCTTTTTTTTCATTCTTAGCATCACTACACAAAAAATGCGATTAACGATGGACGTTACGATGGAAAAAAAGTTTTCGTAGTTTGCGACCTTAATGATAGATTAACGACGGCTTACCAATGGATTAGTGACGAATCTACTATCCGTCGTTACTATAGTATTAAGTAATTGTTATTTTAATATTATTAAATAATTTAAAATATCCATCGTTATAGCATTGTTGATCCGTCGTTAAATAAGAGTGAACTTTTTAAAAAAAATCATATTTTTCGTCGATATATTCATCGTTAAATTATGTATTTTTTTTCCTTTTTTCATATTACAAATTTACTGTCATAATCCATCATTAAATATAAAATAAACTTTAAATATAATTTAAAATAAAATCCATTGTTATTATGTCGTTAGATTGCAATATAACTGAACAATTTTTCCGCAAAAATTTAAACTTTATCAGAACCCTCCTCTTCCTCTCTTGCTCTTTTGCCGCATGATGTAGCGCATGGATAATATTCACAACTTCACAAACTTCAGGAAGAACGAATTCAAGAATTATATTCTTTTATTAATAAAAAAACAACTACTTAACAATTAACTAAGCGCTTAAAAGATCATACTTAATAAGATAAGCTTATTCAAATTTATCACATAAGCAGCCGATCAAAC
The DNA here is from genome assembly GCA_036937905.1 of Salvia rosmarinus. NCBI lineage: Eukaryota > Viridiplantae > Streptophyta > Magnoliopsida > Lamiales > Lamiaceae > Salvia > Salvia rosmarinus. The sequence continues at coordinate 9,327,494 of CM072820.1, read as the reverse complement.
TTATCAAGAAATAACAACGCAATCTCATCGGCATCATTCTCCTCGGGTTAGAAACGATTCGCCCTCGAAGCGGAACCAATCTCATCGTCATAGGAAGAATCATCTACGAAAGGGACCAAGTGTTTAACATTGAAAACATCCGATGTACGCAGGTGACTCGGTAACTTAAGACGATAAGCATTAGGATTAATCTTCTCCACAATTTCCACAGGCCCAATTTTACAAGAAGCTAACTTGTGATATTCATGAGCAGGGAAACGATCCTTTGCAAGAACAGCCCAAACAAAATCGTCGACCTCAAATTCCACTTGCCATCGTCGTTTATCAGCATGAGCCTTGTATTTTGCATTAGAGGACTGAAGGTATGCCTTAGCTGCTGTATGAACATGTTGAATATCAACAATCAACTCTGCAGCACATTTATCTTGAGAAGAAGAAGCAGGCAAAGGCACAAGGTCCAAATGTCCCCGAGGCAGCACTGCATAATCCACCTCGAAAGGAGAAAAACCTTGTGTTGTGATTCCGAGCCAAATTGTGGGCGAATTCAGCCTGACTTAACTTTGAATCCCATGAGCGAACATTTTCTCCCACAAAACAACGAAGAAGGTTCCCCAACGAATGACTGACAACTTCCGTTTGGCCATCAGTTTGGGATGATAAGCACAACTAAAATGCAATTCGGTGTGAGCCATTCCCCACAAACTGCGCCAAAAGTGACTCAAAAAGCGAGTATCACGATCATAAACAATGGAAGAAGGTAAACCATGTAAATGATTAACCTCCCATAAAAAAAGTTGGGCAACATGCTGTAGGGAAAACTAGGTTTAGCCCTCTCCCGATGATCTATCTTGGATGTTTAATTCACCATACATTGATTATATACCTAGCATGCACCTATATAATTAATTGCAACACGTTGGTATTTTCTCGTGTTTACCTTTGAATCTGTCGAGGTGGATCGGGATAAACGGATCGAGACTCGTGCTTTGACCTTCTGGACTGTATCCCGGTTACCCAATCTCCAACGTCGAGTGAGGACGATCTATGGAGAATGCTTCGAAAAATCACTCAATGCTCTCAAGAATTTTCGAAAATATCTCTAAGGATGAACCCTCAATTCTCGAAAATAATGATGTTGATTATTAATCATTCACCTAGATTTAATCTCTTACCTCATATTTATAATGCATTACCATAATCCTATATGGAAATTACCATAATCCTATATGGAAATTACCATAATCCCATATAGAAATTACCATAATCCTTTATGGAAATGATTATTACCATAATCCTATATGGAAAGGATCTATGCATATCCCATAAATATAATAATATCCTTATAGGATAAAGAGAATCAAATCCTTGCCTTGTAGAGCATAGGGGCACCGATTTTGCCTAGCTTACGGGCCTGGATGGGCCAGCCCAGGGATCAAATGCAAGGAATAAAGATGGGCCTCAAATAAATTAATTATCTTATGTTCAGCCCAGAACATAAATTAATTTATAAACATTTATTCATGCCACTAGAGAATAAATGCTGACTTACCCCTTTATTACCGAAGTTGAGTCGGGCTTGCACTTAGACATTACGAATCCCCGTATTTAAGATATCGAACGTCCATTAATTATTTGTAGCATTCTCGATCGCTTAAAATAATTAATATCTTTAATTCTTAAGTAGTATCACTCAACCTTATTATTGTACTTGAGCTAACTCAACCCGCGGGGTTTAGTACAATAAACCTTTGAGCTTTTAAGGGACGCCATCATCCTAAACGGATACGGTGACTGACATGAGATAACTAGCATGACATACAAGCACCGCCACCACCCAAGATGCGGAGAATATTGGGTTAGAACATATAACCTCACCCATAACAAGTCAAAGTGATGGTCAAGAACTCATACTCATCTAATACCTTATCGAGGTTTAGATCATCGTAAGTCACCGAGATCTTGGTTCTTCACGACGGTCGATAGAAGAACTCATCTCATCGTGATCCTTCAATACGCCGAGACGCACCGGCATAGACAAGCAACCAAGTCAAGTCACTTATCTATATCACAGGACTATACCGACAACTCGTCCTCAAGTCGTCTCGTTGTGAAACTTTTATATCTCATTAGCTTCGACCAATCATACGGACTTCGTGATCTTCTACACACCGTATGATCTAACTTATATATGAGATAAGGGGACACGGATATATGCAATCAAGTATTCATTTCGGATAGGAGATTGTAATAGTGGTAACAGAGAAACATTGTATACAAGCTCAACCAAAAGCGCTTTCAAAGATACAACCAATAATCTCCCACTTATACTAAAGCAAACTTTTAGTATACAATGTGTCTCTCTACTAGCTATTACAAACAAAATCATCACTTTGCTTCTCCCACTTATACAAAAGTTTCCTTTCTAAGTGGGTGCCATCAGTGCAATTCAAGTCCTCTAACGCCCCGGCGAGACTTATTGCGGCAGACTTTAGAGGGTGCCATCTAGCGCAATTCAAGTCCTCTAACGTGCCCAACGTACTTTTTGCGGCGTGCATTAGTGAATGGATCCGTTAGGTTATCCGTCGATCAATCTTTGATTCAAGACGCCCCTCGTCTAACGATTTCTCGTATGACATGGTACTTTCTCTCTATGTGTTTGGTCGCCTTGTGGATCCGTGGTTCCTTCGAGTTTGCCATCGCACCGAGTTATCACAAGAACTATGATACTCTTGGGCAAACCAGTACCACACCTAGATCCATGAGGTAGTTCATGAAACATACAGCCTCCTTAGCGCCTCCGCTGCTACATATTAAGCTTCCATGGTAGAGTCCGCACGCATCGCCGCTTTGCACTCCGCCAGATACGGCCCACCTCCCAAGGTAAACACATAGTCCGAGGTAGACTTATTCTTATCACGGTCGACTTGAAATCCGAGTCCGAATAACCCAAGGGCATTAGACTATCGCATGGTAAACCAGCCTATAATCTCGAGTCCTTTCGTGTACTTGAGTATATGCCATCGCATCCAATGTGCTTGTCCGTGGTTAGACTTATATTTAGCTACTATGCCTCGCATGGCAGATATCGGGCCTCGTCGTAGCATTGCATACATGAGACTTCCTACGGCGAAACGTAGGGAACTTGTCTCATTCCTCTATCTCCTTTGTAGTCATAGGTGATCGCTTTTAGATAAAGGAACGCCATGTCCGAAAGGTAGCAATCCTTTCTAGGCGGTTCGCATACTAAAACGAGTAATCACAAGATCAATGTAAGACGCCCGAGATAAGCTCAATATTTTCTCTTGCGATCTCGGTAAACCTTGATCCCAAGAATGTACGCGATCTCCTTAGTCTTTCATTTGAAACCGATCGATTACCAACTTTACGTCGATAACAACTTCACATTGTTGCTAAATAGAAGAATGTTATCACGAAGTGCAAAAATACCACATCACCGCTGACATCTAAACGATACACAAAACTCTCGCTAGGTAACGGGTAAATCCAAAGGACTTTACCACCTCGCCCAAACGTAAGTTCCATGATCTTGCATCATTGTCTTCAGATCGCCTCAGACGTCCATGGGTCGATTATTGTCTGCTCGCTCGAACTAAACCAAGATTCACCCATCGAACATAAATCGCCGGGTCGACTAACAACCTCCCACTACGACGACGTGCTATGACACAATGGCAATGGTGGGTGCATAAACTTGTGGTTCTCATCTTGCACAACTTGCTGGGTAGGTACCACTTGTACGGTCGGTATCTCCAGTGGAACTTGACCCACTTCAATCTTTTGAAGTATTTGGTGTCGATCCCTCCCACTAGACACGACATCTCGTACCTTTGGTCTAATCGGTGGTGGAATACGATCATCTTCTAATTCTTGAAGAATGATTTCAACTTTGGATTTATGATTTTTAATATAATCCTCTTCTAAGAATCGGGCATTAGTGCTAATAATGACCTTCCGATCCTTAGACTATAGAATAAACCACCTTCGCTCCTCTAGATAGCCAATAAACAGCCTTGCGTCGGATCTAGCCTCCAACTTGTCGCCCTTCTTGTTCAAAGACATGATCGGATCGCCCATATCCTTATGTGGCTTAAACTGGGCTTGCGCCCAAACCACAATTCGGAAGGGGTCTTTTCGACTGACTTGGACGGTACTAGATTAAGCAAGTATGCTGTTGTTTCTAAGGCATACCCCCAGAACGAAATAGGCAATGTCGCATAACTCATCATAGATCTAACCATTTCCAAAAGAGTCCTATTTCTTCGCTCTGACACACCATTTTGATGTGGTGTGCCCGGTGAAGTGCGTTGGGAGGTAATCTCACACTTCACTAGATAGTCCATGAACTCGTTGCTGAGGTATTCGCCACCGCGATCAGAACGTAGTGACTTGATACTCTTACCAAGCTTCGTCTCCACTTGCGCCTTGAACTCTTTGAATTTCTCAAAGCATTCGACTTGTGGTGAAGCAGTATACGTATCCATACCTTGAGTAATCGTCAAAGAAAGTGACAAAATACTGCATTCTCCACGAGCTTGTGTGGACATTGGTCCACACAGTCGAATGGACTAACTCTAACATTTCTTTGGCTCTATAACCCTTCGCTTTGAAGCGGTCCGGTCGACATCTTACCTTCTATACAGATTCACGGATCGAATGGAGAATCGTGAGATTACCCAACGCCCATTCTTAGCCGTCTTTGGATCCTATTTAGATTGATGTGACCTAATCTAAGATGCCGAGAAATGTGGTGTCATCTTCATAAGAAAACTTTCTTTCTAGGGTTTGAAGAAGATGCAACATAGTTATAAGTATTATGTTTTGCGTAAATAGTATAAAGTTAATTATATAAAGTGCCAACACAGATAACTTCGTTATTTCTTATGATAGAAACACCACTATCAAAAATAATGTAATATCCATAGGTAAATAGTTTCAAACGAAACAAGGTTCATAGAAAAACCGCACATATAAAACGCCTTTTAAAACTAAAACAGTTCTCTCAAAACATAAAGTAACATCTCCGATCGCAACGGCCTCGACTTTCGCTGCCCATGGAGATCGTTATCTCGCCATTACTCGACTCCTTGTCGCAGGAACCCCGCAGGTGTAACAAACATGATCAACAGACTCGTGGCTACTACCCAAGAATGGGTAGAACAAGTTGCTAAACATGTTTCACATTAAAGCAAACGGCGTACTGAGCCTTGAGCATAGGGCACTTAGCCTTCCAATGCCCGTCCCACCGCACTTGAAGCACTTGCCCTTCCTTCGCTTCTTCTGCCTCCTGGCGCCCATGTTCTTGCTCCCATTACTCCCATTATTTCCTCGCTTCTACCACCTTTGGTGCCCTTTTCTTTTCCATTTTGCAATGGAAAATTTGGGCCCTTAGATGTGCTAGCAAGAGCATGTCTCCTTTGCCCATAACTCCTTCCGCACCACGAGATCATTGAGCAACCGACTAAGTGTATACTCGCCTTGCTCATGATCGCATTCACGCCGAAAGTTCTCAAAAGACTTCAAGTGTATTGAGGATGATATCGACCTTGGCCGCCCGTCAATACCTCCTCCCAACCGATCAAGACTATCCATGAGACGAGTCATGGGAGACATGTTCATCGACCGAACTTCCTTCTTCCATCTTACACGCCAAGATTTCTCTCATTGTGTGGAAGTCGATCGTTCGATCCGATCGCCCAAACTTACCTCGAGACTTGACCAAATATCGTCGCGTCACCATCGATCGATGTCGCACTGCAAGCCTTTGGACATAGTAGTCATCATATAGCATTTAGCCATATTGTTCGACTTATTCCAAAGTCCTTGACTACCGCTCATTAGTCGATCGTCGATAAGGGCATCGGTTTAGGAGTAGTGAGAACAAACATGTGTTCTTCAAATGATAAGAACATATTCCATGTTTCGCTTCCACTCGATAAAATTTGGACCGGATAACGGATTTTGTGCGAGCATATTGATAATCGGTGTAAGAGACATATCTCAAACGATAATGTAAACACATAAGCATACGATCGCACATAATTCGTAATAATAATATTGTAACCTTTGATAAAACAATATTAATTGAACCTCCAATCGCCCAAGGAATCCCACATGCAAGCCACGCGTGTGGGCGTTTACACACGAACCCCTCGACTGCACTAAAATATACCTTTTAGTCGCTTAATTTCAATCCATGTCAACTTATCCTTATGACAAATGAAATTAACGATCGACCTTACTGACCACATCACTATCACAAGAAGGGACTTCGTGGGAATTTGTACTTGAGGTGATGTCTAAGCAATGACCACATTTTTAACGTAGAAACTAATTCTTAGAATTAGCATACTCACTAGACCATACCGCCCAATTCAAATTCTTTTGTTATCTCATTTTATATCTATCTCTATAGAACTTATGAAAATCGCACATGCAAGCCACGCGTGTGGACGTTTACATGAAACTCACACTTCTCAATAGATTTAAAATGTTTTATTTAGAAATCTCATCTAACAAACTTATGATAAACAAGGCAAGCAAGCCACGCGTGTGGGCGTTTACTCACAGCGTATCACTTTGTTTAGAGATCAAAAGTGGAGGTCTTGACATTTTAATTTAAAAATTAATTTGTCGGTTTGCTTGCTTAGTCTTTTTGTTCAAAAGGTTTGTCCATGCAGATTACGTAATCCTAGCATGCTTTTCTATAGAACTCAACATGTAAAACATGCTCGCAGTAATTCTAAAATATGCTTAAAACGCGATAAACCTAGCATTATTACTATGCGCACCCAATTACGAAAACACTTAAAGGTTTGTCAACGAATTTAAACATACATAGCATGCTATCGCATAATTTAAACATCCACGACATGCAATGAACGATAAAAATAAAATAAAACGCTCATCGTGGCTCACTGTGGAATCGCACTTTCCGCCTAATCTATTACATAGAATTGCAAAGCACAGATCTTTATAATCTTCAAAACAGCCTCGCGTGCACGGGCACGGACCGATTCAAAACGGCCTCGCATGCACCGGCACGGACCGACTCGTCAAAATAGGATTCGGTGGAAAACGAACTGGCTCGGCCTCACACGCGGCGGCGTCTGCAGCGCTGCTGCGCCATGCGTGCCGCCGCCCGCACACCGCGCACCCGTTTTCCCGTCGCCTCGATCTGGTTGCTTTGCTTCGCTTTACTTTTACGTATAAGATTTACGTAAAAATAAATCTAATCTAACCACGGATTTTCTCGTGGTTAAAAACAAAACCGACAAAATAAAAACGAGCCACGATGAACTATGATTCAACAATTAATATATTGCGACGAATAATCAAACGTGAATTAATCCAACAGAGCCAAGATATCGATCCCGTGCTCGATACCGCTTGTAGGAAAACTAGGTTTAGCCCTCTCGAGGATCTATCTTCGATGTTTAATTCACCATACATTGATTATATACCCAGCATGCACCTATATAATTAATTGCAACACGCTGGTGTTTTCGTGTTTACCTTTGAACTGCCGAGGTGGATCGGGATGAACGGATCGAGACTCGTGCTTTGACCTTCCGGATCGTATCCCGTTGCCCAATCTCCAACGCCGAGTGAGGACGATCTATGGAGAATGCTTCGGAAAATCACCCAATGCTCTCAAGAATTTTCGAAAATATCTCTAAGGACGAACCCTCAATTTCTAAAATAATGATGTTGATTATTAATCATTCACCCAGATTTAATCTCTACCTCATATTTATAATGCATTACCATAATCCTATATGGAAAATACCATAATCCCATATGGAAATTACCATAATCCCATATAGAAATTATCATAATCCTTTATGGAAAGGATTATTACCATAATCCTATATGGAAAGGATCTATGCATATCCCATAAATATAATAATATCCTTATAGGATAAAGAGAATCAAATCCTTGCCTGTAGAGCATAGGGGCCGATTTTGCCTAGCTTACGGGCCCGGATGGGCGACCAGGTGATCAAATGCAAGGAATAAAGATGGGCCTCAAATAAATTAATTATCTTATGTTCACCCGTAACATAATTAATTTATAAACATTTATTCATGCCACTAGAGAATAAATGTCGACTTACCCTTTATTACCGGGTTGAGTCTGCTTGCACTTAGACATTACGAATCCCAGATTTAAGATATCGAACGTCCATTAATTATTTGTAGATTCTGATCGCTTAAAATAATTAATATCTTTAATTCCTTAAGTAGTAGCACTCAACCTTATTATTGTACTTGAGCTAACTCAACCGCAGGTTTAGTACAATAAACCTTTGAGCTCCTTAAGGGACGCCATCATCCTAAACGGATAAATCGACTCGATATGTATAACTAGCATGACATACAAGCACCGCCACCACCCAAGATGCGGAGAATATGGGTTAGAACATATAACCTCACCCATAACAAGTCAAAGTGATGGTCAAGAACTCATACTCATCTAATACCTTATAGAGGTTTAGATCATCATAAGTCACCGAGATCTTGGTTCTTCACGACGGTCCGATAGAAGAACTCATCTCATCGTGATCCTTCAATACGCCGAGACGCATCCGCGACAGACAAGCAACCAAGTCAAGTCATTTCTTATCTATACAGCAGCCTATATCGACAACTCGTCCTCAAGTTGTCTCGGTTGTGAAACTTTTATATCTCATTAAGCTCGACCAATCATACGGACTTATGTGATCTTCTACACACCGTATGATCTAACTTATATACGAGATAAGGGACACGATATATGCAATCAAGTATTCATTTCAGATAGAGATTGTAATAGTGGTAACAGAAACATTGTATACAAGCTCAACCAAAACCGCTTTCAAGATACAACCAACACATGCACCGCATTTGTCGTCGCGCCTACAGGGAATAAAGTGAACCATTTTCGAGAATCTATTGACAACCAAAAAAATAGAGTCAAAACCTCGTTGAGTACGAGGTAATCCAAGGACAAATCCCTAGAAATCGCATGCCACGGTTAACTAGGAACAAGCAATGATCGATATAGACCGACATTGGAGGCAGTTCTCTTGCTTGTTTGACAAATTCGACAACGAGCCACAAAATGAGTAACATCTATACGCAAGGAAGACCAAAAGAAACGGCGACTAATAAGCTCGATCGTCCGATCACGCCCATCATGGCCTACTCCATGAATTTCTACGACTAGACGCAAACACAGGCTACATGCTGGCACACACAAACAGGCCCCACGAAATAGAAAACCATCTATTAAGACAAATGGAAAACTCGAAGTCATGGTGACTTGATGAAAGAGTTTACCAAAATCAGCATCGTTAGCATATAAATCACGAAAAATGTCAAATCCTGGCACCATGGCACGCATATCCGTTAATAAGCAAGAATGACGGCTTAGAGCATCTACGACTTTATTTTTTATTCCCGATTTGTGTTTAAAAACGAATGAAAACTGTTGAAGGAAGGCCGACCATGTAGCATGACGAGCAGAGAAAGAATTCTGTGAATTCAAATGCTTGAGAGATTCATGATCGGTGAATAAGATAAACTCCTGATGAAATAAATAATGTCGCTAATATTTCACTGCTTGAACCACAACATAGAAATCAAGGTCGTATGTGTTGTAACGAAGTCTCGGGCCTGATAAATTTTCACTGAAAAATGCCACAGGACGACCTAGTTGACTGAGAACAGCCCCAATACCCACACGAGAAACATCACAATGTAACTCAAAAGGGATCGAAAAGTTGGGGAGTAGTAGTAAAAGTGTTTATATGAGTTTGTCAATGATGCAGTTAAATGCTTTTGAGGCCTCATAGTCCATGTAAATCTTTTATCCCGCATGTAGCGCCATGATAGAACTAAAGTAAGAAATAAAACGTTTGTAAAAAGATTCAAGGCCATGAAATCTACGGGCTTCCATGAGGGACGTAGGGATCGGCCAGTTACGAATAACATCGATTTTGGTATTATCAATGGATAAACCCTTGATAGATATCTGATAACCTAAGAAAATGATTTCTTTTTGTGCAAACACACACTTTGACGGGGTGGCAAAAAATACTTCTTGGCGTAGAATAAGAAGAACTGATCGAAGATGTCCAAGGTGGTCTTCAAAAGAACGACTATAGATAAGAATATCGTCGAAATAAACGACGACACAAACACCAATTAGTGACCTAAGTGTTTGGTTAATAACCCGCATGAAAGTACTGGGTGCATTAGATAACACAAACGGCATAACGAGCCACTCAAAGAATCGTTCACGTATCTTAAAAGTTATTTTTCATTCATCACCTGGGCATATATGAATCTGGTGGTAACCACTACACAAATCAAGCTTACTAAAAATGGAGGCACCACTGAGTTGATCCAATAAGTCATCCAAACGAGGGATGAGAAAGCGATAACGAACTATGATTTTATTGATTGCACGACTATCAACACACATGTGACATTCCCCAGTTTTCTAAAACTTTATCAACAATGAGGCAATCGTTGGTGGGGTGGAAGAAGGAGGATGTATTTCATGGCCCAACAAAATATAGAGATGTGCGCCAATGTGGATTTCACATGCAAGTTCCCGACGAGAAATCAACGTGATAGGAGACGGTGGAGTAGGAGATGGTAGTGCATGACTATGCGGCAAGAGCACAATTTTTATCCCATTAAAATTAAAGGTAGTAAGTGTTAAGATAACCATCGTGAATGACGCCTCCATCAAACTGCCATGGGCGTCCTCGAAGGATATGACAAGCGTCCATGGGGACAACATCACACCAAATGATATTTGCGTATTTACCCCCAATAGAAAAGTGTAATTTCACAAGATGATCAACAGAAACAAATGTACCGTGCCGAAGCCAAGCTAATTTGTATGGATATGGGTATGATTCCAAGGGAAGTGAAAGTTTTGTCGCAACATCCATGGCAATGAAATTTTCACATGACCATGAATCAATTAAAAAACGACACACCTTGCCATGCACTGTGCAGGAAGACAAATAGATATGATGACGTTGTGCCTGGTCGTGTTTATGATAAGGCGCAAGAAACGAACGTCGAAGCACTAAAGAAAGACCTACATTATGTTCTTCATTAGGTGACTCTGATGATTGATGGGAAAAACATAACCACAAACGGTAAACAACAAATGCGGAATCAATCTTCGTTTAGATAACTTTCCTGACTCGTATGAACCTTTGAGGATGCAAACAAATAGGGTATTCTAAATGTACTAATATACGGCGCTCAAAACAGTAGGCACGCAACAATAAGGAGACACAAAATTTTAGCATGAAAAATCTCACAAAACGAAAGAGAGAAAAAAACCACGGGACTACTAGAGCCGCTTAAATCCACTATTATCAACAATGGAGCAATACACAATCTTCTCTAGATTATACTAGAGACATACAAAACACCGTACACTTGGAAATAAGCACATCAAGTTGTATGGAATCCAAAATGAGCAAAGATCATGAAAAAATATCACCAAAAATTCTCCACTGTTCATACCGACGAAAACCCGACCTCCGAACCTCAAAAACCAATCTCCACCGTCCAAAATGTTGTTCATTTAAATAAAATACGTCTCTTTAAAAGCTCAAAGTATTAAGTCTTTTTGCCTATTTCTTGTTAATATATATCTTCATTTGGGCATAAAATATGTGGAAAACTATTGATGTTGATATAATTATCAATTATTTTGCATCTCATGAAAATGCTTGACCAAATCATTTCTTATGATATATTGTTTGTATTATGTTGTAGACTAGAATTGAGGTATAGAATTATGAAGAAGATGAGAAGTAAGTTGTATATCTCTTTGAGAATTTTTGATTATTTGTTTATATTTGTAGATCATTTGAATTTCACCTTAATATACAAATTTGATTTACTTTATAAATGAGTAAATGAGGCCCCGTATTTCGTATTTTGAGTTTTTCCTAAATTATAAATTTGATTTATTTTATAAATATAATATAAGAGTTTTGCATTCCTTATTTTGAGTTTTTCATAACTTTATAAATTTGATTTATTTTATAAGTATAATATAAGGGGTCATGTATTCCTTATTTTACCTAGGATCCATAAAATGTCAGTAGTAAATTTAATTGCATTTTGTAACTATTCTTTTTTTTGAGTTTATTTTGTAATTACTCTTTAAGAGGTTATTATTTAAAAATTACTCATATTAACTACATATAATTTTACCACGCAAATACAAACAACACTCGTTAGTTTGGAACTGTAGGTTGACTAAGTGGTTTACTGATTTTCGTTAGATAGAACCAACCGAACCGAATGGTTTTGTTAACCAAAACCGAAAATTCGGTTATTGGTTCTTCTTTGCCCAATATCTGCAATTTTTTCTGCTAATGGTTAATCGAGAACCGCTCGTTCCGAACCAAAAATGTATTTTAATTATAAATTTAATTAATTAATTATTTATTATTATTACTTTAACTTTTAATAGACTAATTAGAAAATACAAAATACAAAAGTAAAAAGTAAAAACCCTAGCTGAAGTTTGATTTTCAATATTTCAATTCATCACTCACATCTGCGCAGCGGCGCTTCTGTGTTCTATCTTTGAGATTCTCATTCTCTCGAAATAGGACCTCGATTCTTCATCCAGCGACGCCGCTGCCCTTCTACTCTCCTCTCCCTCTTGCTGGTTGTCGCCGGCCCTCCTCGTCGCCGACCACGTTTCACGTGTAGTCGTTTATTCCATTTAAAATCATTCTCATTTTGTAATCCCCACAAGCATTCCTGTGATTTCATCTCGTAGACGACGCGTCGATCTATAATATTTTTCCTCGCTTATTGAACCCTATTTTGTTTTCTATCTCCTTGCATTTGCGAATTGCGAACCCTAATTCAAAGTTTATTTTGATTTTCACATTCTCGGTTTTGATGCATCACATGTTGTTTTTGCTTATTTCTTCAATAACTTGTTTCGCTCGTGTGTTAATCAGATTATTTCATTTTCTACTAAATTAATCAGATTTTATTTGTCCAAAGACACCACAAGCAAAACGCAGTAATCGATTTATATAGAACTCAATATCTGCTTTCCTTCAAAGAAATATAAATTGGATACTTAAATTATGGTTATGATCTTTGAGAGAATTGACCAACTTAACTATTTTAATTTACTTGTCCGTGCCTTAGTAGTAAATGGAGTTCAGATAAATTGTGAAATCCTGAGATAAGGATTAATGTCTCATAATATGAAAAGTTGTACAGGTGAGGTACTTGTGAATAATTTGGTTAATTCTTGCACCTTTGGCATTTTAATTTTATATGTTTTTCGTTTTTGATCATTTAATTATATTGTTAAAGTGATCGAACTTTTTGTTTTTTATTATTGTTGTTTCAATTTTATTGTTAATGGGGACAGGAAAGTGATAGAGAGGTTAGGAATTTGAGTCTTATTTTATTTCTTCTTCTTATTGTTTTGTTTATGAACTTATTATTGTTTTGTTTATGAAGTTATTAATTTGTGCCAACTTACAGCTACCAATTTATGGAGACATTCGATGTTTCTCATACACAACAAGCTTCAAATGCACCTCCAAGTACAAATGAGAATCTTGAGATATTAGAAAGTGCTCCACAGATACACACAGAGTCTCAAAGTACTGTGACCACAAAGAAGCGAAAGAAATCCGAGCTAAGATCAGTCCATTGGAATGATTACATCAGAATTGAAGTCAAGTAGGAGATCCACCGCCTAAGAAAAAGGAAGATGCAAAGGTGCGCACCGAGATTGCGGCCTGTTCAAGTCAAATGGCACATCCGCTTTGAAAAACATACCAAATTTGTCTAAAAAGATATGAAAAGCTACTTGTGGTAAAGAACAACAAATGTTGAGCTTCCACCGTCCAGATGATGGAAATGGGACGCTAACAAGTGGAAGTTTGACCGAAGGATAGTAGGTTGGCTTTTGTGAGATGATCATCCTCGATGAGCTTCCTTTCCATTTGTGGAACGAGAGGGTTTAGGAAGTTTCTTGCTCGTGTTTGTCCGAATTTTAGGATTCCAGGTAGACAAACAATAAGAGAGGATTGTGTAAAGCTATTTGTCGAGAAGAGGGAAAGTCTCAAGTCTTAATTCATGAAAAAAGGTATGGGAAGAGTATCGATCACCATCGATCATTGGATCAGAATCAATAACACAAACTTCATTTGTGTTACAGCGCATTTTATAGGAAAAGACTGGGTCTTACCGATAAACGCGCATTTTACACGCTTATAGTTGATATTTGAAGATGAGTTTAGCTCGCTTAATGTGCGCTTATGTATCGATTCTTAATGTTTTATCTATTTCTAGAAGATAACGCTTGGGTGTTCCTTCGACGCTTTGTAGGTTTATATGTTGATAATCAAGCAAGGAACGACGCACGAGAAAGTATTACAATCTCGGTTCAGCTTAGCGACCAGCCTAGCGGTCGCTAGGTTGGTCCCGAGGCAAACCAACGAGCGCCCCGAGGAGTAGCGATCGCGACTGCAGCACGCGAAAAGCCCCAGCGCCGAGAACTCATCGGACGATTTCTCGCGACCGGTGCGAATTGCTAGCGACCGCTAGCCCGGTCGCGAGGTACCATGCGAGCGCAAGGAGGGACCGCGAGCGAGACGAGCGCGAGCGAGACTTACCTCGCGACCGCACCTAGCGATCCGAGGAGTGCTCGCGAGACCGAGCGTAGGCAAATTAGGTTTGGGGTGTGCTATATATACGGCAACACCCCGCGCCCTAGGAGACCACACACGCCCCTGCACCTAGTTTATTCAGCTTTTCCTCGCTTTTTAACTTTTAGTCTTTAATCTTCATTTAGTTTAATTCTAGTATTGTTTTTCCGTTGTTCTAGTTTAGTTTATCGCTTCGCTATCGATCGAAACGCTTTGTCCGATCGCTTTCCGTTGTTTTCCGCTCGCTCATTGGGATTCGATTCAAGACCAACCATTGTTCATCCAACGCTTCCTCACGGGTTTTATATATTTAATTTCGCTTTTATGGTTAAATCGTATTTCATTCCGCTTATTATGTCCGCTAGTTTTCTGCTCTAATCCTGTGGTTTGCATGATTCGATCATATATGTTGTGATTTCTACTATTGTTATTTACCTTCCGTGCATTGATTCATGATTCATGGTGCTTGTTTATATGTGTTGATTTTGATCAATCTTGATGCATATCTAGTTGCCGCTAACGACGTAATTGTATTAGTTGTCAATCGATCTTGAATGCATGATACTAATAAGCCTCGAGTCGAATCGAGATAGACATTCAGAGGAAGCATATTCTTAGTGATCCATTCGAGTTGCTTATTTTCCTCAGAGACGAATCGTGATAGGGAAAATTAGTAATCAATCGCCGCAATTGTCAGAATCAAGTTGTTGGTTATATATGTGATCTTCCGCCTCGTCGGATTAAAACGGTTAATAATAAGGTGATAAACATCGTTGTGGATAGGAGTGGTGCATTCCTAGGGTTAGTCTTTCTTCATAGTTATCTTCGTGATTTTATTGCTTTATTTTATATTTCGCTTGGTTACCTTTGCTTTTGATTAATTTTCAAGCCTTAAACCTTTCAACCCAAATTCGTGCTTCGATAATGATGAATTGTCGTTGAGCTAGCTTCTATGTTTTCGTGATACAATCGTGGATACGATATCGCCATTCTATACTTACACTTTTACGTGTGAAAAGGAGCGATCAAATTTTGGCGCTGCTGTCGGGATTGTTAAGATCACATAGGAATAATTTGACGATTTGGATTTATTAATTCAAGTTATATATTATATTATTTATTTATTTTGTTAGTGCTAATTTCTCTTCTCGCAGTGGTTTATGCGCACAAGATCTCGTGGACCTCTCAAGTATTATTAGATCCCGAGATCGAAGGCTCTCAAAGGAGAAGATGACGAGAAGAGACGGGCTGCAATGGCGCCAATCCCGTAACGGGGCATTCCTCCGCAGCAAGTCAGACGATGCTAGCCGACTTTGCGAGATGCAGTGTACGATGGCTTAATATGGGAATCATTGTCCCCGCCTCCGGAGGAAAGACCTCTCAATCACATGTACCGACATCCCACCGGTCAGCCCAAGGAGGCGGTTAGCCCGCACGTAGATGCAAACAATTTTGAGCTAAACCGCCCCGATCAAGATGGTCCAAGGAGAGCAGTTTGGGGAAGGAGTCACTAAGACCGAATGCGCATCTTGAAACTTTTTCGATATTTACGACACCATCAAATGAATGGGTGCCACAAGACACGATCCGGACAAGATGTTCAACTTTCAGCAGCAAAGTAAAGATTGGTTCAAGAGTTTGGACCGAATGGCATCGACACTTGGGGAAACTTGCGAATTTTCTTTCAAATACTTTCCACGGTGAAAGCGCAGAAGATCATCGCCGAAATCTCTCATTTTGCCAAAACCACGACGAATCATTATTCGAGGCATGGAGAGATTTAGAGGTCTATCGAGACGATGTCCACAACACGGGTTCTCCAAGGAGCAACAAATCACACAGCTTCTACGGTGGACCGATATGGCAGATAAGGAGCATGGTAGATGCGCTTCCATGGGGCTGCTTATCGAACCGACCAAGAGACGAGGCAAGCCAGACAGAAGAGATGGTCGCCAACAGCTATCAATGGCCAACCGAGAGAACGCCATCGCTCAAAGCAAATGTTGAGAGTGATTCAAAATATGACGATCTCATGAAGAAATTCACTTTTGAAGAGTCGATTGAGACAGAACGCCACCACATCAATCGAGGAATCATCCGATTTCCAACAACCTCCAAAGAAGCTTCAATGTTCGTAATTCGCTTCAAGAGTCAAGAAGCCAAGTCTCAAGACATGATGCGCAGCTGGTTGTAAGCAACCAACAATTGGCAACGAATCGAATTCGCTCATAAGCAACACCGCGTAAGATAAATCACTTGGAGTCCACTGTGACGGCTATGGGAAAGCATATGAAGATGTTGGAAAATCAAATTGGTCAAATAGCCGTACAAGTGAATGCACTACAAAAGACGGGCCAATTTCCGAGTAATACGGAGGTGAACCCGAAGAATCAATGCTTCGCCATCCAGACGAGGAGTGGACGAGCTTACCCGAGCCCTACCGAAGAAGAAGAGGCTGAAAACACACTGGAGCAGAAACTCGCGACCGAGCTCGCGACCGCGAGCCCGATCGCGAGGAATACAAGATTTTTACGCAGACGCCCGCGACCGAGCACGCGGCCGAGCACCCGACCGCGAGCCATCAGAGTGTGCGCGCCAGAGCTATTCGCGAGCGACCCAGCGCTCGCATGCCACCCCGCGAGCAATCAGGCAGAGGAGGCGGCCGAGAAATCAACACAGAGTCACGTCAGAAGCTCGCACGCCAAGACGGAGTCCACAAGCAATGATACCTCATGACCTTCCCAGTGGTCGCGAGGTCGACCATGAGGCAACCCTGTAGCAAACCGCACGCACTCCTCCGGTCCTGCTTTCCGAGTCGACTTGTCAAGTCGAAATATGACGAGGAGTTTGCTCGCTTCAAAGAGGTTTTCAAAAGTTGAGATAAATGTGCCCTCTTTGAAGCTACCGCAAACATGCCGGATACATGAAATTTTAAAGACGACTTGCAAGCAAGAAGAAACTGGGAAATTTGAGAAAATTACCCTATCCAAGAACGCAGGTCGCCTTGCAGGAAGCTCCTCTCAAGCGTATGATCCCTAGTTTTACGTTAGAGTGCGAGATCGCCGAGCGCACCTTTCCAAATGTTTTGTGCGACTTAGGGCGAGCATCAACTGATGCCATTGAACGATTCAACCGGCTACACCTAGGAAAGATGAAGCCGACGAAGTTTTCATCGATGATGGTGACCGTCACCACATATCCAAAAGGTATCGTCAAGACGTGTTGGTAAGAATTCGGATTTTGTTTTTCCGCCGACTTTGTTATTTTAGATATTCCCAATTCAAACAACAACCGCTAATCCTAGGAAGACCTTTTCTAGCAACCGGTCGTGCGCTGATTGATGTGCAGGAAGACAATCTCACGCTTCGTGTTAACGATGAGGAGCTCAAGATTTACATACGACGCCATCAAGCAACACGACGCTGGAAAGTCGGAAGATTGTTGCTCGATCACGACCGCCGCTGCCGCTCACGCCTCACGCTTAGAGGGTACTCACCACCGAGGAAGCCGCGAGAAGGAAGAAGTGGACTCGCATGGAACCCGAGTGTATCGCTCAAGTTTGGGGGCCACTTCCATAGTCGATGGTGGAGATCCGTAAATGCTAAGTTTAGGAGGATCCACGAGTTGAGAAGGATTTTGCTGCCACAAAACGCCGGATTGAAAAAGGTTAGTAATGGTCTAGCTAAAGACGTTAATTAAGCACTTGTTGGGAGGTAACCCAACGCTTTTTTTGTTTTTGTTTTCGTTTTTGTCGTGTCTTCGCTTGTGTTGCTTTTGTCGTGTTTCGTTTTTTTTTTTTTTAGTGTCTCGCCGATCAACGAGTTAAGTGAAGTGTGTTAATCCATGTGGCCAATGACGATAGAATTTTTTTGTGAAATTTAATGATAGTGCGATGATATGTTAGAAAATGACGATGAATGACGTGAGATGGCTTAGCTTGTTGTTTTTCACCATTTGCTTATCCCGTGAGACTTGAGCTTCACCGTATGCATATCTTGATACGCTTTTAATTGTGTGATATCGCATGTGATTATCTTCTAGAACTTGCCGCTCTTCCGTGTCGAGACCGCAATATGTGTTTCAATTTGGAAAGGATAAAGGCCATCTTTGTTAACCACTTATTCACCCAAACACTAACCCGATGTTATATACCATTTGTCGCCTTCTTTGAGCCTTTATTAGACTTTTTCTTTCGATTAACCGGATGATAGGAGGTGAGGATGGATATGGGAATCAAAAGGTGAAATTTTGATGTAAGTTATGACGAGAAAAGTTTCTTTTAGAAAATACATCCGTGGTGAAGAATAGTACCTTTGTTGTGAAAGTTAAACCCTATAAGCTTTAGAAAAGAAAAGAAAAGAAAATGTTAAGTTCACTATGAGTGTTGAGCATAAAGGGTCTTTAATCAAAATATAGGTATCTTCCGTGGCATTAAACGCTGATTTAGCACGTTGGGAGAGAAGAGGAAAATGGACAAAGTCCATATGGGTCGAGATGTATAAATGGTGGTGCTTGAGTATACTTGAGTCACTTAGCTATATATTATCCTACCTTAACCAATGTGCCTACATTATAACCTATCAAAAGACATCTTTGATCCTTATTTGAACACATTTGACGCGGTGGAGATGTTAGAGAAACGGCAAGCCTATGGTAAGATGTTGCATTGCATTGATCTCGTGAGTGTATACATGTCCTTAATTTCTTTATGAGTTTGAGTGTATCTTATATATTTTACACATGCCTTGTGAGGTTGAAATAAATGAGTTTTACCCTCGATGGTTGTTTGTGTTGAGTTGGCTAACATCGTCATGTGCGCTAATGTTTCGGCGCTAATATGTTTTTGAGGCTTATAATGGTTATCCTCTTTGCTACGCTCGCTGATCTTTCGCTTGTCTTTCTGTTTCGCTTTTTGTTTGAGGACAAACAATGCTTTAAGTTTGGGGGTTTGATAAACGCGATTTTACACGCTTATAGTTGATATTTGAAGATGAGTTTAGCTCGCTTAATGTGCTTTTATGTATCGATTCTTAATGTTTTATCTATTTATAGAAGATAACGCTCTTGGGTGTTCCTTCGACGCTTTGTAGGTTTATATGTTGATAATCGAAGCAAGGAACGACGCACGAAAGTATTACAATCTGTCCAGCTTAGCGACCAGCCTAGCGGTCGCTAGGCTAGTCACGAGGCAAAACCAACGAGCGCCCCGAGGAGTAGCGACCGCGACTGCACGCGAAAGAAGCCCTAGCGCCGAGAACTCATCGGACGATTTTCGCGACCGGCGGAATTGCTAGCGACCGCAGCCCGGTCGCGAGGTACCATGCGAGCGAAGGAGGACCATGAAGCGAGACGAGCGAAGCGAGCGAGCGAGGCGAGACTTACTCGCGACCGCACCTAGCGATCGTGAGGAGTGCTCGTTTCATGACCGAGCGTAAGTAAGGCAAATTAGGGTTTGGGGTGTGCCATATATACGGCAACACCCCTTGCGCCCTTAGAGACCACACACGCCCCTGCACCTAGTTTATTCGCTTTTCCTCGGTTTTATGACTTTTAGTCTTTAATCTTCATTTAGTTTAATTCTAGTATTGTTTTTCCGTTGTTCTAGTTTAGTTTATCGTTCGCTATCGATCGGAACGTTTTGTCCGATCGTTTTCGCTGTTTTCCGCTCGCTCGCTTGGGATCGATTCAAGACCAACCATTGTTCATCCAACGCTTCCCTACGGGTTTTATATATTTAATTTCCGTTTTATGGTTAAATCGTATTTCATTCCGCTTATTATGTCTCGCTAGTTTTCCGCTCTAATCCTGTGGTTTGCATGATTCGATCATATATGTTGTGATTTACGCTATTGTTATTTACCTTCCGTGCATCGATTCATGATTCATGGTGCTTGTTTATATGTGTTGATTTACGATCAATCTTGATGCATATCTAGTTGCCGCTAACGACGAATTGTATTAATTGTCAATCGATCTTGAATGCATGATACTGAATAAGCCTCGAGTCGAATCGAGATAGACATTCATAGGAAGCATATTCTTAGTGATCCATTTGAGTTGCTTATTTTCCTCTAGAGACGCATCGTGATAGGGAAAATTAGTAATCAATCGCCGCAATTGTCGTGAATCAAGTTGTTGGTTATATATGTGATCTTCCGCCTTGTCTCGGATTAAAACGGTTAATAATAAGGTGATAAACATCGCTGTGGATAGGATTGGTGCATCCCTGGGTTAGTCTTTCTTCATAGTTATCTTCGTGATTTTATTGCTTTATTTTATATTTCGCTTGTTACCTTTGCTTTGATTAATTTCCAAGCCTTAAACCTTTCAACCCAAATTCGTGCTTCGATAATGATGAATTGTCGTTGAGCTAGCTTCTATGTTTTCGTGATACAATCGTGGATACGATATCGCTTACCCTATACTTACACTTTTACGTGTGAAAAGGAGCGATCACTTACACAAAAAGATCATTTTCAGAAGATTGTCAACACAGGGAAGACATTGGTGATTCGATTGTCGACGTATCGAATGAGTGGGGTTTGGAGAACATTATGTGTTGTCTCGTGGACAATGCAAGTGCAAATGATGGAGCAGTTAGACACATTAGTAAGTTTTCGACCATTGGAAGATTTAATGTTCTTGGTGGAAAATACATTCATTTGCGCTAGTGGCACATATCATTAATCTAGTGGTATCCGACGGCTTAGACGAGATAGCTTGTCGCTGAGACGGGTTAGAGAAGAAGTTGAAGTGGATTAAGGCTTCACCAAAGAGAAGTGATGAATTTACCAAATGTGCGTAGCATTCAACATCGACAACGAGAAATCATTGAGCTCGATGTGCCAACAAGACGGAACTCAACATATTTGATGTTAGAATCGGCCGAGCCATTCAAGCGGCATTTAAAGTCTATGATCGATGAATGCTTCTTTTGTGAATGAATTAAATCAAAAGAAGTAAAAGATGAGCCCATCGGACCGCCTCAAGATGATGATTGGGTCAATGTGAGGAAAATGATGGAGTACTTGAAGACTTTTACGACTTCACTCTTCTCGCCCCTGTACCACTTATGTCACCGCACATTTATTTTCAAAGAAATGTGATATTTTGAGATTATTTCGATTTGGAAATGAGTGAAGATGTTGAAATCGCTATGGCAACGAAGACGAAGAACAAGGTTGGAAGTATTGGTTGGAAGAGAATGATCTAAACCAAGTTGAATAAGATTCTTTACATCGCCGCTTTGTTGGATCCACGACAAAAGACGAAGCACGTGGAAATGTGTTTGAAGAAAGTGTATGGAGATGCTCGGGCAATCGAATTGGTAACACATGTGAGACATTCAATGAATGAATTGTTCGAGCTTTATAAGAAACAATCGACCGACTCCCACTATACCACGAGCTACCTCATCTGCATCTCATTCAGCCATGACTTCTACTAGTGTCCATCGCCAACACCGCCATCGATCTCGACGTTTTCGGGTTCTTGTGCTACTATAACAAGACAAACTGTTGAACAAGAATCGATGATATTTCGAGTCGACAATCTACATTTCGGTAGAAGACATCAAGGTATGGAAACCGAAAATGAAGAAGATGATGATGTGATCGACACATTCGACATCTTGCAATGGTGGTCGATTTAACGGTGTCCGCTATCCTGTTATATCGAAATGGCTAGGATATTTTGGCTATTCCGATATCCACCGTAGCTTCCGAGTCAAGATTTAGCACGGGGTCGAGTTCTCGATCAATTTAGAAGCTCGTTGAATCCAAATATGGTTGAGGCTCGATATGCTCATCAAATTGGTTGAAATCAAGCTCAATTTTCATGAACGATGAAGAAGATATATCCGAAAAAGAACAAGAGATTTTTTTTGAAACGGGTGAGAATGTGGTTTACTGAATAAGTTAATATTCAATTTTATTTATTTTAAGTCTTAATAATTAACATTATTTTTTTATTTGTTGTTTACTTCTTTGTAGTGATGAGTTCACTTGGTTTTGTTGGAGAAACGACAGAAGCAAATGTTGTCGTGGATATTGCACCGACTGCAAGTGGTATCGGTAGCAACAAAGCTTGATTAGGATACATGATTTTGAAGTTGATGGATTTAGCCTATTTTGATTTTCGCACAATCCTTTTGGCATATTATTAAAATATTGTAGTTATGGTATTGTTATGGAGGTCCTTTATGATTTAACCATGTGAAATATGCATAATGTGTTGTGCTTTTTGATACATTCTATATTTCACAGGTGAATGTAATTTACTGTATTGCACTATTGCGCAGCAACCGCTCAAAAATTTTACGTAATTTCATCGTAATTTGTTGTCTTTGTAGTGAGATTTTTTTCGTTTTTCGGTTAATCAAAACCGAACCAAATAACCGATCGGTTTTCGTTAACCAAAAATTTAAACGGTTCGGTTTCGGTTCCTATTTTTTAGAGAATTTCGGTTCGGTTAACCAAAAATTTTGGTTCGGTTAACCGGAACCGAACTGCTTCCCAAATTCTATTTGGAACAACATCTCATGGTATATCCATAGCATGAAATTGTAAAGCATTATAGTGAACTATAAATCTATCGTCTCATTGCCCATAAAATGGCTAACAATCCAATTATTTGTGCACCACAACACACACACACACACATAATATATATATTCAATGTGGAGAAATATATGAATGGTTCATCCCCCTTTGGGACAATTGAGGCAAGGAAGTCTACAAATCAATGCTATATGTTAATGTAGTCAACCTATTGACTTTTCATGTTTCTCCACACACACAAAAATTAAAAGTAAAAAATCATAATGGGACCAAGATTAGGACAGGCCAGTTGGTGTGTTTCATATTATTAAAGTCAAAACATTTTTTCTATTAATGATACTTTTCCTTTTTCCAATAATTTTAAGATTACTATAGTAATCATATGTGACATGACTAGGCTATAAATATGTGCTCATACAAATTAACTTAGCGATTATTCGATAAAATTAAACCGACTAGATTTTCTGTTTTGAATTTTCATTAGCTATTCAATTGTATATGTGAAAGCATATTTATAATACATGATCGACCTATTCATGAATAAAAGAGCAATGTAAAATACCAAAGATAAAGAGTCTCATGCACTATCATATTTTTAACAACGTGGATAGAATTCAATGTACACTTGATAACATATGCGACAACGTATGTGTTATTTATACGCTCTCTTATATTATATTAGCTATATATATATATATATATATTTGAGTTCCCATAGTTTCCGGTCTTCAGGCAGTATGAAGTACACAATCTAGATCATACATTTTGAACATTTGTTTGCATCATAAGTTGATATGTGACAACCCATTTTTCATTTTTAAAAAAAATCTCAAGAGGCCAAATGGGGAAGAAAGAAAATCAACGTTCTTTTTCTCTTCTCCTCATATCTTCTTCCTCTTTGATTTTTTTTTTACAACGGGGGCAGTGGATAGCTGCGTCGACACCAACAGACAACAACAATACCACATACAAATAACAACAAACAACAGATTTTGAAAGAAAATTTTGATAACAAAATTGTTGAATTTGCTGAAAAAATAAAAGATGAATTTGATAGAAGATTGATGAATCAAGAGAGATGGTGGGTATGACGGTGGTTTAGGGATAAATTCATCGGTCATCGAGGAAAGAGACGGAGGAATTGACGGAAAAAGATGAATGAGAGATTTGATGTCGAAAAACATATTCATGCATATAACAAAATATTTTCATGCATTTAGCAAACCATAAAACTCCATGTTGTCACGAAACACAAACATGCATATGACAAAACACGTTCAAGTATATAACAAAACACGTTCATGTATATAACAAAACACGTTCTTTGTATATAACAAAACATAAACATACATGTTGGTCACGAAACACAAATATGCAGACAAAACACATTCATGCATATAATAAAACATGTCATGCAAATATAAAAATGTATGTTGGCCAACATGCGCTAAGGAACACTTGAGCGCACGCTTCCAATGTACATGTATATTTGTGTTCAACTACATGTATGTTTGTGTTCAACTATATATATTTTTGTGTTTATTTATATACATAAGTCACTCAATTATATGCATAGCTTGTTTTTCGTAATCACATAACAAATCAAATTACTAATATACCCTCATCGAACAAAATCGATTTAAAATAAGCTTAAAAATATGAAAAAATCTCCTCCATATGATCTATGAGATGAATGAATGAGATTGGATATTACAATTATCTCAAACTCGGATACTATATGATCTCTCATATCTTTCTATATATAAGATCAAGCAAAAAAATTCTTCCATAATATATAAAATTTAATTTAAATGTTGAGAATTATATATTATCTATAAATGTTATTAAAAGAATTAAAATATTATAAATGGATAATCATCGCGAAGTACAACTTAAACTGACAGCAGCAATTTAACAAAACTATAAGGTAGTGTTTACTTTTCATGATTAACATTTTGAATGATTGATTATTTGATTGATTAAATGTGTGATAAGATAATTTTTATCTATCAATCATTTGTTTACTACAAAGGATTAGTGAATGATTAAAATTGGGATAAATAATTCTCCCTTTATTTTGATGATTATTTCAATCCTACCTATATTGGTTGGATTAAAATTAATAAAGAAAAATTCAAAGGATTAAAATAATCTCGGGTTTTGGGATATCCTCAAATATTAATCCTTAAAAGTAAACACTTGATTAGGTTGGATTAATTTTATCTATCTAACCTAATCATGCAAAGTAAACACCACCTAAAAGTATTAAAAAAATCCCAAAAGAACATGATGATCTAATCCTATGTCATAGATGATAGGTCATCACCGACCACTTGCTTAAAACGGGAGTTTTCATTAAAGATCAACAACTTATGCTTATAATAATCACCACAATCATATAAAAATAAATTAAAAGTACGTACATATGAAAATTGGCAGGTTGTCGAAAGATATAGTCAAGGAAATTAGATGAACAATTTTTGTAAGAATTAAAAGTCAAAGTAAACACCAAACAAAGAATATTATTGTTTCATTGTCTGATTATCTATCATTATTACCTACAAAAACATTTCCTTTTTAGCCTGTCGTATTCTTCTTTAAAAATTAACAGATAAATTAAATAGAAGTTGTTATTAGATCAACGCTTGCCAAACTCGGAAATTAAATAAAAGAAAAGGTCGTGGCTTTCACAAGAGCTTACGCTGTCCGATTTTCACTTTTTTCCCTCCCAAAAAATGATATCTGATTAACTAATTGATGTTCTTATCCAATTTTTCTTGGAACATATTTTCTTGTAGAGTGCAGGATTTCACACCCACGCTGATATTTTGTACGTAATAATCATCTTTAGGAATTTTAGTGTATTCATAAATAATGTGAATAATTGGATTTTTTTTGTATTTTTGTTGATTAAATTGACAAAAATTTAATGATTCCGCTTAATGGAATCGTCAAATTTTGTGATTAGAAATATCATAGTTGCTTAATTTATATATATATATATATATATATATATATATATATATATATATAGGGTTGGTTACATGGTGAAAGTCTCCTTAACGCATTTAAAATAGGAATAAGAAGACATTTTTCATATTTGTGAAGACAATCTAATTACTATATTGCAGCATGTTAGTTTAGACATATTTCATTCATTCGTAGACATATGCCAATATATTAGTTTAGCATATCTTTCATCAAGTAACAGAAGATAAGAAGAGTTATAGTCAGCACAATAATCCGCAGAAGACATAAAACACAAAACTCAGAAGACACCAAAAATTAAATCTCAACCATTGATATAGCAAATCAAAGGCTCGTAATCATTCATATTTCCTACTAAATTATCCTTTCCTACCGATCCATCTCTTATATATATATATATATATATATATATATATATAGAGAGAGAGAGAGAGAGAGAGAGAGAGTTAGGTTCAAATGAGAACCACTTTTATCCCGAAACCAAGAACCAAATGAATTATTTATGAAAGTTGATGAATCCGCTGAGAAAGTTATCGAATTTAAAATTCAAATTTTCACCAAGGTCCGAATTACATGGAGGCTAGAATTCTATTTTTTGGATTCAAGAACTTTTTCAATGGATTCATCAACTTTTACATCGAATTCATTATTTTTTGGTTCTCATGTTCTCACGATAAAAATGATTATCACGTTAACCTCCCCTATATATATATAGAGAGAGAGAGAGAGAGTGTGAGGTTCAAATAAGAACCAATTTTAACGTGAGAACTATTTAAAATTCTTTGAACAAATGAATATGTTATGAAAGTTAATCGATATCATGAAGTTAATGAATCCAAAATTGAATTTTCACCGGGTTCAATCCCATGAGAGCCTAAAATTCTATTTTTTATTCATTAACTTTCGCAATGTATTCATTAACTTTCATATCATATTCATTTTTCATGTTCTCACAATAAAAATAGTTTCACGTTAATATATATATATATATATATATATATATATATATTAAATCCTAAATATATTTATTTCTATTTATTCTAGAAGTTTGTGACAAAATATGTGGACAAGTATGGATGTCCAATGTCGTAGACTCGTATCCAATGCAAGGAAAATTATGTTTTCTGGTACAACTAATGAAAGGAAAAATTAGTTTATTGATTAATACTTAAAATCAAATTGGCGCCAACTTGTGATGAACTTAGCTTGAAGGCTACAAAATCTAAATATTATTTGGTATATACGGTATAAATCGAACTAATTCCTATATTTCTAGTACTTTTGGGTTCTTTTTAATGAATTTTTTTTTTGGGGGTAATATTTGAGATTACTTCTTAGTACGAAACCTGGTAAATGAATTATTTCTTAGTATGAAACCTGTTGGTTAATGTGATTAATAGTCCAAGCTAGCTCGTGATTGAATCCTTTTTTTATTATTGAAAAGAAATGATCACAAATGTTCTTTTGGTGCATATACTCTTAGTTGGCGTTTTCATGATTAGATCAGTGGTTCAATTTCAATAAAATTAATTTGGCATCGGGGTGCGGAATCGTTATGTTTTTCTCTATGCTCCAATCCCAATTTGAATGACCTCTCTCGTTCTCATCCAAAATCCGACCAAATCAGTCACTAGAAACCACCATAGACTCCACCATCGCCCCATTCCTTTCATCTTCTAATTTTTTCAGTGAAAAATCAAAATAATCGAAGTAATCATCAATTATATCTATAAATTCAACAAAATAAAATGATAAAAAAAAGAAGCAATAAACGAAATTGTATATTTTCCCTAATAAGCAAAGCATCTAATGCAAAAAATCTGACACAATCAACATTAAACTAACATATATCTGCGGTCACAAGTAACAAAAGTAGTTCAAAATAAAGAAGAAAGTCTAGAACAACTAATCTGTAATGCGTATTTTTGTTCAAAAATCATGCATATTTGCATTTAACAGTATACGTATTTTTTGTTTAACAATGCATGTATTTTTTTGTGTTTAACATCAAGCATGAAGAAATACGTTTTTACCCCTCTTGGCAATAAAAATCCCTTTAAAGCTTCAAAAAAACAAAAAAATCTCAATCATTAATAAATAAGACCAACAAATGAAATTGAATAAATAATCTCAATCACAAGTAACAAAAATAGTTCAAAAAAAAAGAAAAAAGAAAAAATAAATTGAGTATTATATATTAGTATATTACCCAGCTTGAGTTATATAATCCCTTCTCTACTATGATATATCTATAAAAAAATATATAAAAATTGAAATCAACCAGAAGAGAGAGATGACTTTTTCATCTTCCACTCACGAGAACACATATCATATAATTAAAGCATCCAACTCCAAACAATAAATTTAACAACCATATTCATATTTATTAGGTCTGATTGAGCGTAATCAAACCGACCTCTATTTAATAGTGAAACAAATTTGACAATATCAATTCTATTAAAGAAACTCTGTTTTCAATCGCTCCATCTATTTGTGGGAAATCTCTATTTGTGTATTTAAATATCAAACGTCATCAAACGCCTTTACGAAGCTGTTCATCACACCCTGGCTTTCAAGTGTGGTTCACCTCGTCTGTGTGGTTTTGCGCTATTGCACAGACCGTAGGATTTATCCAGTCAAGCACCTAAGGTAGCGGTGCATGTTCCCATGATACCAAAAAAAAAAACCCATCGATCAAATATGCATCCCAAAACAAGAGTATATTTTATGATGGTGTCTCTAGAATTTTATGATTTAAGGATTTTAGTTTTTGACAAATTTTAGGTTGTGACCGATTTACTAGGGTGATGAAATGGGTATCGATATCGGTTATTATCCAATCGAATCGACATCGATCGATTTTCAGGATCCAATAACTGATTAATTCGGTTATTGGATCGGTATAGGTTAGTGGTTCAAAGTTAATTTCAGTTATCGGGTATACCGATAACCGAATGGATATACCCGAATAACCGAAATTATAATAATTAATAAATTAAAAATAATAATAATTATTTATTATTAGTATTATTAAATTAAAATTAGTTTAATTAACCAAATAGGTAAATAAAGAAATTTAATTTGCATAATGTTTCGTTGTCCAATAACCGAACCGACTATCCGATGGATTTCAATATCGATTATTTGTTGGAAATCAAGCGTATATATATATAATATTATATATGTGGTCAAGTTGCCGTGAAGCTACTTTGACCAAGATTTTGAATGACGAACATTTAATTTTGTGAAATTAAATGGCATAGGATCGATCCACGCTTTGAGTAGATGATCGTGGTGTATTCACATTCTCAAACCGATTTCACGGTGAGAAATAGTGGATCAAAGTTGGTCACTTAAAACACGGAGTTTGTGCTTAAGGGGATAAGCATGGATTAATTAATCCTTATCCCACATTGATTAATGTACCTTCATTAATTGTCTATATAAGTGGTTCATTGAACACTTAGTATAATTATGTGCACAAGTGACGGGTCGAAAGCCCACGCACAAGACACGCTGCCGCCGCCGCCCGCCCGCGCCCGGCCCGTGCCGCCGCCCGCCGCCCGCGCGCGCGCGCGCGCCGCGTGCCGCCCGCCCGGCCCGGCCCGGCTCAGCCCGCCCGGCCCGGCCCGGCCCGGTCCGAGTCCGTGGTCCGTGGATCGTGGATCTTGGATCTTGGATCTTGGATCTCGACAATTGGTCTTTGGGTGGTCTTTGGCCGTTCTTTGGGCCTGCTCGTGGGCTTGCTTGGGCTGGTTCCGCGGCCCATTGCCTTACATTTGGATCAACGTTTGATCGAGCCCAAAGACGGAGTTGGTCCGGTGCCCAACTCATGTGATCCAATCCGCTGGGCTCGCTGTGCACTGAAGAGACGCCCGGATACGCCCAACGAACACGACGCACGCGTTGTCCGGATTCGTCGAATCGCGGTAACGCCCGACATGATGGTTTCACGGAAACGTGCCCACGTTGTCTCCGTAAACCGCCACAGACTCAATAGGGGACATAACTCCGTAACACCCGACATCAATGTGGGTGCTGACTCAAAGATGTTTCCTATGGGGGACGACGCCTATAAATAGGACATGTCTCCCAAGATAGCTCCTCATCACAACCGCATTCCAAGATTCCAAACTCTCGCATACTTAGCTCGTGTCAAGCTTTGTCCTCGCCCGCCCGCCACGGAGTTCGTTGGTCTCATGGCAGGCCGCCACCTTCGAGACGTTTGTCGCTTTATCTTTGGAGACGATACGCCGTAACCGAGAGCACTATCGGGCGTATCTCGCCTTACTGGAAAGAGGACCTCGACTCGGCATTAGATTACGGTTATCCGTAATTTTCTATTCGCTTTTTCTTCTTTCAAATTCATCGTTAGTTTTGATCTTCTACTTACATTTGCTTCGAGTCAGAACACGCCCGCAAGTCTGCATCGCTCGTACACCTTTTTACAACAATCGCAAGACGAGATAGCACTGCCAAGGAGTTCGACTCTTAATAAACTTAAAACGCTCAAACTTAATACCTTTGCTTGGAGATGTCGACCGCACCGCCACCGACCGCCTCACTTGGCCGCTATCGCCGCCGCCTCCGCCGCCGCCGCCTGCCGCCGCCGCTCACGCCCGCCAATTCGCACAATGGCTTCGGTCATGTTTGGTTCGATGCCTTCGGTCAACCATGGGACCCTTTCGTCGATCGCTGGTTCCACTTTTAGTGGTTCAACAATTGGTTCCACTTTTAGTGGTTCCTTCGCTCGACGATCGCACTTTTCAGCTGGTCGATCGTTGGATCCATGGGATCTAACACCGTGGATCCGGCCATGGATCGATCTCGCTACCGCTCATACCGCAGGATGATGCCGTCGGCCGAAGCCGCCAAGTTTGGAGGATCCGACTTCAAGAGATGGCAACAAAGATGTTGTTCACCACGACGCTGGGCTTCGCCAACTTCTTGGTGGAAGATGAGCCCGCCGCCCGGTCAAGTGACTGGACTTTCACGTCCGAGCAAAGATATGACAACCGGGCGACCGCGATTACCTTTGTTAAAATTTTATACTGGTAGTTTAGAAGATAGCTTGTATAGTGTTTATGTCTGTTGTAACGACATCCAAAAGTATATGGGACGTTAGAAAAGAAGCACCGTAGTGATGATGCAGTATAAGAAGTTCATTGTAGCCAAATATTCGACTACAAGATGGTCGATTCCGACCGATCACGGACCAAGTGCAAGAGTTTCAACTCATTGTGCACGAGGTTCAAGCCGGCGGCACACTATTTCGGACGACTTTGTCGCCGCCATGTTGATTGAGAAGCTACCCCGGGGTGGAGAGACTTCAAGGTCTACCTAAGCACAAGCGAAAGGATATGACACTGAAGATTTGATCGCCGATCGCGATCGAGTCCGACGTGAAGAAGCTAGAACTAAAAGGAAAGGCTTGATCGATGCTAGAGCCAACCGTTGGAGAGGCGGTCCCTCCAACAAACGTGTTCGCCCCAATGTCAAAGATAAAGGCAAAGGGAATGTGGTTTCCGTAAGTTCGACAGGATCATTACAATTGTGGCAAGCATGGCCACACGAAAGGATCGCCGTCACCCTAAGAAGAAGAAGGCTAAGCAAGTTACCAACGTTGTCGGAAGGACTTCGACAAATGTGACAAGGATGACTTGGCCGCTGTGGTGACCAAGAAGTCAACCACATCGAGAATCAAGGTGGACGGTTCATCCACATCGGCGCAATCGCGCACGTATGCGCCGAAAAGATGTGTTTCTCCACCCACAAGCTGTTGAGGAGGAAGCTCAACACGGGAACCAAGCTCGCTCGAGGTTGCCGGAGTTGGTGATGTGGTGCTCAAGATGTCGTCCGCATTGAGATCACGTTGAAGGACGTGTCGCATGTCCCGACATCCGCAAGAATTTGGTGTCGAGCTCATTCTAGTTAACAAGGGTTTAGACTAGTTTTGAGTCGGACAAGTTTGTCTCGACTAAGTTTGGGAAGTTCTTGGTAGGGGTTATCTTCTCGGGGTCTTTTCAAATTGAATGTAATGGTGTGTACCGTGTACCCAAGATTGCTATTAATGAAAATGCATCTACTCTCTTACTTGACCGAGTGTTCGATTTATGGCATTGTAGATTAGGACATGTTAATCTAAATGCAATAAAAGATTAGTAAATTTAGATTTACTAAAGTTAAATGAAGTTAATATACAAACGAAATGTGAGGTTTGTGTGGAAGTTCAAATGGCTAAGTTACCGCTTCATTCGGTAGAACAGAGCACTAAGCCTCTAGAACTTATTCACACCGATGTGTGATTTAAAGTTTGTACAAACTAGAGGTGGTAAAAGTACTTCATCACGCTTATTGATGATCAGACAAGATATTGTTATCTTTACCTTCTAAGAAGTAAAGACGGGCTATCAAGCTTTTAAAACTTCAAGAACGAAGCCGAGAATCAACTAAGTCGTCGAATTAAGCCTGCTCAAGTGATGAGGGGAGAATATGTAGTCCGTTTGAGGCATTATGCAACGAAAGTGGTATAATACATCAAACGACGCCCTTATTCACCTCGCCTAATGGCGCTGTCGAACGAAAATCGAACACTTAAGGAGATGATGAATGCTTTGTTGATTAGTTCGGGTTGCCCTGAACTTGTGGGGGAAGCTGTTTTGACACCCAACCACATACCGAACAAGATTCCACTCAAGGGTAAGGATGTCACCTCACGAGTTGTGGAAAGGAAGAAACCATCGCATAACCATCTCAGTGTGGGGTGTTTGGCGAAGGTTGAGGTGCTCTTCCTAAACAAGTTACAATTGGACCTAAACAATGATCAGATCTTTATTGGGTATGCATCGAACAGCAGCGCCTATCGCTTTCGATCTATGTGTCGAGGTACCGGATATGTTGGGGACGATTTATGAATCAAGGAATGCTATATTCTTTGAAAGTGTTTATCCCGTAAAGACAAGGATAAAAGTGAAGCCACCTAGCAATAGAGTTGATGGTGAAGTTACGAGTTCTAAACCTTTGGAGGAAGAACCGATATCGATAAGCGATCGAGGTCCGATCCGAGAGAGTCGAACCGAGACGAGCGATGAGAGTCGAACGCCAAAGGATTTTGGTCCCGACTATATTGCGCTCATGTTGGACGAAGAACCAACGCCGATCAAAGTAGCTTTATGCTCGCCGGACGGGATGCCCGCGAGAGGTCGCTCAAAGCGAGATTGATTCTATTCTCGCAAAACCACACTGGGCTTTGGTTGATTTGCCGAAGGTTGTAAACCCTTAGGATGCAAATGGATCCTTAAAAGAAAGTACAAGCGCGATGGATCAATTGAAAAGTATAAGGTCCGCTTGGTTGTCAAAGGGTTTAAACAAAGAGAGGGTACGATTTCTTCGATACCTATTCACCGTGACAAGGATTACGTTTATTCGGTGCTTCGCAATTGCTTTGCTTATGCAATCTTGAGATTCATCAAATGGACGTTAAGACCGTGTTTTGAACGGTGACCTCGAGGATGAAGTATATATAGAGCAACCGAAGCGGTTTGTAGTACCGGTCAAGAGGCAAGGTATGCAAACCGTGAAGTCTCTATATGGTTTCAAACAAGCGCCAAGAATGGCACTTGAAAATTGACAATATAATGTTGGCAAATGGTTTCAAGATCAACGAGTGTGACAAATGTGTCTACGTTAAGAACACCGATAATGGTTATGTCATAGTGTGTCCGTATGTAGATGACATGTTGATCATGGGTAGCAATACCAAGTCATTAATGACACAAAGCGCATGTTAAAAAGAAATTTTGACATGAAAGACATGGGATTAGCTGATGTGATTCTTGGAATCAAGATTCTAAGAAGATCGACGGAATAATCTTGACACAATCTCACCACGCCGAGAAAGTGCTAAAGAAATTCAACGCTGTTTGACAGGTTTACGCTAAGACCCCATTGAGCTCAATATTCACTTAAGTAAGAACAGGGTGAACCCGCTGGACAAGAAGACTATGCTAAGGTTATCGGTGTTTGATGTATCTTACAAATTGCACCCGACCGACATAACATACCAGTGAACAAATTGAGTCGTTACACGAGCAATCCAAGCAAGGAGCATTGGAAGGTTTCTAGTGAGAGTTTTGAGGTACTCAAGTATACTCAAAATCATGGGGTCGATTTCACGAGATATCCCCCGCACTTGAAGGCACCGTGATGCCAATCGATATATGACACGAAAGATTCACTTTCTACAAGTGGGTACGTGTTCACGATTGGTGAGGTCTTTGTTTCTTGAGATCCACGAAACAGACGTGTATAGCCCGATCCACCATGGAATCGTAATTCATAGCTTTGGATAAAGGCGGTGAGTTCGAGTGGCTCGTAATTTTTGGAAGATATTCCATGTTGGTCTAAACCCGCGCCACCGTGATGATTCACCGTGATAGCCAAGCAGCTATGGAAGGGCGAAAAGTGGTTTCAGTATAATGGTAAGTCTCGACATATACGCCGCGACATAATACGATGAGGCATTTGATCTCAGTGGGGTTATATCAATCGACTATGTCAAGTCAATAGATAATCCGCGATCCGCTAACCAAAGGGTTGAACCGAGATCAAATGATCAAGTTGCTAGAGGAATGAGACTAAAATCCACATCTTAAGAACAATCATAGTGGTAACCCAACCATGATGATTGGAGGTCCCAAGAACTTGGTTCAATGGGAGAACTAAGCTATAGGAGTTCGTGTATAAACACTCAAGTTATTCTGCTCCTAGAAAGCAAACGAGTGGTGAAAAACTTGCTTAGTGGCGAGGTTGAGTCGTTGACTCTTAATGATTCTTAAGATACCTCGAGGAGGTTGAGTATGGCAAGATACTGGTAAAGAATCACCTATGTAAGTGCGAAGTTGGGCCGCTTCAAACAAAACACTTATGAATCCAAAGTGGACGTCCATGGCCAAATGGAATCAAACGTGAGAACGGATGAGGTTGAGGTGTTAAAGTGTTAATACCATTGTCTCGGCACGCGTTGTGGGAGAATAGTTCAAGACATCGTGTACACTAATCCGCCTGTGTACTCGATGGTACTAACTATGGAAGGTTCAAGGCCATAAACCACCTGTCCAAATATTTTAACATCTCTTGAGGACTGAGCTGTGTCTGCATACATGCATATGGCTATTTCCACTCATGTGGGGGATTGTTGGAAATCAAGCGTATATATATATAATATTATATATGTGGTCAAGTTGCCAGGAAGCTACTTTGACCAAGATTTTGAGTGACGTAACATTTAATTTTGTGAAATTAAATGGCATAGGATCGATCTACGTTTTGAGTAGATGATCGTGGTGTATTCACATTCTCAAACCGATTTCGGTGAGTGAGAAATAGTGGATCAAAGTTGGTCACTTAAAACACGGAGTTTTGTGCTTAAGGGATAAGCATGGATTAATTAATCCTTATCCCACATTGATTAATGTACCTTCATTAATTGTCTATATAAGTGGTTCATTGAACACTTAGTATAATTATGTGCACAAGTGATGGGTGAAAGCCCACGCCAAGACACGCCGCCGCCGCCGCCGCCCGCCCGGGCCGGTGCGGCGCCGCGCCGCGCGCGTGCCGAGCCGGCCCGGCCCGCCCGGCCCGATTTCGGTCCGGGTCCGTGGATCGTGGATCTTGGATCTTGGATCTTGGATCTTGGCAATTGGTCTGGGTGGTCTTTGGGCCATTCTTTGGGCTCGCTCGTGGGCCGGTTCCGCGCCCATCGTCTTACATTTGGATCAACGTTTGATCGAGCCCAAAGACGGAGTTGGTCCGAGGGCCCAACTCGTGTGGCCCAACCGTTGGGCTCGCTGTACTTGAAGAGACGTCCGGACACGCCCACGAACCTAGACGCACGCGTTGTCCGTATTCGTCAGAATCGCCTGAACGCCCGACATGACGGTTTCACGGAAACGTGCCCACGTTGTCTCCGTAAACCGCCACAAGACTCAATGGGGACATAACTCCGTAACACCCGACATCAATGCGGTGTTGACTCAAAGATAGTCCCTATGGCGGACGACGCCTATAAACAGGACATGTCTCCCCAAGATAGCTCCCATCGTCAATCGCATTCCAAAGATTCCAAACTCTCGCATACTTAGCTCGTGTCAAGCTTTGTCCTCGCCTCCGTCCGGTTCGTTGAGCTCGTTGGTCTGTGGTCGCCACCTTCGAGACGCTTGTCGTTTATCTTTGGAGACGATACGCCGTAACCGAGAGCACTATCGGGCGTATCTCGCCTCATGGAAAGAGGACTCCTCGACTCGGCATTAGATTACGGTTATCCGTAATTTTCTATTCAGCTTTTTCTTCTTTCAAATTCATTGTTAGTTTTGATCTTCTACTTCTACATTTACATTTTGAACAGAACACGCCCGCAAGTCCTGCATCGCTCGTACACCTTTTTCCAACATTATTGACTTCGGGAATTTCGGTTCGGTTAACTCGAATCGATCCAATAAGCAGTCTTATTATTTAGTACGCTCAAAGCAAAATGGCAATTTCCATCATTCGTATGCATTCTCCCCATGTACTTAACGTCAAACTTCCGTACAATAAACATAAAATCCAAAACATCAAAGTCTTCGATTAGGTAATAGAATTACTTTGTGTCCAAGAAAAACATGCTAAAAACCAAGCTTGATCTATAGTTCAGTGGCGGAAGTTCAACGGAGGTAGAAATATAGTTTGAAGAGATTAAAAGTCCAAACTTCTCGATTAAAAATAATGCTAAAATCACAAAAAAGATTAGGTAAATGGAAAAAATTGGTTTGGGGTGCTTAAACTTCCGCCGATATTCATTGTTTCTTATGAGGTATTTCGATTTAGAATATATTGAAGAGAATTAGATCTATAAACTTTCAATCATGATCGTCATTAGAGATGTCAATAGATGGGTTTTACCCGAACCGACCTGAAACCGTTCAAAACCCATTAAATTTTAATACAGTGGTTTCGATTCTGGTTTCGGTTCCAGACCCGCTTTAGATCCGGACCATTTAGATCCATAGTTTGATGGTCCATCCGATGGATTCGATTTAGTTTGTAACCGTAACCAATACTTATTTATTGGTTCTGGTCTGAGTAAAAACCATCTATTGACAAGTCTAAGTTTAAATAGGCTTGTCAATAAATCAGTTTTATCCATACCGATCTGAAATCATTCATAGCCCATTAAATTATAAACAGGTTTCGGTTCAGCTTTTGGTTCGGTCCATTTAGTTCTAGATCCAGACCGTTTAAGACCCATAGTTGATGGTCCGGATTCGGTCTGGATCCAGTATCTAATGGGTTGGTTCTAGAACCAAAACATTACTTATTTATTAGTTTTAATCCGGATAAAACTCATACATTTACATCCTTAATCGTCACTCTACCATTAATTATGCTATCTAATGTTATTAATACGTGGCAGTGCATTATTGCTCATTAAAGATTAATTCTTTGGTTGTTATAAGAACATAATTATATTAAAAATATTAACTAAAACATGTCAAGGTAGTTATGAACAATAGGTAATAATATTGCTGCATCGTTCATCGAATTTAATTTCACACATATCTATAGTGTATAAATATATACATAGCATATATGATTAAATGAGCCGATGTATATATCTATGGTAACCGAATCGAACCGATTTATAGTTTCAGACCGACCCAAAATCGAACCGAAAAAACCTATCGGTTTCGATCGGACCGAAAAACCGACCGAAACATATTATATATATATATATATAAACATATTTTAATCCTAATTATTTAATTAAAATATTAATTAATTATTATATAAAATATATAAATATATAAAATAATATTTTCGGTTCGGTTTGATATCGACCGAACCTAAAATATAAAACTGAAAACCGAACAGAAACCGATTTTAATTAAAATTTGAACCGAACGAAAATCGATTTTAAAAACCGAACCGATCAGATCAAATCGACCTGTTCGATCGATTTTTGGTTCGATTCTTGTTCGTGCACATCCCTATATATTAGTTATTTTAACAAATCAACCCGCAAATTAAGTTCTCCAACGACAATAATAAATTTTTCTGCGTTCTCCATTAATGATTAAATGAGCTTCCTATTAAATTCACCCCCCCCCCCCACCCCACACATAAAGAGAAAAATAACCCACCAAACGCTTTTATGGGTTTGAACACACACCTGGTTTTCAGTGTGGTTTTATGTCTTGTGTGGTTTGCGCGCTATCAGATAGACCGTGGGGTTTACTCAATCACGCACTTAAGCGAATGATCGTGGCTTCCCATGATATAAAAAAAAATGGAGAAATTTATGTAATTAAACGTTATTCACTAGTTCGAGACCAATCCAACGGGTGGAAATGCATGCAGCCGACCACCGCTTGTCATCTCGTGGAAGGTGAGGTGCCATTGCACAACAAAAGAGATAAGAAGACACCCCCCACACATGACATAAATTAATAAATTTCGATTCATCTTTTTTAATTCCTAACTTTTTGTAATATGTATATTTCACACAAGAATATTAGTTTGGGCGACATATGAATT
The DNA here is from genome assembly GCA_036937905.1 of Salvia rosmarinus. Lineage (NCBI taxonomy): Eukaryota > Viridiplantae > Streptophyta > Magnoliopsida > Lamiales > Lamiaceae > Salvia > Salvia rosmarinus. The sequence continues at coordinate 9,288,643 of CM072820.1, read as the reverse complement.
AATAGTACGATAATTTATGAAGAATTATGAGAATTATAAATGTTACAAAAGAAAACTGTGACATTTTGTAGATAGATAGCTATCATGTAGGTCACAAAAATATAAACATGTCATAAAATTTAGTGATATTTGAGAATCTAATTACTTTTGTAAACATGTCAAAATGTGATTATTTTTTATGATATGTAAAAGCGTAATTACTCTATATGACAATGTATTTATAATAATACATTAAAAAGTAGTCATAATTAATAATAAAATAAGAACATAAGAGAAAAGTAAAAAAATTAAATATAAAGTAAAAGTATAAATGTGTGTGGGTGTGTGAGAGAGATTATGACACCTATGTCTTGTATAAATAAATATATTTTAATTTTTTTTTTGAACCTATCACTCTATCATTAGGTCAACATAAACACGTATATTATAACATATATGGGTAACAAAAATACTTTGTGATGATTTTAGATGTAGCAAAATTTATTACATTTCTAAATGTAACTACTTACAATTTTTATATATATAACAAAAGTAAATAGATGTATGTATTGTAACTAAACTTTATTACATCTTTGTTGGTGTTATTAAAATTATGATACATTTCTTAATGTTGCTAAAATTGTATTACTATTAGACAATTTTATTCTAGTGTTTCTACATTCAAAATTTCTTTTGTTCATTTATTTTGAGGTATCCGTGGATTCTAACCCTATTTAGTAGAAGATTTGATTTAAAGGAAACTTATTTTTTTTTTTTTTTTTTTTTGATATCATGGTAACCCGCACCGCTACCTCAGCAAGGCACACCCAGAAACCCCACGGTCCCAGATAATAGTGCAAACCACACAGATGTGAAACCACACTTGAAACCAGTGTGATGCGCCAAACCCATAGAGGCGTTTGGTGGGGTTCAACCGCGACCTCTACCACAAGAACCCACCTTAACTATCGGGCCGTCCTTGCGACAACTTATTTTCCTTTTATATTACTCTCTTTGTCTATCAAAAGCTTGTATTTTTTTATTTTTTTTATTCGTCTACCAAAAATTTGTGTTTTTTTAGACATCTTTTTATACTTACAATGTATAACCTCTTTTTCACTCATTATAATTTATTAAAACATGTACCCTTAAATTAATGCAAACTTTTAGTGGACCAATGAAATATTATTAATTGTACCCTAATAAAATTCCGAGTCCATCACTGTACAATACATACATACGAAACATGTACCTAGGTCCGAGCAAGTTGCAGTAGGGACAGTTGACTAAAATGTGAGTAGGGAAAAGTCAACCCTTATGTCTTTGAAAACTATAATGTCTAGTAGCGTAGCCAGCTTCTCGTGACTCCAACTCCTACACACGTAATAAATAAAACAATTTAATACATACATACACACCCTCATTAATACTCTTTCACCACACAATTTTCTTTTTCTTCCTTCTATCGTTCACACCTTCTCTTCTTGAATTTTCGCCTGTGGGTTTTTGCTCCCAGATTGAATTTCCTTCTTATCTTCTTTGATTCTTGCTTTTTGAGGAGAGAAAATTGATGGGTTCTTGCTGCAGCGCCCGAATACGGGCGCACCATAGCCCTCAGAGAGATGGTAAGTGGATTCTCACCTTCCGATGATGTCTTCTTGTGTTAAGGTTGTTGTTTTTCTTGAGCTCATGGCTTCTTGTTTGGGTGTGTGTGTGTTTAAGGTTGGTTTTCTTGAGTTTATTCAAGATGAAGATGAACAGAGCTTTCCATTTGTGGTGGTTTGAAATTTTAGTGTTTGAGGCCACTTTTGTCATGAAAGTTGCTTATATTTGTTCTAGATGTGCTGTTCATTTTGTGTGGAGAAGTAATATGAATATTTCCAGAACTGAGTTCAAGAGAAATCATATTATTTTTTCGATGAAGACAAGGATGTCTGTATGATTTTTGCATAGATAATCTGCACCTCCAAATTCTAGTTTTAATGTCATAGCTCATAATGTCTTAATTCCATCTAGATGCTAGTGCTATATGATGCAAAATTGATGTGAAACTCACTGCTAAGTTGATCGATTCTCGAAAGAAAATACAAATCCATCCTAAATCAATGAGCTACAAATATTGGATTAGTTATTATTGATGGAGATGAATTGAGTTGAAGCAGGGCGGTCTCTGAGGGGATCGACGGTCAGGGACCAAAAATACATGTTTTTATATATACAAGTGAGACGTACGTGCATAATTCTAGATTTTTGGTTAAATTTGGTGAATTTATACGAGAAAAATTTGAACTTATATTGCATATTTCTAGATTTTTGGTTAAATTTGGTTCTTCATTTTGGTTTTATGTCTTATCTCATAATGTCTTAAGTCCATCTAGATGTTAGTGTTAATGTGATGCAAAACTGAAGCAAAAGAAACTATAAATCCATCCTAAATGAAAGAGATACAAGATGTAGAGGACTTGTTTTCCAATAATTTGATGGCTAACTTAGTATAGACGTTTCAATTTTCCAAAGCAGGGCCAAGTTCTAGACATGTTAGCTTCGATGGGAGGGAGACGAGCAGCAGGCTTTGCCTTCCTCAGCTCCATTGACCCCTCGGAATGAGAGTGAAATCTTGGACACTGGGAGTTTGAAGAGCTTCGGATTCAATGATCTTAGAATATGTACTAGAAACTTCCGCCCCGACAGTGTGTTGGGGGAAGGTGGATTTGGCTGTGTCTTCAAAGGTTGGATCGACGAGCAGACTTTCAAAGCCGCCAAGGCCGGGACAGGAACGGTCATTGCTGTGAAGAGACTGAATCAAGAAGGCTCACAAGGTCACAAGGAATGGTTGGTTAGTACCATGACCTTCTCTTTTGTTTCAGGAATTGTGTTGGATTTGTACAACCTTAATTCAGAATGTTTGATTCGGTACATTTTGTTGAATTTCAGACAGAAATCAATTATCTAGGGCAGCTACACCATCCTAATCTCGTGAAACTCATTGGTTATTGCTTGGAGGATGAGCACAGACTTCTGGTTTACGAGTTCATGCCTCGTGGCAGCTTGGAGAATCATTTATTCAGGAGTGAGTTGTTATTAAATCGATAATAAGAAAAAGAAACTGCTTTGTTTGTGAAATTTTTTTACAATGTGGTTGCATAGGGACGTCGTATTTCCAGCCGTTGGATTGGAATCTACGCATGAAGGTTGCTCTTGGTGCAGCAAAGGGGCTTGCGTTCCTTCACAGCCCGGAAGCCAAAGTTATATATCGTGATTTCAAGGCCTCCAATATCTTGCTCGATGCTGTATGTGTGATTATTCTCAACTGCACTTTGTATTCGAGTAAACGTTGTGCAGTTCGCTTACATATTTTTGCTAACAGAACTACAACGCGAAGCTTTCTGATTTTGGATTGGCGAAGGATGGGCCTCTCGATGGCAGAAGCCACGTATCTACGAGAATCATGGGCACCTATGGCTACGCAGCTCCGGAGTATATGGCCACAGGTATACAACATGAATATTCGACAAAGCAAAGAAATTATATCAAATTATTACTAGAGTATATGGCCACATGTATACATGAAAATTTGAGAAACTCTCTAACCACATTGAATATACTTGGATTGTTGACGTCCTTCCAGTTACATGCTCTTGTAGGTGAAATTCTTCGGCTAAGAAAGTCATAAACCAAGAAATTAGATCTAGATCAAATTATTACTACATAGTATGGTCATTACATCATTCATTCACATTTCATGGTGAATGTTTTATGTCTTGAAACTATTTCACCATGTTAGGTCTCTAAACTGACCTTCTGATCCCTGCTCCGCCCCTCCCCGCCCCAACTTTCTAAGCCCCCATCTATTATCTGTTTTCTCAGGGACTTTAGCCACCACAAATCCCAATTTTCCAAAATGTGAAAAGGTTTGCTGCCAAATCATGCCATGTCAATGGAGTCGTAAACATCAAATTTTTGGGGGTGTTAAATTCTGATCTTAGGTTTCATTTGTGTAGGCCATCTAACTGCCAGGAGCGATGTGTATAGTTTTGGTGTCGTCCTCCTCGAGATACTGTCGGGAGACGCAGACTAGACAAGAACCGCCCCATGGCGAGCAGAACCTGATTGAATGGGCAAGGCCTTACCTAGCAAGCAACGGAGAGTACTCCGCATCATGGATGCTCAGATAGAAGGCCAATACACGCCAAGTGGGCGCCCGAGCAGCTACACTAGCCGTCAAATGCATAGCCATGGAGCCTAGATACCGCCCACGATGGACGAAGTTGTGAAAGGTTTGGAGCAACTTCAAGACACAGGTATTGTCAAAGCTGAAGAAGCTCAGAGGCATCTTCACATTAAACATGCACAGAATTCAACCACAAAACTGCTTCCTATCCAAGACCTTCTGCTTGATTGTAAGGGAAATTTCAATCTTGTGTATGGTAATTAGTTGAAAAGGCAAATGAGAAATATAGGTGGTGCAGCAGTCCCCAATATGAATCAACTTTTGTGGGAGTTTTAATTGCTTACACCACCAATTTGAGAAATTATGTACAGTTGAAATTTCTTTGGTTATCTCATTGGCAACTGTCTTGATTGTTGTTGTATACTTACTTGACAAAATGGGAAAGAATATGGGTGTTTCTAATTCTAACCTTTGATGTTTGCTTTTTCCTAGTATTTTTGGTACATATTTTATACTCCCTCCATCTACCAAAATCGCTCTCGATTTTGGTGTCACAAGCTTTTAATAAATCAGAATGAGATAAAGTAAGTGAGTGTAAAAATATAGGTCAGTGGATATGTTTAGGGTAAAAATATAAAGTTGATGATTCTAAAAAGAAAAGTGAATATTTTTATGACTAATCAAAATAATTAAACGAACGATTTGATGACTGGATGGAGTATTTAATATTTGGGCCATTCTTATACTTGAGACTGAAACCTCTTTATCAAAATCAAGTGGTTCAAACAAGAGTGCAGGCTGGCTTTTCCAATGAGAGCAACAACTGAAAAAAAAAAGAATATGAAAAGATAAAAAAACTCTAAAGTACATATAGTCGCAGACATTGATATTCAATTAGACTTAATAATTATCAAATCGAGATAGCAACGAAACTGATAATATAATAGGACAAAAACTTATATACATTGGTACATTTACTCTAATTAGTATTCCCCAATCTCCAATTAAGATTTATTAATCATTCATTAGAATTTAATTATAATGTACTTAATTTATTAATCATTCATTAGAATTTAATTATAATGTATGTCTTCTAATTAGGATTTTTTTATCAGCATCTCTTCCTCTTCCAACTTCAAAATCTTTTACGAAAATTGGAAAAATGAAAGCAGATGGGAATTTGAAAATATTACCTCATTTTAGGTCACTTTTTTGTCTATATATCCATAACTTTTTTCTACCACTTGAAAGTCTACACCCAATATTTGATTACGTAAAAAGAGAAATGATATGTGGTTCATCTTTTATGAACACCATTCACTTTTATGTCATATTAACATTATTTTTTTTGTTTTTATCTATTTATTAATATTCTAATACTTTAAAAATTATTATTTACATAATTAATTTCAAAAATTACAAGGAAATCAAAGATCCATTTCCTCTTTTATTCATTTATTTGATTTTAGAGGAAAAATAACAAATTGAGCTTTCGGTTTTTATGTAATTTGTTAATTTAATAATGCCAATAATTATTATTGAAGTATTAGATTATAACCAAATAGATAAAACAAAAAAAAATACTTATGTGACCTAAGCGTAAACGATGCTCACAGGAGGTGAGCAACACATCATTCGTCTACATAAAAATACTAAAAAATGTGTGTATATATTGGCCTAGTAATAGAGTGGTCAATATATGAGGTCAAATGTCTCAGATTTGAGTCCACCGTAACACGGTTTTTAAAAAAAATTATAGTAATTGACAAAATAAAACCTAGCAAATAATTAGGTATTATCTTTGAAAAAACCATACAGATGTATTTATTTTTTCTAGAGTCATAGAGATGTATCTTTAAGTAAGAAGTTGAAAAATACTTTTTTTCTTAGGGCAGTGGTTGAGGGCAATGCATTATTAATCAATAATCATAATTCCTTAATTTACTAGAACAAGTGGATATGAAGTTGTCGAAGCCAAATGTATAAGATATCATTACTATATTAGATATCTATTTGTTTAATAAATTATTGGGTCGGGCCGAGCTACTAGGCCTAAGTAAAATATAAGGTTGGGCTGACTGGCCCGAATAAAAAGATAATGGCCCAACCTGACCTGAAATCATTATATTGTATAAATTTCCTGGGCCAATTTTAAATCTTCTTGGGCCAAAATTACATTGGCCCATTTAAGTTTGAAATGGGCCGGTTTGTCGTGCTAATTTTGACAACTCATAACTAAAATATTGTTTGGCAACAGTTTTTTTTGCTCCAAATTTATCGAAGTACTTTCATCTTTGTTATTATGATTATTTTTTAATTTCGAGTTAAATCGATACTAAGAAATCGGGTAAACATTCCCGATTTGGTTTACATTATTTTTTGCTTTTGCCTTAATAGAGGTGAGCATTCGAATTTCACCTCGGAGTTTTGTTAAGACTGAACCGAATAGAATTTGTGATTTTTAAATAAATATTCCAATCAAATAACTCAAAATTTTAAATCAACATCGAATCCCAAAAAAAAAGTGAAAACAAAAACCCAGAAAATCTGAAATTTGAAAAAATTGAAATCAAATTTTATTTATTCATTTATGATTTTATCTTAATATTAAAATTAAAAATATTCCATTAATTCCAATTAATTTGCTTACAAAAATTATTTTTCAATTATTGATTATTACCTCTTTCATTGATAGTTTAGTTATTATTTGTTCAAAATGATATTTACCGACTAGTTACCTGGATATGATAATTTTTGTCTCTTTATGCAAAAGAAAATTTATGGTACTTCGTGTTTCTCATATTTACAAAGAAGATAATGAGGCGGCGGATAAGATAGCAAGCCCCTTCATTACTTCTGGTTGGTGTAATTAGGACAGAATGGATCGATTTGGACCGGATCCGACCAGCCCGATTCGATTCGATTTTTTCTTGGGTTGGATCCGGCCCAGATCCATTGGGTCCAAAAAATTTAGATCCAGATCCAGATCCATAAGATCCGCAGGGTCCGCGGTCTCAGAGGATCCATATATTTTCGCTTCTAAAATAAATCCAAATCAAATATAATTCATAGAATACCATAATAATCCAAATACACAATAATACTATAACAATTATTTAGAATTTCTACAATTATCATTATATTGGAAGATGTTTATATCACTCAAGTAAACATATATTAAAGGAACAAATGAAGGGTGCATATAATAATTGAGATTATTACTTAAATTTGAAAGAAACGAGAGAGATGCATATTGGGTAAAAATATTGGAAGGTTGTATAAGACCATTTTTCAAATAATTAGAAAGGTTGAATAAACACCAAATCACGTGTAATGTATGAACAATACTAAATAAATAGTATTACTCTATCTTAACTGAAAAATGTATATTACTATATAACTTATAGTATAAGTGAATATAAATTTCAAACGGCTATAAATAAAACAGTATTGTTTATTTAATTAAGATGAAAAGTGCTTATATTTTTACTACACAAAGAACGAAATGAAACATACAACTAAATATATATATATATATATATATATATATATATATATATATTAAGCGGATCCATGGTCGGATCCGGATCGGATCTGGGTTTCAAAACTAAATCCCGCATCCGCATCCGATCCGAATATGAGTGAGGATCCAGATCCATCGGGTCCAAATTTTTGAGGATCCAGATCCTGAAAAATGGATCTGGATTCACGGATCTGCACCGAGTCCGGGATCCATTGTCATCTCTAGGTGTAATGTGTATTGTTGATCTTGTTAGTCAGGACTTGTTCTAACTCGGAACGACAATGAATCGGATTTAGATCGAATTTGGTTAGATTCATATTTAGATTCGAATTTTTTTGCTTGAATTTGGATCCGATCCAGATCGATTGAGTTCAAAAAAATTAGATCCAGACACAGATTTATAGGGTCTAAGGTCTAAATCCGGATCCATGTGTCTTCTCTTCTAAAATAAATTCTAAATCCACTATAATTTACAATAACACTATCATAATAATCAAAATACACAATAACATTATAATAATTATTTAGAATTTCATCACCGCCAAATATATAGTCTAGGTGCGTAGATATTTAACTATGATTTGAGGGGGTTCAAAAGTTCAAGTATCAAGTAAATTTGAAGTATAATAATATTTTTTAAATTCTAAGTTTCGTACAATAAACATAATAAATTCGGTTTAATTTCAGACATTGCATTATGTACTATGAATTTTGCTACCATTTTTTTCATTCTTAGCATCACTACACAAAAAAATACGGTTACCGTCTTACCGATGGACATTACGATGGAAAAAAATTATCGTAATTTGCGATCTTAACGATAGATTAACGACGGCCTAACAATAGATTAGTGACGAATCTACTATCCGTCGTTACTACATTATTAAGTAATTGTAATTTTAATATTTATTAAATAATTTAAAATATTCATCGTTGTTGCTTTGTTGATCCGTCGTTAAAATAATAGTGGATTTTTTATAAAAAAATTTCATATTTTCGTCGGTATATTCATCATATTTTTTTCCTTTTTTTTTAAATTACAACTGTCAGTAATCCATCATTAAATATAAAATAAACTTTAAATATAATTTAAAAATAAAATCCGTTGTTATTATGTCGCAATTAAGTGAAAGTTTTTCCGCAAAATTTAAACTTTATCGGAACCCCTCATCTTCCTCTCTCTCCACCTCTGCAGCTCGTCGTCTCCCATCGTCTCTCACCGTATATATATATCTTCCTCCAACATGATGCCTTCCGTCAGTAGCACTACGTCGCCGCCGCAGCATCCTCATCGCCACCGACTCTCCTCTCTCTTCTGTCTCTCCCTCTGTCTCTTTTATCTCTATATATATCTCTTATTTCTTCTCTCTAATTTGGTTGGCAGCCCCCACGACCGCTCACAAGTGACGCCTTGCTTGCACAGCCTTGACCACTTCCCCACAACTGTGAGTTATTTCAATGATTTTGTTGATTTGTTAAATTCTTGGTGAATTTGCATAATTTAGATGAATATGTAGAAAGTCATTGTAAGTGTGTGTTGGAAAAGGTGTACGTAACTAGTACGTAACTTGCGGGATTACAACTTAAAACAGGAAAATAGAAGATCAAACTAACAATGAATTAAAACAAGAAAATACAATCGAAACTGGAAAACAAAACCGTAAACAGATGCCGAGTCGAGGAGGCCTCTTTCCATAAGACGAGATACGCCCGGTGGTGCTCTGATCCGGGCGATCGTCCCCAAAGATGAACGCAGCGTCTCGAGGTGGCGCACCACAGACCAACGAGCTCCTACGAACCGGACGGAGGCGAGGATGAGCTCGACAGTAAAGTATGTATGCGGGAGGTGCTCTAAAGTATGCCGGAATGCTTTTGCGTTGGTGGCTTATCTTTGAGACATGTCCTATTTATAGGCGCCGTCCCTCATGGGAGCATCTTCGAGTCAACACCGTATTGATGTCGGGTGTTACGGAGTTATGTCCCCTATCGAGCGCGGGCGGTTTACGGAGACAACGTGGGCACGCTTCCGCAGAGCCATCATGTCGGGCGTTACCGACTGCCACGACGAATACGGACAACGATGCGTCCTGGTTCATTGGACGATCCGGACGTCTTTCAGTGCAAGCAGCCCAACGGATTGGGCCACACGAGTTGGGCCCCTGACCAACTCCATCGCCAGACAGCCCAACGGATTGGGCTACACGGTGGGCCTCGGACCAACTTCATCTTGGGCTCGATCAAACGTTGATCCAAAATATAAGGACAATGGGCCACGGAACCGCCCACCAATGAGCCCAAAGAATGCCCAAAGACCACCCAAAGACCAATGCCAAGATCCAAGATCCAAGATCCACGATCCACGATCCACGATTCACGGACCACGGACCACAGGAACCGGAACCGAGCCGGAGTCGGAGCGGAGCGGGCCGGGCCGGCACGGGCGTGGCGCGGCGCGGGCGCCGGGCCGGGCGCCGGGCACCGGCACCGGGCGGCGGCGCGGCGGCGGCGGCGCGTGTCAGGCAGCGTGGGCTTTCCACCCATCACTTGTGCACATAATTATACTAAGTGTTCAATGACCCACTTATATAGACAATTAATGAAGGTACATTAATCAATGTGGGATAAGGATTAATTAATCCATGCTTATCCCATTAATCACATAACTCCATGTTTAGTGACCAACTTTGATCCATTATTTCTCCACCGAAATCGGATTTGAGAATGTGAATACACCACGATCATCTACTCGGAACGTAGATCGATCCTATGCCGCTTAATTTCACAAAATTAAACGTTACGTCACTCAAAATCTTGGTCAAAGTAGCTTCGGAAACTTGACCACATATATAATATATATATATATGCACGCGATTTTCAACAATCCCCACATGAGTGGAAATAGCCATATGCATGATGCGCAGACACACTCGATCCTCAAGAGATGTTAAAATATTTGGACAGTGGTTTATGGCTCGAACCTTCCATAGTTAGTACCATCGAGTACACAGGCGGATTAGTGGACACGATGCCTTGAACTATTCCCCACACGCAGTAATCAAACAATGATATTAACACTTTAACACCTCAACCTCATCCGTTCTCACGTTTGATTCCATTTTGGCCATGGACATCCACTTTGATTCATAAGTGTTTTGTTTGAAGCGCCCCACTTGCACTTACATAGGTGATTCTTACCGAGTATCTTGCCATACTCAACCTCCTCGAGGTATCTTAGGAATCATTAAGAGTCAACGACTCAACCTCACCACTAGGCAAGTTTTTCAACACTCGTTTGCTTTCTAGGGAACGACTAACTCGAGTGTTTATACACGAACTCATATAGCTTAGTTCTCCATCAACCAAGTTCTGGGATCTCAGGTCATCATGGTTGGGTTACCACTATGATTGTTCTTAAGATGTGGATTTTAGTCCCATTCCTCTAGCAACTTGATCATTTGATCCCTGCTCAACCCTTTGGTTAACGGATCCGCCGGATTATCTATCGACTGACATAGTCAATCGATATAACCCCACTGAGATCAAATGCCTCACAGTATTATGTCACGACGATATGTCGAGACTTACCATTATACAAACCACTTTTCGCCTCTTCCAATAGCTGCTTGGCTATCACGGTGAATCATCACGGTGGCACGGGTTTAGACCAACATGGAATATCTTCCAAAAATTACAGAGCCACTCGGCTTCCTCACCGCCTTTATCCAAAGCTATGAATTCGATTCCATGGTGGATCGGGCTATACACGCCTGCTTCGTGGATCTCAAGAAACAAGACCTCCCAATCGTGAACACGCACTCCACTTGTAGAAAGTGAATCTTTCGTGTCGGATATCCAATTGGCATCACAAGCACCTTCAAGTACTGGGGATATCTCGTGAAATGCAGCCCATGATTTTGAGTATACTTAAGTACCTCAAAACTCTCACTAAAGCCTTCCAATGCCCTTGCTTGGATTGCTCGTGTAACGACTCAATTTGTTCACTACGCAAGCTATGTCGGGTCGGGTGCAATTTGTAAGATACATCAAACACCGATGACCTTAGCATAGTCTTCTTGCCCAACAAAGTTCACCCTGTTCTTACTCAAGTGAACATTGAGCTCTAATGGGTCTTAGCAGCAAACTATCAAACGCGTTGAATTTCTTAAGCACTTTCTCAACGTAGTGAGATTGTGTCAAGACAATTCGTCGATCTTCTTAGAATCTTGATTCCAAGAATCACATCGCTAAACCCATGTCCTTCATGTCAAAATTTCTATTTAACACGCGCTTTGTGTCATTAATGACTTGAGTATTGCTACCCATGATCAACATGTCATCTACATACGAGACACACTATAACATAACCATTATCGGTGTTCTTAACGTAGACACATTTGTCACACTCGTTGATTTTGAAACCATTTGCCAACATTACATTGTCAAATTTCAAGTGCCATTCAACGGGCGCTTGTTTCAAACCATATAGAGACTTCACGAGTTTGCATACCTTACCCTCTCGACTGTGTACTACAAACCCTTCGGGTTGCTCTATATATACCTCATCCTCGAGGTCACCATTCAAAATGCGCCTTAACGTCCATTTGATGAATCTCAAGATTGTGCAAAGCAAAGAATTGCGAAGCACCCTAATAGACGTAATCCTCGTCACGGTGAATAGGTATCAAGAAATCGATCCCTCTCTTTGTTTAAACCCTTCGACAACCAAACGGCCTTATACTTTTCAATTGATCCATCCGCTTGTACTTTCTTTTAAGGATCCATTTGCATCCTATGGCTTACAACCTTTCCGCAAATCAACCAACACCCAGTGTGGTTTTGCGAATGGAATCAATTTCGCTTTGAATGACCTCTCGCCGAGCATCCCGTCCGACCGAGCATAGGCTACTTTGATCAAGTTGGTTCTTCGTCCAACATGAACGCAATATAGTCGGGACCAAAATTCTTTGGCGTTCGACTTCATCGCCACGCCTCGGTTCCGACCCTCGGATCGCACCTCGATCGCTATGCGATATCGGTTCTTTCTCCAAAGGTTTAGAACTCGAAGCTTCACCATCGCCTATTGCTAGGCGGCTTCATTTTTATCCTTGTCTTTACAGGATAAACACTTTCAAAGAATATAGCATTCCTCGATTCAATCGTCGTCCCCACGTCATATCTCGGTACCTCCGACCGTGGATCGAAAACGATAGCGCTGCTGTTCGGTGCATACCCAATAAAGATACAATCGATCGCTTTAGGTCCAATTGTAACTTGTTTAGAAGAGGCACCTCAACCTTCGCCAAACACCCCACACTTTGAGATATTTCAGACGATGGCTTTCTTCCTTTCCACAACTCGTAGAGAGTGACATCCTTACCTTGAGTGGAATCTTGTTCAAGATGTAGTTGGTGTCAAAACGACTTCCCCACAAGTTCGGGGTAACCTCGAACTAATCAACAAAGCATTCATCATCTCCTTAAGTGTTCGATTTTACGCTCAAAGAACGCCATTAGATCGAGGTGAATAAGGGCGTCGTTTGATGTATTATACCACTTTCGTTGATAATGCCTCAAACGGAGCTACATATTCTCCCCTCTATCACTTCGAATGTCTTAATTCGACGATTTTAATTGATTCTCGGCTTCGCTCTTGAAGTTTTAAAAGCTTCAATAGCCTCGTCTTTACTTCTTAGAAGGTAAAGATAACAATATCTTGTACATCATCAATAAACGTGATGAAGTACTTTTTACCACCTCTAGTTTGTACAAACTTTAAATCACACACATCGGTGTGAATAAGTTCTAGAGGCTTAGTGCTCTGCTCTACCGAATGAAACGGTAATCTCAGCCATTTTGGCTTCCACACAAACCTCACATTTCGTTTTGTATTAACTTCATTTAACTTTAGTAAATCTAAATTTACTAATCTTTTATTGCATTTAGATTAACATGTCCTAATCTACAATGCCATAAATCGAAGCACTCGGTCAAGTAAGAGGAAGTAGATGCATTTTATTCATAGCAATCTTGGGTACACAAGACAAATTATTACATTCAATTTGAAAAGACCCCGGTGAGATAACCCTACCAAGGAACTTTCCAAACTTAGTCAAGACAAACTTGTCCGACTCAAAAACTAGTCTAAAACCCTTATTAACTAGAATAGAGCCCGACACTAAATTCTTGCGAATGTCCGGACATGCAAAGACATCCTTCAAGGTGATCTCAATGCCGGACGACATCTTGAGCACCACATCACCAACTCCGCAACCTCGGACGACTTGGTTCCCCATGTTGAGCTCTCCTCAACAGGCTTCAGAGGTGGAGAAACGATCTTTTCGGGCGACACGCATGCGCGATTGCCCGAGGTCGATGAACCATCCACCTCGATTCTCGACGTGGTCGACTTCTTCTGTCACCACAGCAGCCAAGTCATCCTTGTCCCATTTGTCAAGTCCTTCTCGACAACGTTGATAACTTGCTTAGCCTTCTTCTTCTTAGTCGACGGCAGCCTCTACTCGTGTGGCCATGCTTGCCACAATTATAACGATCCCTCACAAACTTACGGAAACCACCTTCCTTCGCCTTTATCTTCGACATTCGACGAACACGCTTGTTTGAGGGACCGCCTCTCCAACAGTTGGCTCTAAGATCGATCGCCTTCCCTTTAGTTCTAGCTTCTTCACGCCGACTCGATCGCAGCTCGACGATCAAGTCTTCAAGTGTCATATCCTTCGCTTGTGCTTAAGGTAGACCTCAAGTCTCCACCAGGGGTAATCTCAATCATCATAGCGACGACAAAGCCGTCTCAAAAGCGGTGTGCCTTCGACTTGAACCTCGTGCACAATGAGTTGAAACTCTTGCACTTGGTCCATGATCGGCCTGAATCGACCATCTTGTAGTCCAAATATTTGGCTACAATGAACTTCTTTGTACCGCATCATCACTACGGTGCTTCTTTTAACGCATCCCACATACTTTTGATGTCGTTACAACAAGATAAACACTATACAAGCTATCTTCTAAACTACCAAGTATAAAATTTTACAAAGGTAGTCGCCAAGGCGCCCGCTTGTCATATGTCGCTCGGACGTGAAAGTCCGTCACTTGACCTGAACGGCGGGCTCATCTTCTACCAAGAAGTTGGCGGCCCAACGTCGTGGTAGAAAAAGATCTTTGTCGCCATCTCAAGTCGGATCCTCCAAACCGCGGGCTTCTCGGCGGCATCATCCTGCGGTATGAACAGCGCCGAGATCGATCCATGACCGATCCACTAGTGTTAGATCCCATGGATCCAACAATGACCCACCGAAAAGTGCAAATCGTCGAACAAAGGAACCACTAAAAGTGGAACCAATTGTTGAACCACTAAAGTGGAACCAACATCGACCCAGGGTCCCATGGTTGACCTCAAGGCATCGAACCAAACATGACGAAGCCATTGTGCGGTGGCGGCAAGAAGAGAGGCGAGGCAAGAAGAAGCAGCGGAGGCGGCGGCGGCAAGCGGCGGTGAGGCAGAGTCGGTGGCGGTGTACTCGACATCTCCAAGCAAATGTATTAGTTTCAACGTTTTAAGTTTATTAAGAGTCGAACCTTCGTGGCAAGTAATATCTCGCTTGCGATTGTTGGAAAAGGTGTACGTAACTAGTACGTAACTTGCCGGGCGTATTACAACTTAAAACAGAAAATATAAGATCAAAACTAACAATGAATTAAAACAAGAAAATACAATCGAATCGAAAACAAAACCGTAAGCAGATGCCGAGTCGAGGAGGCCTCTTTCCAAGAAGACGAGATACGCCCGGTAGTGCTCTCTGATCCGCGATCGTCCCAAAGATGAAACGCAGCTGTCTCGTAGGTGGCAAAGCACCACAGACCAACGAGCTCCCACGAATCGGACGGAGGCGAGGCGCGAGCCGATGTAAAGTATGTATGCGTGGAGTGCTCTAAAGTATGCCGGAATGCTTTTGCGCTTGGTGGCTTATGCCGGAGACATGTCCTATTTATAGGCGTCGCCCCTCACGGGAAACATCTACGAGTCAACACCGTATTGATGTCGGGTGTTACGGAGTTATGTCCCCTATCGAGCGCGGGCGGTTTCGGAGACAACGTGGGCACGCTTCCGCAGAGCCATCATGTCGGGAGCGCAGCGATTGCCACGACTTAACGGACAACGCGGCGTCCGGGTTCATGGGACGATCCGGACGCTCTTCAAGTGCACAAGCGAGCCCAACGGATTGGGCCACACGAGTTGGGCCCCGGACCAACTCCATCGCACAAACAGCCCAACGGATTGGGCTACACAATTGGGCCTCGGACCAACTTCATCTTTGGGCTCGATCAAACGCTGATCCAAAATATAAGGACAATGGGCCACGGAACCAGCCCACCTAACAGCCCAAAGAATGGCCAAAGACCAATTGCAAGATCCAAGATCCAAGATCCAAGATCCAAGATCCACGGACCCGAACCGGAGCCGAGCCGAGCGGGAGCGGGCCGGCCAGCATCGGCGCTGGCGCGGGCGCAAGCGGGCACCGGCACCGGGCGGCGGCGGCGGCGGCGGCGTGTACTTGGCGTGGGCTTTCCAACCCATCACTTGTGCACATAATTATACTAAGTGTTCAATGACCCACTTATATAGACAATTAATGAAGGTACATTAATCAATGTGGGATAAGGATTAATTAATCCATGCTTATCCCATTAATCACATAACTCCATGTTTAAGTGACCAACTTTGATCCATTATTTCTCACTCACCGAAATCGGATTTGAGAATGTGAATACACCACGATCATCTACTCGAACGAGATCGATCCTATGCCGCTTAATTTCACAAAATTAAACGTTACGTCACTCAAAATCTTGGTCAAAGTAGCTTCCACGGAAACTTGACCACATATATAATATTATATATATATGCGCGATTTTCAACAGTGTGCATCATTTTGATGCTATTTGTTAAATTCTTGATGTTATTTACATAATTCTTGGTGGTGTCTTGTTTGGATGAAATGAACTACGTGGGTCCATATGTGAAGAGTCTGTTTAGTACCATTGTTGGAGTTTGGTTGTTGCTTGTTTGTTGGTTTTGTTTGATTTCTGATGAACTTGATATGTTTAAGCATTGCTTTATTTACTGTTGTGGGGAATGATATTATGTTATTAGCTCAAATGACATGGTAGAGACTAGAGATGATTCATATTCTTGGAATGTTGTTTTGTGTTAACAAGAACTAAGTAGATGGGATTTACATTAAATGACATGGATATGGCAACTCATGATACCATCCTGCGGTTTCATTGATGGTTCTAGATGTAGGGGTAAGTGCTAGTTTATTACTTGTTTAATAAATTAATTTTTTACCAGTTTTGATAATTATAATAATGTTTTGTTTGAATTATAGAAGGTGGTGGCCAAATGGATGGCTGATTGGAGTGCCACTAAGAAGCGGGAGGTCACACCACATGATGTGGATATGAGATCTTTCGCGAGATGGTCACCTGTGAACAGAAGGGGCACATACTCGGGTTGGGGATGATGTCCCATGTTATCTCATCGAATGGTCTAGGTACAGAGTCGACGAACACATCCCAGTATCCGACTGCAGCTGATAGCAAAGCCCAAAGCTGAGATAGCGGAGCATCGCAGTGTGGAGAGTCAGTTGCTAATCAGCTAGACGAGCGCCCTATCTACGTCGAAAAATTTGAGCTGGCGAAATCCTCCGATGATTAAAATGACATCGTTTTTACTAACCAAAACAACGTTGTTTAAGGCTGAACCCCCTGTTCTACGCCATATCTATGCCTCGTTCTATGTCTTAATTTGAAGAACACCGATAATTCTCAATCTATTTTACAAGTAAATACATCAAATTTCAGTCCTAAACGATGTCATTTTGGCTAATAAAAACGTTGTCGTTTTAATCATCAGACGACTTTCTCCAACTCAGATTTTTCACCATGTCAACTTTGGTCTCGGCCAGAATCACACTAGTGTGCAAAATCAAAACAAATCAAAATTTTGGTGAATTATCACACATAATTTAAAGTTAATATGCAAAATCAGAATTTGGTGAAAGTTTAATAATTTACATATAAATAACCCTTCGTAAAGTAGGAGATATAAACGAAGCACCACATTTATAATGTAGCGGTGGATCTTCGAGGTGCGCCATACTATTTTTTATATTATTGAGATTAATTTCTATTCATTAATTTAATTCATTCGTCATTTTCTCGACTTAAAATGCGCCTTCATATGTAATTATAAATACATATATTAATTCAGATGTAGTTAAATCGTCGAAGAAATGGCTAATGTGGCACTCCTACCCAATCATGTTTCCATAAACACTGCTAAATTCCAAACAGAATACTCATTTCCTCAAAGTTCAATTAATTTAGCAAATGAGCCACACGATTTGTGGAAAATTGCAACTGATTAAACTTCTTGAATGGCCAAACTAACAAGAGTTGAGTACACAAGTATATAATAATAAACATGTTTCCCTTATACTTAAAATAAAAATAGAAATTGACGCATATCTAGAAGCATTCCGAGACACAAAAACCTGGGTTTTTTTTTTTGGAAAAGATTAAATCATTATGTTGATCAAAAGGTGTACAAATAATTCCCTGTACCATAAATTTGTTTAACAATCTGACCAAATCTAATAAAAATTAATTTGTTCCATATTTTCCTTAAGAAAAGTTTTGACGGTAATTTTGAATCATTTTGTAACTGTTTATTGATAATAATTGTTATAAGGTATTCTTATGTCAAATGCCGTCTTAGCTCAGCTGGTAGAGCGCATGGCTTTTAACCATGTGGTCGTGGGTTCGATTCCCACAGACGGCGTATTAGCTGTTTTTTTTCCTTTTTCAAATTTTGACTTTAGTAATTTATCGCAAAAAGATAATGCTAGATGGCTTTTTCTTTTTCTTTTATAAATATTCAGTTTTGTCGATGTGTGTATAATCTATAGTAATTTCTAAAATTTGCTGCATAAGAATCTTATGTCTATTTTATTAATTTAATGTATTTAAGTGAAGTGTAATTTTCAACATCATTATATATTTTTTTATTAAAATGAGTGTTTTTTGAAGTTTGAAATGAATATTATATCTTCGGTCGATTGAGACAGTGTAATCATCGACCAAATACTTCAAAAATACAAGAACTATAAACAAAAATTGAGATTTCAATAAAAAATCTTGATTCTGATCGTAAAAACCTTGTCCCATGTTGATTGGAACAACAATTTCATGACTTAAGATAAAGTTTTCATTATTGGAGTAATAATTTCACGATTGGAGATAAAGTTTTCATTATCGAAAATAATACTTTCTATTAGAATCTCACGATATTTTAATAATTTTTAATTGTGAAGTCTCGGTTGACCGGAAACTTTATAAGGTGATTATCACAGAATGTACATTGTTTTTGTAGAATTCAGTGTAGATTTTCTATCGACATCAGTTGCACATCCTCAACTTTTCAACTGAAAGTACATTACATTAAAAAAATGAATATGGAATGTAGCAAATTAAAAAAATGAATATAAAGATTACACGCTTTAAAAAAATATATAGTTGTATATAATTACCCTACATTTAGGGAAATAATGCTAGAATATATATTGAGAGCGACTTGTATTTTCTATTGGTGGAGTTTCTTTTTAATTGTTCCGTGACATTTCCACTAATTTTGCAAAGTAGTGTTAGCTTCAATTTTCATATCATTAGTCATGTCCACTAAATATTAAGCCCACTACGAAACCTAGCCGCTCGACTTCATCCAAATTGGAATCTCTCCTTCTCGAATTTATTTTACCTCTTATTTTCACTATCAAATCATTAAACATTTCGATAAATTGAACCCGTGACAAAACTGACAGGTCTCCCTTTTATTTGGACTTTTAATAACTCACAAAATAAGATACCTTAAAAAATATTTTAAAAAACAGTCGAAAGAGCAGGTCATTAAGCTAATTAATCTAACAAATTTCAAGGATCAGTTGGATGTATTAAAACCAATCATGGACTTCACGTCGACCACCTCTCCCTTCCTTCACATTTGTGCTCTCCTTTAAAGTTTACAGGTTGTGAAGCCTGCTGCTGACTCATCACCAAACACACACACACACACAAGCACATTACGTTTACATACTTCCTCTCCCACCAAACATAAACCATGCTCAATCTTGTGGAATAGGATATTTCTTCTTCTTCTCGTCGTCGATTATGAAATTCGAGGATTTGCTGATGCAGCAAGGCGAAGATAAACATGCTAACAAACTCCAGCTCCAAGAACAGGTCTCTCTCTCTCTCGTGTTATGGGGTTGATGAGTTTCTCTTCTTCTCAAGAGTAGACTAAGAGAGTGTTTGTCTAAACTTATTTTTGAAAGTTTATAAAATCCAACAACTTATAAGATATTTCAAGAGTTTATAAACTAGATATAAAATTGTGAGTTATATAAAATTAATAGAGTCTATATTGGAAATAATGAATCATATTAAAGTCATATGGTAATTCCATTGTT
The DNA here is from genome assembly GCA_036937905.1 of Salvia rosmarinus. Classification (NCBI taxonomy): domain Eukaryota; kingdom Viridiplantae; phylum Streptophyta; class Magnoliopsida; order Lamiales; family Lamiaceae; genus Salvia; species Salvia rosmarinus. The sequence goes on along the minus strand of CM072820.1, from coordinate 9,268,426 downwards.
TCAATTGAGAAACTTATAAATTGTTGTTTTATTTTCACAGTTTATAAACTGTTTAGGAGCTTATTTTATCACACACTCCGCAAAAATTTATAAGTTCATAAACAATTTATTAGCTCAATCAAACACCCTCTAAATCCTTTAGTATTGCGCCTTTTCATTTTATGGGACTCTCTTTGGTGGAAGCACAAATTGAAATCTTGATCATGTGACTTTTACGACGCAAAGAAAATGCTAATACGAGAGCAGGCCTGCCCGCCTCAGGGTCGGCCCTGGGCGACGGACCAAGTTTCCAAAATTTAGGGGGCCCAATAATTACGAGTTTTATTACATAGATATGATTAAAAGAATGATTTCATGTGTTAGTATGGTAGTTAGTACTTTTGTTTGTCACTCACCTGACCTAGGATCAATTCCCAATGACAACTTTTTTTTTTTACCCTTGAAAAAATGGGCATATTTTATACATGTGTTGTTTATATAGATACATAGATTATTTGTTTAACTTTGCTTCTGAAAAGATGAGCCATTTTATACATATATTGTCTATATACATATATACTCCCTCTGTTATATTTAAAATGTATCACTTTTCTTTTTGGGTTGTCTCATTTCATTTTAGGAAATAATTATCCATTTAAAAAGTGTGAACCTTATCCACTTTTTAACACTTTAACTACTTTATATCTTTTTCTAAATACTCGTGTCTAAAAGAAATGAGACACTTTAAATGGAAAGGAAGGAGTGATATTTATTTATTTAGATAACAGAAAATAGGACATTATCTAATGTTTTTGCTTTTGAAAAAGGGCCCTTTATACATGTATTGTTCATATACATGCGTATATTATTTATTTGTTTAAATAACATAAAATCTGAAATTCCCCAATGGTTAGGCCCTTGCCCTTCTAAATTCTTTGATCCAATAGCTCAAAATTCGAATTATTCTTTTTGCAAGAATATTTGGACTTCATTTTTACTAACATGAAATTATCTTTACAAAATTTGTTATTTATTCAAGAAACTTCAATAGTAAATTTCTTGTATAATTTGATTTATATATATATATATATATATATATATTACTATCTTATATTAATAAATTATTATACTTTTATTCGAGTTTGATTTTGTGATTGAGACTGTCATTTTGCCCAATAGAAAATTATCTTTAGAAAAATATGCCATTTCTTCAAGAAACCTTAATAGTGAATATTTTGTATAAATTGAATATCATAATGATATATTATTAATTTAAATTTTTAAATGACATTATTTTAATTGATTTTTCACAATTTTATGATTTTAAGTGAAAAAACCTATGTCAATTTTTTGATGCATCTTTATAATTCATCTAGAAAAAAATGTATCTTTATAATTACCGACAAAGAGTCCATTTTTTATTTCACCCCGGACTCGTTATGTCAAGACCAGCCCCTGTACGAGAGTGGAAGATGAAGCATAGATACATGACGATGAAATTGGCAACATGTAGTAACGTGTGGGATAATAATTGCAGGTTGAAAGATTGGAAGAAGAGTTGGATGGGAGCTTCAGTTGAAGAGGGTATTGGAATGCACGATGCAAGGACCAACTGGCTGCTGCGACTCATGTTCATTGCTCACCCCTTCCTTCCTTTCCAGGTTTCCCCCCAAAATATATTTTAGACAATAATTTTGATTTTTGTTAAGTGCAGCATGTCATAAACAATTTGTGAGTTAGGTGTCTAAAAAGTGGAGATAATGCAAAATAATTGCTACCGATGCATATTACTTGGAGAGTCCCACTTATGTTAGGTTTAATGGCATATGTCGCTTGACATGTACTCCATCTATCCCATTTAAAATGTCTCATTTTTTTTAGACACAGATATTTAGGAGAAATATATAAAGGAGTTAAAGTGTTAAAAAATAGATAGGGTCCACACTTTTGAAGTGACAATTACTTTTTAAAATAGAATGAGACATTTGTAATGGGACAACCCAAAAAAGAAAACAAGACATTTTAAATGATACAGATGAAGTAATAAATAGTATCAACATCCCAGACAGGGCTTTTATCAATATTTGAAAGAGTTAATTGCAAATCAAATCACCATCTTAAAAAATCCAAGTTGCAATTAAATAATCTTTTATAATGTATACTCAAACCTTTTGATTTGTTGCAATGAAGATCGCCTCCAATTCTTTCAACCATCAGAAATTTCGAACAAGTCACTAAAATTTCAATTTAATACAAATTCTTTTGTTCTGGCCTTGATTGAAAAATTAAAGGTTGGTCTTTAACAGACTCGAGGAGATGAATATTTTGGCATATAACGTCAAATAATCACAATGATCTTTTATTTTCTTTATTTTTGTAGCAATGGCAACGTCCAATACTTGCTTCTTCAACAAAATTCATCAGGTTAGCAAGTATGGAATGTTGACATATATGTTAAAATGTTCTTCTCCTTGAAGCCGTCAAAACCATCTTTTAATTTCCCAAATCAAGTCTAAATTGATTTGAAATTGAATTTGAGTGAATTGTTCGAAATGTCCGAAAAACTTGGGGTAATTTCAATTACAACAAATCAAAAGTTTGCATATTGCAACACTTTAAAAGTGATGTTCTAATTGAATTTGGTGTTCATTGAATTTGCAATCAACCATATTTGAAAGCCACAATAAGCACCAATACATTGACTGCTCACAAGTTACCAGAACCCAAAGGTAGCTAGTCTTTTGGTTGGCCTTTTGTTGGGCATCAAGTATGTACACGTTCTATTCCAAAAAAATCGACAAAATTAGAACGGGTTAGTTGTGAACAAAGCCTATTGCTCCAGAGTCCAGCTTTAGGGTCCCGCACCGTGCGGGATTAGGGCATGGCAAATCATAATTAATAGTAAATGAGCTGGTCTCGTGTACGCGTGCACACAGTATGTGTATATCAAAAAACCAGCATTGGTTTTTCAGCAATAACTAGCGCTAGTTTTTAATATTACATTGATTTTTTGTGATAGTAAATATGTTGGTGATTGTAGTAGAACTGCTTAGTGTCAACAGACTAGTAGAGCAATGTATTTACTAAGATAACACCGAATGAAAACGCAGGTTCAAATGCTTCTGGCTGATCTAGCGGTGGTGAAAGAAGAGATAGATTGGGTGGAGAGAAAGATCAACGATCTCAAATTGGACATCTACCATGAGAAGCAGAAGAGAAAAGAAAGGGAGGTGGTGCAGTTGAAAGAGTTCCAGCCAAAACTGGAGCAACGGCAACTAAGTAAGTTGCCGTCTAGACGACCAAACCAGATACAGCACAAGGAGAGCGGCGCGCCCTCCTCTTCACAAAACTACGAAAACAAAAGATACAGAAATCCAGGAGACAGGAGAGCATCTCTGGGTTCCTCCAAGGAACTTCAAAGTGCAACTTTCCTGGGAAAACACGGTAAACCCAACTTCCCCGTTGCTCTGAGTAGAGCTTCTGCCTTAAATGGCGACATAACTATGAAGCCATCCACCTCTTCAGCTGTTGAAACAGAATGGGGAAGTGGGAATTCGAAATTCTCAAACAGTCGCACAGTTCACAACCAACTAGGTACAGAGATGCAAATCATAAACCCCAATAAGCTCTCTGTGTATCTTATCAAGTGCTTGATAGGCATATTTCTTAAACTGAACCATACCACATATAAGAGCAAAGGATCAACTAACCTCTCGAAGCAGACTCTGGCCTGCATGAACTCGAAAGGCTTGGTGTCCAAAGCCACATTCAGCTGCAGAACGCCGGTGCTTCCATTCGTCGACAGCGCATCCCATCTCGATCCTTATGAAATATTGCCTGAACCTGGTGCCATCAGAGATATCGGGCCAAACAAGAATTTCATACAAATAACAAAAAGTACACTGGACACGAGCCGTATCTCTGAATGTCTTCCAGACATGCAGAGACTGAGGTATGTACCTGCAACTTCTACCCACTCGAGATTAACACATTTTTGAGTTATTCTTCTCCTTCCAGGATCTTGATGCAGAAACTCAGCAAAGTCAAAGTAAACCACTTCAGCCACAAGCAGAAGCTGGCATTCTGGCTTAACATGTACAACGCTTCCATAATGAATGTACTGAAGAAATCTAAAGTGTTTTAAGCCCAAAAATTAAAAAAACATATCATCATCATCTAAAAACTTTTTCCTCCATTCCAGGCGTTTCTGCAGCACGGGTTGCCTTCCGCACAGGAGAAATTACTCTTACTCATGAATGAGGTAATAGCATCCAGATTACCAAAGTATAGAACTTAAGCAGCTTCACTAAAATCATTTGACCTAAAGCATAGTGTTCACAATGCATTATCATCCAGGCTGAAATTAATGTGGGTGGTTTCACATTCAAGGCTTCCACTATTGAGCAGTGCATCCTCAGACATAGAGAACATGTAAGTTAACATACCCATGCTAATGTCTCTATCAAGATCGAGAGTCGAACTGAGTCAAATGGAACTGCAATCTCTGTAATCAGAGATCAGTTACTAGGGTAAATGAGATATACACCAGTTTATGCCATGATTCCGTTTTCTAAATTCTGCTGTTCTATAGTAAGAATTTCTTTACTTATGAAGCATAATATTTTTGAACTACAGGAGTTACCTGATGAGAAGGAAATCATTCTAAGGCAAACATGTAGTCTAGACTATCCGGAACCTAATGTTATATTTGCTCTCTGTCGAGGCAACTGGTCTTCTCCAGCAGTAAGTACAATTTTACATTACATTTTATACTCACCAAGTTATAGCAGTCATATAGCCAACTAAGATCAAGGCTTGCAGTTAAGGTTCTACATGCCGGACGAAGTAATGAATGAATTAGAGAAAGCTAAAGTAGAGTATCTGGAAGCATCAATAGGAATTACGAGCAGGAAGAAGATTTCAGTGCCAAAACTCGTGCAGCAGCATATGAAAGACTTTGCTGATGATATGGAGTCGCTTCTAGAATGGATCTACAGTCAACTGCCTATTACAAGCTCACTGAAAAGATTGATGATGGAATGTCTAAATGGAGAAACTCAATCTCCATCACAAAAGCTGATAGGAATTCAGCCACATGTCTTTGAATTTCGTTACTTGATTCCCATATAATAAAAAGTTAGCATCCCGTATAGATTACAGAGATGATACAAGAACCAAACATATGACGGATAGTGGACATTTTTTGCTAGCGTATATATATATATAGAATATTATATTTTCGAATACCCTTTCTTCCATAAGGGGAATATAATGTTGATTCCGATTGTTGTGGGTTACATTCAAAGCTAAAGCGGCATCAATATATATTAGTTTCTCCTCATATATATCAGAGAGTTATTTTGTAATAGAGATAATCCTCCAATGAAGGAGAAAAATTATATCAAATTATATATATATATATATAGGATTGGGTTCAGACACCCTGGGCCCTCAAGTAATACGTAGATCTAATTTAGATCACATATTTCGAACATGTGATCGCACCACAAACCGACATGTGACAACCCATTTTCCAAATATTTTTAATTTTGCAAGGACAAAATGAGGAAGAAAGAAAATCAACATTCTTCTATCTTCTTCTTCTTTGATTTTTTTTTTACAATGGTGACAGCAGACGGAGGCTGCGGCGGACACAGCAAGATATATGATCAAGTAAAAACAGATTTTGAAAGAAAAAAACAAGAAATTTTTTTATAACAAAATTGATGGATTTTGAGGAAAAAATAGAAGATGAATCTGATAGAAGATTGAGAAATTGAGAAATTGAGAGAGATGATGGCTATGATGGTGGTTTACGGTGAAATTCGCCGAAAATTGGGAAAAGCGACGAAGGAATTGACGGAGAATGATGGATGAGAGATTTGTTGTCAAAAAACATAATCATGCATATAACAAAACATATATTCATGTATTTAACAAAACATAAAACTACATGTTGACACGAAACACAAATATGCATATAACAAAACATATTCATGCATTTAACAAAACACGTGCATGCATATAACAAAATATAAACCTATATTTTGGCTACGATACAAAAATATACAGACAAAACACATTCATGCATTTAATAAAATATGTCCATGCATTTAACAAAACATAAAAGTTGCATGTTGTGCCAGGTTGCTAAGGGCGCCGAACGCGTCGGGCGATGAGGAGGCTGGGCATTAAGCACGTGCTTCCGATGTACATGCATATTTTTGTTCAACTGCATGTTTTTTTTTTTTTTCATTTCAATGCATAAGTAAATTCAACTATATGCATGGTTTGTTTTTTGTAATTTTATAATAAATCAAATTACTAATCTACCCTTATTGTAGTGAAATCAGAAAAAAAACTTAAAAAATCTAAAAAAATTCTCCACCATAGGATCTATGAGATGAATGGATGAGATTGAGTATTACATATTACCTCAGGCTCGGACACTATATGATCCCTCCTCTCTATATATATGTATATATTTCACTGGATTACAGTACACCCTGTTCTACATATAAGTCATACATGAGAGAGTATGAACATCTTCAGAAGTAAATCAGTCACTAACCATGTCTACAAAGAGTTCACCTTAAAAATCACAAGGCCAAAAAGATTATTTTTAAGAGATAGTTTCACATTGCAAAAGGCAAGAAAGATATATGTGCCAAAAAGATAAAGTACAACTCAGTTTTTATCCAAAATTGTACCATCACCGTGTTGGCTCTGCCAAGAACTTTACAATCCTATTTAACAGATTCAAACCAAACACGGTTTCTTCACAGTTCATTTTTACCGACACTTCAAGTGGTTCGGCCTTTAGGTGGTGTTTATTTTACATGATTAGGTTGGATAGATAAAATTAATCCAACCTAATCAAGTGTTTACTTTTAAGGATTAATATTTGAGGATATCCCAAAGCCCGGGATTATTTTAATCATTTGAATTGTTCTTCATTAATTTTAATCCAACCAATATAGATAGGATTAGAATAATCTTTTAAATAAAGAGAAAATTATTTATCCCAATTTTAATCATTTCCTAATCCTTTGTAGTAAACAAATGATTGATAGATAAAAATTATCTTATCACACATATAATCCATCAAATAATCAATCATTCAAAATATTAATCATGAAAAGTAAACACTGCCTAAGAGTAAGAGTGACTAAACAAGGGATAGAATTATTCAAGATCTGAACACTTAACCGTAAGCGTATACCCAGCCTCGTTCCTGATATTTTATGGGCCCTAGGCAAAATAAAAAATACAGGGCCTCCTTATATTATTATAAAATAAAAATACAGGGCCCATATTTTTTTATAATTCTCACATTTTCTTCTCTCGAACAAGCATATATATATATATATATATATATATATATACATGAATAGGATGTAAATTAAACTTGAGTTTATTTTAGACCCAACTTAAAAATGTTTAAGCCCAAATGAATTTAAATCAGAAGCAAAATTAATTTTGAAGCCCAATGAATATATAGATATATATAGGTATAAAAAATTTGGCCCCGAGATGATGGGCCTGGCGATCGCCTGTGGTTGCCTACCCTCGTGGCTCAACATATACCGATAAATTATCAAGGTTAGCGAATGAGCATGTCCACGGACACGAGAGACAAATTTGCATTGCTAAGTAATTTTAGTGCCAACTTCTCACATATCATCATAAAAATGTCTTTCTGTGGGGGTTCATCTTTATCATTCCGTTGGTTTATATGCTCTGAAAATGTGTACATGGTGCACACATCAATAAAATAGATTATGTGGACAATTCATACATGACGAAAACCAAGAAAGGGAGAGATAGTGAGAGAGAGTTCTTCGATAAATACTCGAATAATTGTCAAATTTTAATGAGGACTTAAAGATGCAAAAGGCATGAAAGTTGCTTTTGGTGATAACTATATCAGATACACCAAAGGTTATGGTACACTTTCGATCGGTAAAGTTAAAATATTTAATGTTCTTGGTCTGTTTGTTGTTTTTTGGCGACATTGGAATCGGTCATTACTTTTCCAGATTGTATCATAAGTTTTTCCTTCTTATGTTTTCTTTTAGTTTTAGTATGTACTTTATATCTAGCTAACTTTAACTGGATTGGATAAGATAGTATGAACATAAACACAAATTTTGTGAGGTCTAATTAGACAAGTGCATCCGATCGGATAATCTGTATCGATAACCGATAATTACGGTTATCGGTTCGGATCGGGTAAAACTTAGATAGGAAATTGAAACACCCAAATATTCGAATTTATTTTAATTATACTTTAATTATATTAATTTATTCATGTTTTAAATATTTAAATTATTAATTTAAATAAAATAAAAAGCGAAATACATTGAGAGTCTCCGAACCGAACATGGGACTTAGGTTCACAAGACTTGCGAGGCGAGAATTGTACCAATAGCTAACATATCATTTCTGAAAGTACAAAGGAAAACTAAGTCATTGATAAATCTAGTTACGTGAGTATCGAGATTTATGTAAGCAATAAAGAACACAGGCTTTTACGTGGTTCGATCGTTAATGAGATCTACGTCCACGGAGGAGTGATTCCTCAATACTTTCACTATGATTTGAGTACGGTGAGTGTAGTTACAAGCTCTTAGCATTCAATAAGTTGCCAACCCTTCATCATTAATTTTCCTTCTATTTATACATATCCGAGACCCCTAAAGACGTGTTCTATCCCCTTCCATGTGTGGACTCTTTCCGGGCGATAGGGACTCTTCCTTGGCGTGTAGGGGCCCTCGCCTTCCATGTGGGCGTTGCGCATGACCAATGAGGAGGTGGAGCGAAATTGGGGTTCGAGGCGGTGGGCCTTTCGCTTAACCGCGAGGGCTCGGTCGTGATGTCGTGCCCAACTCGTTTGGGCTCGGCGGTGGGCTTGAGCGGTTGGGCCATATCCCATCATAGCCCCGAATAGTCGAGTAACAACCATGCGGGTGAAGCGAAGAACGCGCTTTGCCGGTGAGGTGTTGCTCGGTGAAGTTGTTGTCGAAGGTGTTGTCTTTTCGACGTGAGGGTTTATTCGCAACCGGTTCGAATCGAGTTGGATGGTGCGTCGCTCGGTATGCACCGCTTGTCGAAGACCGAAGAGAGTTGTCTGTCGTTGGACACGGATGTGCTACAACAGGAAGTCTAAGTCCGACCTGGATAACGACCCCCTGCGTAGTTACGCCGAGATCCGATCTGGAGCGGCACTGCTCTTGTGGAGGATTCCGATGTCCGACCTGAGAGGCGGATCTGGATGGAGAAGTCATGCTGGATGGTGTCGAGGTTCGATTCGGTGACCGCCTTCTAAGATACCAAGGCGTGTACCGGCAGACCAAACCGGGGGTGGGCGCCGAGGTCCGATCTGGATGGAGATATTCTCGTAGGGGACGAAGTCCGTTGGTAGGACGCCGAGGTCCGATCTGGATACCCCCGCCATTTGGGGGAAGGCCGAGGTACGATCTGGGGCGCCGCCTTTTGGAGGACGCCGAGGTCCGTGTGATGATTGCAGGTCGATGGCGGTCTATCTTACCTAGCGTGACGTCATACCCGCCAGTGTAGTTGGGCACTCGAACCGCAAGACGTCGCCTCGATAAACCCGTATTTACGTTTATTGTTGATATTTAAAGATGAGTTTAGATCATTTAACGTGCGTTTATGTATCGATTCTTAATGTTTATCTATTTCTAGAAGATCTTGCTCTTGGGTGTTCCTTTCGCGTTTTGTAGGTTTTATGTTGATAATCGAGCAAGGGCGAGCGAGCCAAAACCATGTTACGCTCGGTTCGGTGACCAGCTAGCGGTCGCTAGGTCGTGACTAGGCACCAGCGAGCAGGGGAGGACAGCGATCATAAGCGCGCAGCGAGCAAACACGCCCGGCGTCGAAGAAGCTCTTGCGATTTCTCGCGGCCCTTGCTGGCGACCGCTAGCGAGGCGAGCGCGTGACATAAGCACAGTGCGAGTGAGAGACGACGCACAATTTATCCCTCGCGACCAAGCTAGTGACCGCTAGCCATGGTCGCGAGGACGGCGACAGATGAAATTAGGGTTTCACCTTTTCTATAAATAAAAAGTTTCACTCGCGCCTCCACGAGACCAGACGACCCCAGAGCTTTTATTCAGTTTTGCTTTTCTTTAGCTTCCATTAAGTTCTAGATTTAATTCTTGCATTGTTCTAGTTTAGTTCTTCGCTTTGTTATCGATCGGAACATTTTGTCCGATCGTTTTCCGTTGTTTTCTGTTCTTTCGCTTGGGATTGGATTCAAGACCAACCATTGTTCATCCAACGCTTCATCACGGGTTTTATATATTTAATTTCCGTTTTTATGGTTAAATCGTATTTTATTCCGTTTATTATGTCTGACTAGATTTCCGTTCTAATCCTAGGGTTTGCATAATCCTAGGGTTTGATCGCTCTCTTTTTCACACGTAAAAGGTGTATATAGAAGGTAAGCAGAGTATCCTAGCCACGAGGGATTGTGTCTGAAAACACGTAAGCTAGCTCAACGATAATTCATCATTATTGAAACACGAGAAAATGGGTGAAAGGTTTAAGGGCTTGAAATTAATCCAGCGAGATGTAACCAAGCAGAAAATAAAATAACGCAAACAAACACTCGGATGGTAAAAACAGATAAGGACGACTAACCCTAGGGATGCATTAATCCTATCCACAACGTATGTTTATCCTGTTCCTATTAACCAATTTTAATCCAGACAAGATGGAAGATCACATATATAACCAACAACTTCAGTTACGACAATTGCGGCAGTAGATTACGAGTTTTCCTACCATTCTAGGTGAAAACAAGTAACCCAAAAGGATCACAAAGAATATGCTTCCTACGAATATCCTATCTCGCCCACGACTCGAGGCGTTTATTCGTATCATGCATTCAAGATCGATTGACAATTAATACAATTACGTAATTAACCGACAACTAGATATGCATCAAGATTGATCGTAAATCAACACATATAAATAAGCACCAAGAATCATGAATCAATGCACGGAAGGTAAATAGCGATAACGAGGAATCACAACATATAGGATCGGATCATGCAAACCCAGATTAGAGCGGAAATCTAGCAGGACATAATAAGCGGAATAAAATATGATTTAACCATAAAATGGAAATTAAATATATAAAACCGTGATGAAGGGTTGGATGAACAATGGTTGGTATTGAATCGATCCCAAGCGAAAGAACGGAAAACAACGGAAAATGATCGGACAAAATGTTCCGATCGATAACAAAGCGAAGAACTAAACTAGAACAATGCAAGAATTAAATCTAGAACTTAATGGAAGCTAAAGAAAAGCAAAAACTGAGGAAAAACTGAATAAAAAGCTCTCTGGGGTCGTCTGGGTCTCAGGAGGCGCGAGTGGGGGCTTGCCCTATTTATAGAAAATGGTGGAAACCCTAATTTCTCATTTGCCGCGCCGTCTCGCGACCATGGCTAGCGGTCGCTAGCTCGGTCGCGAGGGATAAATTGTGCTTGCGTTCTCGCCGCTGTGATGCGTGCTTATGTCACGTGGTAGCCTCGCTGACACGGCTAGCGGTCGCTAGCAAGGGCCGCGAGAAATCGTACAGTAGCTTCTTCGGCGCTGGGCGTGTTTGCTCGCGTGCGCGCTTTTTGCGACCGCGTCCTCCCTCGGTGCTCGCTGGGTGCCTCGCTGCCAGCCTAGCGACCGCTAGGCTGGTCGCTGGGAACTGAGCAGAACATGGTTTTGGCTCGTCTTCGTTCCTTGCTTCGATTATCAACATAAAAACCTACAAAACGTCAAAGGAACACCCAAGAGCAGTATCTTCTAGAAATAGATAAAACATTAAGAATCGATACATAAACGCACATTAAATGATCTAAACTCATCTTTAAATATCAACAATAAACGTGTAAAATGCGCGTTTATCAAACCCCCCAAACTTAAAGCATTGTTTGTCCTCAAACAAAAAGTAATGTAAAGACAAACTAAAGATCAACGAGCGTAGCAAAGAGGATAACCATTATAAGCCTCGTAAACATATTAACTCTCAAAACATTAGCGCATGACGACGTTAGCCAACTCAACACAAACAACCATCGAGGGCAAAACTCATTTAATTCAACCTCACAACGGCATGTGTGTAAAATATAGGATACACTCAACTCATAAAGAAATGTGGGGCGTATACACTTACGGATCAATGCAATGCAACATCTTACCATAGGCTTGCCATTTCTCTAATATCTCCACCGCGTCAAATGTGTTCAAATTAGGATCAAAAAGGTCTTTTCATAGGTTATAATGTAGGCACATTGGTTAAGGTAGGATAATATATGGCTAAGTGACTCAAGAATATTCCAAGCACCACCATTTATACTTTTCACACATATGGACTTTTTCCATTTTCCTCTTCTTTTCCACGTGCTAAATTGACGTTTATCCTCATAAGGTACCTATACTTTGATTTACGACCCTTTATGCTCAAAACACATAGTGAACTTATCATTGCTTTTCTTTTCTTTTCTAGAGCTTATAGGGTTTATTATTTTCACACGGGTACCCTTTTTTCACCACGATGTATTCTCTAAAACTAATGTTTCTCGCCATAACTACATCAAAATTTCAACCCTTTTGGTTCCCATATCCATCCTCACCTCCTATCATCCGGTTAATCGAAAGAATAAGTCTAATAAAAGCTCAAAGAAGGCGACAAATGGTATACATCATTGGGTTAGTGTTTGGGTGAATATGTGGTTAACAAAGATGGCATTTTATCCTTTCCAAATTCGAAACACATATTGCAGTCTCGACACAGAAGAACGGCAAGTTCTAGAAGATAATCACATGCATGATATCACACAAATAAAAGAAACTGTATCAAGATATTTATACAGTGAAGCTCAAGTCTCATGGGATAAGCAAATGGTGAAAACAACAAGTTTAGCAATCTCAAGTCGTTCATTCGTCATTTTCTAACATATCATGTGCACTATCATTAAATTTCACAAAAAAATTTCTATCGTCATTGGCCACATGGATTAATAACATACTTCACTTAACTCGTTGATCGACAGACACAACACGAAACGAAAGACAAAAGACCCGACAAAAGCCCCAACATATAATAACATAACAAAACAACGCAAAACATAACAAGGACTCTCAATCACATCACACTCGACCACTCCCCCCCAAACTTATTGTCAATAGTGTGCAATGGAGGCAATAATGTTTGCAGAAGAGAGTGATTGGAAGAGACCGTACCTCATATGTTGCGCTACTCCGGCGGTAGATAGAATCCTCACCATTGATGATATACATTGGGACTTAAAAACAAACAAACAAGACACAAGAAAACAACGAAAACAAGAAAACAAAACAAAAGACATAAAGCACGTAAAATGTTGGGTTACCTCCCAACCAGTGCTGGATTTATCGTCGCTAGCTCGACGTTACCTCTTATCAATCAGGCGATTTGGCAACTGTGGTCTTTCCAAACTTCAATTTGCCCTTGTACTTGGCATTGACAACTGATCACCAATTTGCACAACAATTGCTTCCACAAAGCTTGAACGAATCACTCGGATTTTTATGCCGAGTCCACTTCTTCCTTGCGGCATGCCCGTCGATTGGGCAAGTACCCTCTAGCGATGCGATGTGTGCGGCGGCAGCAATCGTGATCGAGTAGCAATCTTCGGCTTTTCAGCGCCGTGTTGCTTGATGGCGTCATATATGGAAATCTTGAGCTCCTCATCGTTCACACGAAGCGTGAGATTACCTTCCCGCACATCAATCAAAGCACGGCCGGTTGCTAGAAAAGGTGCGCCAGATTAGCGGTTGTTGTTTGAATTCGGGATATCTAAAATCACAAAATCGGCGGGAAAAACAAAGTCCCAATGCTTACCAACACATCTTCGACGATACCTTTAGGATATGTGATGACATCGTCACCATCATCGATGATATCTTCGTCGGCTTCATCTTTCCTAGGTGCGGCCGGTTGAAAGCGTTCGAGGCATCAGTTGATGCTCGCCCAAGTCGCACAATACATTTAGAAAAGTTTGCTCGGCGATCTCGCATTCTAACGTAAAACCTGGGATCCTTACGCTTTAAAGGAGCTTCCTCCGCAAGACTAAGACCGCATTCTTCGGATAGGGTAATTTTTCAAATTTCCCAATTTCTTCTTGCTTGCAAACACGTCTTTAAAAATTTCATGTATCCCGGCATATTTCGCAGCTCAAAGAGAGGTAAATTGATCTCAACTTTTGAAAAATCTCTTTGAACGAGCAAACCTCGTCATATTTCGACTGACTAGTCGACTCGGAAATGGGACCGGGGGTGTGCGTGCGAGTGATTTTTGAGGCTCATCGCGGTTGACCTCGCGACCATTGGGCGGTCGCGAGGTGTACGTTGGGCTGGAATCCTTCTTCCCGTTCGAGCTTATGGCTACTGGTCGCATTCGCGAACAAATCTGGGCGCGCGACAATCCGATGGCTCGCGGGCGCGTGCTCGGTCGCGAAGCCTGTGGGGAAAACTCGGGATTCCTCACGATCGGGCTCGCGGTCGCGAGCTCGGTCGCGAGTTTCTGCTCCAGTTTACTTTCTTGCTCCGTATGGCTCGGGTAAGCTTGTCCTCCTCGCCCGGATGGCGAAACATTGATTTTTCGGGTTCACCTCCGTATTACTCGGAATTGGCCCGTCTTTTGTAGTGCATTCAAGCATGCACGGCTACTTGACCAATCGATTTCCAACATCTTCATATGCTTTCCATAGCCGTCACGGTGGACTCCAAATGATTAATCTTACGCCGGTGTTACTTATAAATGCACTCGTTCGTTGCTAATTGTTGGTTCCTTACAACCAAGCTGCATCATGTCTTCTAAACTTGGCTTCTTGGTTCTTGGATCATACCATTACATGCGTGAAGCCTCGCCGAGGTTCTTGAAAATTATTCGGGTTGGCATCTGACGAGTTCGGATGGTTTCAAGTTATTCGCATTGTATGCCGGATTTCCCATGATTCCTCCGATTGATGTGGTTGACCTCTTACATCTCGATCGACTCTTGAAAAGAGTGAATTGCTTCATCACCGTCGTATTCGAATCGGTCTCGGCGATTCTTTGCTTTAACCATTGGCGTTCTCCGTTGACCATTGATAACTATTTGCCGCCATCTCTTCTATGATCGACCGCCTCCTCTACACGACGATTCAATAAACATCCACCGCCGACGCATCCACTATGCTCCTTGTATGCCATGTCACCTGTAGAACTGTGTGATCTGCTGTTCTTTGGAGAATCCGTGTTGTGGGCACTTTCTCAATAGACCCACAATCGCCCCACGACTCGAACAATGACTCATCTCCTAGTGGGAGAAGTGGGAGATCTCGGCGATGATTTTACGGGCTTTGGTGGCGGAAAATACTTTGAGAGGAACTTTCGCAAAGATCCCCAGCTGTTTATGCCGTGCGGTCCAAACTCTTGAACCACTCATTCGCTTGATGTTGAGAGAGAATCCGAACATGCGCATCCGGATCATGTATTGTGGCACCCCATTACATTTGATGGTGTCACAAATGTCAAGAATGTCTCAAGATGCGATTCGGGTCCTCTCGTGACTCCTCCCAAACCGCTTTCTCATTGTACCATCTTGATTAGGGCCGGCTTTAACTCAAGTTGTTTGCATTGACTTAGGGCCCCATCCGCCTCCTTGGAATTGTTCGGTGGGAGGTCGGTACATATAATTCTGAGGTCTCGTCTCGGAGCAGGGACTAGGAGTCCCATATTCGCCATCCTGGCTGCATCTCTGAAATCAGCTAAACGTGCAGCTTGCTCGGGAGGAATGCCCGGATTACGTGGATTAGGCGCCATTGCAGCTGTCTCTTCTCTCGTCCTCTTCTCTTTTGAGAGCTTTCGATCTCGGGATCTAGTAATGTTTCGTGAGGTCCCCGAGATCTTGTATGCATAAACTACACGAGAAAAGAGAGAATTCAGCTCTGGTAACAATAAATAAATAATATAATATATAACTTGAATTAATAAATCCAAATCGTCAAATTATTCCTATGAAATCTTAACAATCCCGAACGGCGCCAAAATTTGATCGCCCCTTTTCACACGTAAAATGTGTATATAGAAGGTAGCAGTATCGTATCCACGAGGATTATGTCTGAAACACAAAAGCTAGCTCAACTATAATTCATCATTATTCAAGCACAGAAAATGGGTGAAAGGTTTAAGGGCTTCGGAAATTAATCCAAAGCAGATGTAACCAAGCAGAAAATAAAATAACGCAAACAAACACTCGGATGGTAAAAACAGATAAGGACGACTAACCCTAGGGATGCATTAATCCTATCCACAACGTATGTTTATCCTGTTCCTATTAACCAATTTTAATCCAGATAAGATAGAAGATCACATATATAACCAACAACTTCAATTACGACAATTGCGGTAGTAGATTACGAGTTTTCCCTACCATTCTAGGTGAAAACAAGTAACTCCAAAAGGATCACAAAGAATATGCTTCCTACGAATATCCTATCTCAGCTACGACTCAAGGCTTATTCGTATCATGCATTCAAGATCGATTGACAATTAATACAATTACGTAATTAACCGGCAACTAGATATGCATCAAGATTGATCAGAAATCAACACATATAAATAAGCACCAAGAATCATGAATCAATGCCTGGAAGGTAAATAGCGATAACATGAATCATAACATATAGGATCGGATCATGCAAACCCTAGGATTAGAACGAAAATTTAGCCAGACATAATAAACGGAATAAAATACGATTTAACCATAAAAACGGAAATTAAATATATAAAACCCGTGATGAAGCGTTGGATGAACAATGGTTGGTCTTGAATCCAATCCCAAGCGAAAGAACGGAAAACAACGGAAAACGATCGGACAAAATGTTCCGATCGATAACAAAGCAAAGAACTAAACTAGAACAATGCAAGAATTAAATCTAGAACTTAATGGAAGCTAAAGAAAAGCAAAAACTGAGGAAAAACTGAATAAAAAGCTTTCTGGGGTCGTCTGGGTCTCAGGAGGCGCGAGTGGGGGCTTGCCCTATTTATAGAAAAGGGTGGAAACCCTAATTTCTCATCGCCTCCACATCCAATAGCAGGTAGGCACGTGTGAAAGTTGAAACGGCAGTTTTTGGGCGCCATTTGTCCTATAAATAGGCCCAAATGAGGCAACTGTTCACTTTCCCTTTCGACGCTTTGTTTTCAGAGAACATATTTGCAGAAATTTCCCTGTTCTCTTTCAAACTTGTTGAGGAAGCCCGATATCTACTTTGAAAAAAGTAAGTATGTATTCTTCGCCTTCTGTTCGAAAGTTACATACGCCTCGGGCTCCGACCGTCCATCTTCTTCCCCATTAGTGCCACGGTCTTAAGGATTACATGTCTATAACCTTTTGGGTAGTTCCACAGGAATTAGTGCTAGGGTTCCGCGGTATCATCGGTGTGGGATGGATTGAGGGTGGGTTCGTGAAGGTCGAGTTGTGACAGAGGACCTTTTGAGATAGCCAAGGAATCCCGGATCCCGAAGGAGGCGTGGTGGTGCCTGCCGCGATCCAATGATAGGGCTATGGCCCCACCGGAGGGCTTCATTACTGTATATGTAGACGCCCTGAGAGCTGGCCTTAGGTTTCCTTTAGCCCCGATTTTCCTTAGTATCCAAGAATATTTTCAGATCCCTATATGTCAGCTGACCTCGAATTCCATTAGGTCGGTGGTGGGGCTAGGGCTCTCTGTTCTGGCGTTGCCGGGAGCTCTCCCGAGGTGTTGATGCGTTTTTAGCGTCGAGACCATGGGAGAGTGTATTATCTGTCTCCTCGGTGAAATTTAAGGTGCCCCTCTAAGGTTTCTCATTGGCGAACAAATTTTTCTTCTTGCGGTGATGAGTATCAAGTGCAGTGGGGCCTCGATAAAGTGATGGACGTGAAGGTGAAGCCGCTGAGCTTCATGGAGGAACAGCTCAACAATCTCGGTGAGGTATTATCTATTGACTTCACCGAGGATGACCTGAATAAGGCCGGTGAGCGTTTATAGGTCTGAGGCGTCGGGAGCGGGGTCTGATCGGGGTGAGGGCATCCCCGTATATTTTTCTTTCCCTTTTTTGTGTGTCCGATCTCGCTGTACTAATGTGATCTTCTTTTGTTGTGTAGTGAAGCTTGACCATGCCAAGGAAGGCGAGGGCGGCTTAGTCTCATGTTGCGCCGGTGGGCGGCGGGGCCGACTAAGAAGAAGGCGGCGGGGTGGACCCATCCGCAGCCCATGGTTGTGGAAAACACAGTCGATCTGGCGATGGGTCCTCAACCGATCTCGAGCTCGGGCATGGAGATGGAGGCTCGTCCCGTGATCTGCGAGGTACCGATCTCAGAGATCCTCCGCTCTTCCCTAGTGTGGTGTTTTCTTTGCTGTTGGCTCTTGACCGTTAGATTTTCGAGTACTTGCCCTCGGTGGCAGTGAGCTGCGCCGCATGGCGATGTCGTTGCCTCCCGCACGGCGAGGCTGGAGAGAAGGCGGCGTGCCGAGTTCTCGCTGGCTGCTGCGAGGAAGGAGGTCGAGGTTGCAAGGGGCGCTGCTGAAGCCGCCACGAGAAAGAAGGATCGGGCTCTGCAGGCGGCCCGTGCTGAGGTGGAGGGTGCTCGAGAGGAGGCGGCCGAGGCGGAGAAGAAGCTTGCTGATCGGACGAGTGCCTTGCTGGCGGGGCAAGGACCAATGTTGAAGGCCTTCACCAGCAAGCTCGTCGAGTCCGAGACCTTCTCCGCCTTTCACTACAAAAAAATAGGCGAATAGCGATGGAAAATTCCGTCGCTAATCATGTCGGATCCGTCATTAGTTTGGATCGTGATGGAATAAAGGGTCATTTGAAACACGGTAGGCAATCTTTTAACGACGGTTCGTCGTCGCTAATTATTGCGACGGAAGTTTCGATCGCTAATCGACAACCTCCGAGCGATCGTCTTATTTACAATCCGTGGATTGTCGACTCTAAGTCGTCGTTAATATCGACGGATTAACGACGGATCGACGTCGTAGTTAAAAATACCGTCGCAAATCGTCGTTAATTAAGCGACAATCCGTCGTGATCCGTCGTTATATAGCGGCGGACACGATCCATCGTTAAAATTATGATTTTTTTATTTCACGTAACCAATGCATCGTTGAAGCGTCTCGATCCGTCGCTAAATCGTAAATCCGTCGTTGAAGCGTCGTCGGTCCGTCGCTAAATGTACAAAGCTGTATAGAGATTGATTTTTATTTTGGACGATGCGTTTACAACAAACAACAAACCTGTTTTCAAACAAACATAATCGAACAAACCAATTCTAAATGATAAACATTATCATTCTAAATTAAGCGACACAATTAAAACAAAACAATTTCACGTCATAATATCAAACAAACCAAATAATTCTAAATCATACGATAAGTTTACAAACAAAATGTTTTGTTTCTTCATAAATTCATAATACAACCCAAATATGGCGATGGTGGGAAGCGGGGCGATATCACGAGTGGGGAAGCGGGGCGCCATGAAGCGCCTGAGGCCTCTTCTTTGCGAGCGCAAGCGATCTCGAATCGTGGCAGAGCGTCATCTCGCTCTCGGCTCAACTTGCAATCGGCCTCGTATTGCTCGCGCTCGACTTGCAATCGACCTCGTATGCCTCGCGTTCTGCTGCCTTTCACTATCAATCGGCCTCGTATTGCTCGCGCTCGACTTGCAATCGGCCTCGTATACCTCATGCCTTCTGCCGCTTTCATTTATAATCGGCCTCAGATTGCTCGCGCTCACTTGCAATCGGCCTCCATCTCCAATAGTTGATGATAAGCTATCGTAAAGTCAACTACTCGGATGAACTCCTTTCATGCGGCCTTTTGCAATCAAAATAAGGATAAAATGAAAATTTTGACATTATTTTACTATAAAATCAAGAATGGGTCTAGTCTACGACAGACACATACGTCTGATCCATCCTTTTGTTTCCTCGTTTTTCGAGATTCTTGACTACACTCGTATGCGAACTCAAAGCTCGCCGTATTGAATGACAACACTCAAACCATCTTCCTCGTATTCATTGCATACGGTTGTCGTATTCTTCAATTTTGCTAAGATAAGCATATAATGTGGATCATCCCTCCTCATTGGAAGCGAAATTGTAATGATAGTCTTCATTATTGTATCTTAGCTTTTCATTCGACTTAGTCCTCTTACGCTCATCACATATTCTTGGCATATGACACGTGTCTTGCTTGTCCATCTTGTGAACAAGCGACATTTTTTGATATTACGATTCATCGCAGGATAATGATTGTGATTATGAAGCGACATCAAACTCATCCTTCTTGCTTGAACAAGAAGTAAGGATGCTCGACCGCTTGAAAAAGTGAGGATGCTCTTAATGCTGCTCATAATCACAATCATTATCTGCGATGAATCGGATAATATAAAAAATGTCTTGACAACGGCATGGACAAGGAGTACACGTGCCATATGCAAGAATATGATGAGCGAAGAGGACGAAGTCGAATGAAAAGCTAAGATATAATAATGAGACTATCATTACAATTCTATTTCGGTGAGGAGGAGGATGATCCTCGTTATATGCTTATCTTAGCAAAATTGAAGGAACATGACAACTCGTATAAAATGAATACGAGGAAGATGGTTCGAGTGTTGCCATTCAATCTGAAGAGCTTTGAGTTCGTATACGAGTGTAGTCAAGAATCTAGAGAAAAACGATAAACAAAAGGATGGACCTTCATCGGATGCCTCGTGCGAGACTAGACCCGTTCTTGATTTTATAGTAAAATAATGTCAAAATTTTCATTTTATCCTTATTTTGATTGCTATTGATTTTTCTACTACAATTAGAAATGAAAATGATCAAGATCAAGATCATGACATTTTATCAAACACCACATATGCCTAATTATACACTTAATAACTCAAAACATCTTAATTCACTTAATTGAACACCACGTATACCTTTTACTTATACGATCTTCCACTAAGAGAACTTCATGTGATCAATTTTTCCTCATTTTCATGGGTTATAAATAAAAGTGGGTGCATTTGATTTTACAAATTATAGCAACAAGCAAACTCATACAATTTTGAAACTTATAAAACATCTTATTCATATAACAATTCTAACAAAATTTCGTGAGTAAGTTTTATAAAATTAATCGTCATTTGATTCCCAATTCAATCAAACTCATTCAAATTTCACCAAATCATCACCATATGCCTAATTATACATAACAACTCAAAACATCTCACGAAATGATGAATTTATCATCCCAATTCACATCAAGCTTATCAATTTCACAAGCCCAAATCACAAGACTAACATTCGATGTATCATTTTCACTATCAATTCGGTAAACTCAATTCGATTTTCACTATCAATTGATGCATCATATATAATATTTTCACTATCAATTCAATACATCATATAATTTTCACTAATCAATTCGATGCATCATATCTGATATTTTCAATAAAATCAACAAATATATAACAAAATAAAAAATGAAATATAAATAAAAAACTGAACAAACCAACACAGACTGACGACGGGCGGAAGTTGGTGGCAATGGCGACGGACGGCATGGGGCGGAGACGGTGAGGCAGCATGAGGCAATGATATGGCAGCGAGGCTGGGACTGACTGGGGTGGGGTGGGGTATCAATTTGGCTGGGGTGCGGCGGGGCGGGAGGCGAGGAGGCAGGGGCAGTGACGACAGTGGCTGAAGAGTGAAATTTGGGGGTGGGGTGAAATTGTCATTTGGGTGGGGTGGGGTGGGGGGGGGCTAGGTGGGTGGGTGGGTGGGTGGGCGGTGGGCGGCGAGCCAGCGGAGGGTGGGGTGGGGCGTGGTGGGGTGGGGTTGGTTGGGGTGGGTCTTGGCAGGGCTAGGCGGGCACGTGGTGGCGGGAGATCGGCGGGCGTGGGCGGCGGTTGGGTTGGGGAGGGAGGGAGGTTTCGAGGATCGATATGAGGTGGGAAGAAATCCGTCTGTTATTAAACTTTTAGCGACGGATTAGCGGCGGAATAGTGCAGTCGTTATATTTAAAATCTTGTAACGACGGATTAACGACGGAATAATGGAGCAGCGGACACGTGTCCGTCGTTAATTAACGCTGTCTGAGAATATAAAAAATAAAAAGATTTTATATTACGACGGAATGAATTCGTCGTTAAATTAGAGACTATTTTCGACGGACATTAGTCGCTATTATTATTGGGAATAAATAAAATCGAATTAAAATTAACGACGGATTGTATCCGTCGTCAAAATAAATTAAAAAATTAGAAATAATCCGATTTTTAACGACGGTTTAGCGGCGAATTGGTTAATTCAATTAAAAATAACAAAAAATTAATTTTAACGACGGACACTATCCGTCGTTAAATTTTAACGACGGAATAGAGGCGGAAATGCCGTCGTTAAAACTTTGCGAATTCCCCGCCATGATACGTCGTGATCCGTCACGATCGATCGCAAAAAAATTAAATCGCCAATCCGGCGATTCACGACCCACATTATGAGCGTCGCTAATCGTCGTTGATTCACGACCGCATTTTATCGTCGCGAATCCGTCGCTGATCGGTTGTATTTTTGTAGTGTTTATCTCGATCGGCGGCGTGATGAGGCGCGGTGATATCTACCCACGGAGGGTTGGCGCCACAATCTGGGACTTTGATAAGGTCGAGCATGGATGGGCGAGGTCGACCAGGCGGTGAACAAGAATGCGCGGCGTTTTGGCGGCGGCCCACTCTGTGGTGGAGCTTTGGCCTCCTCGACTCGCTCACGGCGGTAGAGGTCGTGTCCCGGTCAAGGTGGATGAAGATCACGAGCTTGAGGAGCTTCTGCCGAGTCGCGTGCGGCCGTGGAGGTGGAGGAGGAAGAGGAGGGAGGGGCTGGGCTTCATGCGGGAAGGTCGGCCGCAGTGCGGCGGGAGGCGGGACCAGCGGAGGCCGGCGAGTCGGCAAGGAGCCCGAGGTCGGTGGACTGTTGTAATAAGGTGAATTGCAGGGGTCGATAGGATCCCGAGATTTGTAAAACCTTTTAGGTCATAAATAATAATATTTACAACTTTACGAAGTGTGTGTCTTTTATTTTAGCACTCTAATTCTCGATATCTCGGGCTACCGTGATCTGTGACCAAGTTAAAAGAGGCCGAGGTGCATGGCGAGAAGGACGAAGAGGTGCTATTTTGGAGGAGTCGATCGTCGGGGGTGACTCGAGTTTTGGCGAGAATGGATGTCGGCTCGGCATCGACCGCCGACTGAATAAGAAGATCTGAGGCCGGCGAGAAGTGGCCCGCCTCGGGTACAGCAGGCGTTAAAGCTAAAGATCACACAACTCGAAGTCGGTGGTTTATCTGTGATGTGGTCGAGGGCGGTGATGCGATGCGAGGCGGCTCGGTGACAGCGGAGAGCTAGCTCGGATCTCGGAAGAGCATGCAGTGCGAAGGTAATCCACGGATGGTGGAACTACCATATCTGGCCGACGATCGAGTTCGAGCTTCTTTGGCGGAGGCATGGTCTTGAGGATGAGGAGGGCCTAATAGCGAAGTTTAAAGGCGCCTCGACTCCATCATGAAGTACATGTAGATGTCGGTCGTTAAGTAGCGCGCATGCCCCTGACCCAGATGAGTCTAGTGGGCGCCGTTGGTCAATAATTGAAGAACACGAAGAGGAGGCGGCTACGATGATCACCGAAGTGCTCCGTCTAATGGGTCGGTGAGAGGAGCATTTAGAGGGTAGCCTCGGCAAGTCGGGCGGGCGTGGAAGGGGCGGCGGTCGGCGTGAGAGGCGGCGGTGGGGGCAGGCGTGGTCTGGCCCGGCGTCGAGCTCGAGGGGCGAGTGCGACCTCGGGTATGGAACGCCCTCGGGGTGGAACCGCTGTGTCGGCTCGGGCGCACCGGAGTAGGGCGGTGGTGCCGACCTCATTGATTGGGTGGAGGGCACGAGTTCATTCGGTATTCATCGCCGACAGGAGATTTTTGAGCTGGTGCAACTTGGTGAGTCCGGTGAGGCAAGAGCCGGAAGCCGAATGAGTTTGTATATAGCGTAGGACTTTGTATGTAGTCGTAAATGTATTTAGACTCGTTTGAAGTGTACATTTTCCCTTGAGAGGTACAAACATAGCTTAGGACTTCGTTTTGGTCGTAAATGTATTTAGGCGTATCTGATGTATATTTTCCCAAATAAAGGGGTATAAGCGAGCTCGGAAGCCGGTTGACTTGTATATGGCTTGGAACTCGGTTTGTGTCGTTAATGCATTTAGACTTTGTGTCGGAGTGCATATCTTCCCAAATAAAGGGGTATAAGTTGGCGAGATCGATGCGGATGTCGCGTGCATGTAGGCGATCAACTTAATGGGTGTCTGTATGCTTTGCATGTAGGCGTTCAAATTAATGAGTAGTGCGTATGTGTACCCTACTTAGTGGGATTTTCATTTTCGTAAGGCGTCCCTTGTGAAGGTTTAAATGTGGTGTATCCAACGGATGTTCACATATGTATGAGGCAGTGAAATATTCATTAGAAAACAAATGTTTTATTGAATATGTAATCAACATCGTACTTTGGCAAAACAATGAAGGGACTAACATGATGCCGATCTTAAATCGAAGCTATGTAAAGTACTTCCTTAAATGAGTGATGTGCGGGTTCGGGGATAAGTGCACCTGGGATAGGTGAGCTAGCTTGTAAGCCCCTTTGCCGAGGTCCTCGTGAGCGGTATGGGCCTTCCCATGTGGGTCCGGCTTATTAAGACGCTCGGCTCTGGCTTCATTATTTCAGTAGGGCGAGTCGCCTACTTGGGCCGGAGGCTTTGACCCTTTGTTGTAGTGCAAATGCGACACTGCCCTCACTTGCTTGGCCGTTTATGAAGGCGAGCTCATGCTTCTCCTCGAGGCGTCGAGGTTGTACGCAGGTCTTCCTATTTCCGGCCTGGTCGAGTGAAGAGTGCGCGGGCTTGATGCGCCGATCTAAGCCGGTATGACGGCCTCGATGCAGTGAGACCCGGGTGAAGGGTTTCTCCTGCGAGGTCAGGGTGTTGTCTGTGGGACGGAGGACTTGAGGAGATTTTCACCCAATCACCCTTATCTCGGTCTAGCCTTTTCTTGATCCTTGTGCGATCGTGCGGTTCGTCACCTCGGTCGACCATTCGCTGCGGTGTGCGGTAGGGTGAGCGTTCTTTCGATCAGGAGCTCTCTGTAATAACCGAAAAATTTAAAACTTTTATTAGTGATGTTTGAATAACTTAGTTGTGGTTCTTAGACCTTAATTATGTTTAAGGAAACCAATGAAGCAATTAGAATCGATTCGGAGATCGAATACTAAAGAAATCAGCGATAACTAGTCTCTAGGATTAGGGTTTTGAGTAGCTTTGAACATAGAATGAAAGATCGAGAATGAATCTCCACGAACGGTTTCATTTTAGAATCTTCACACGAAAACATGTGAGAATGCAAAGGATGAGAATTTTGGGCATACTTGCGGTCGATCTTAAAACACTATTCTGAGCGGAACAACCTCAGGTCCGTGCTAATCATAATAAATAGTGATAACAACCAAAATCATGAAGGAATGATTTATTATGAATTTAGAAATTATAAGAATCAATTTACGAAGGAATTCTGAAGAACTTAACCGAACAGGGTAAAATATCTGGAAAACCCTAATTTGATCCGAACGACCGAAACTCGAACCGAGGGTCTAAATCAATAAAATATGCTTTATAAGACTCAAATTATTTATGAAAGCTTAAAATTCAAGAGAATTTTGAATGGACATATTTTTAATCGTCGGACTGGTTTTTCGCGATAACTCGGAATTGACTTATCAAGCGACGTCCGAACGTCGTGAAATTTTTATGATCATTAAAATAAGTCTTTTAAAGGCTATTTAATAAGATAGAACCTTAAGGTTCCGAGAAATCGATCGAAAGTGCGTTAAAACTTAAAGAGTCGGTATTAACATACCAAAACGGGTAATTTGACCAATCCACCTCCCAACTACCACCAAGACCACCCCAAAATGGGAAATGACAGCCATTAGGTCTGCCATAACAAGGAAAAACCGTCCAAGAGCAGCCCATTTCACCCTTTCACATTTTGCTCTCATTTTTCAAATTTCTCTCTACACTTTTCAAACCCCCAACTCTAAATCCTCCTTTCCAACCTCTCCCACACTCAAATAATCCTTCTAAGACCATAGGAAGGTATTATTCATCATCATCTTCCATCCTAATGGAGTGGAATTTTTATTTTGAATTTTTGGGTTTAAAAACACTAGTTTGCTCCCCATTTATTTTCGTGACTTTAGGGCCTCCAAATGCTCTTGAGTCGTGAATGAAAAATTCTTAGAATGATGTTCTAAGGCTACTGTAAAAATTTCATAATTTTTGGAGCATGTTTATATTTTTTCGATTTATGCTTTATTTATTTTTAAATATGTTAAAGCATGATTTTGTGAATATTATTTGATATTGTTGCTTGCTAATGTATTATAAGCATTTAGTATAAATATCATAATTTTCCAGAATACTTTTAAAAAAAAACGTGAGTGTTGAGGCTTATTTAGGCCATGGTTTGATTTTTATTTTTGAAAAATAGTTGAGATATGGTGTTTAAAATATGATGTGAACATCATAGAAAAATCTTGGAATTTTGAAACACATCTCCTATTTTATTTTATTTTGACCGATTATATTTATATACTTTTAGAGTATTGTTTGGTTTTTGTTTGTTGAAAATAGTTGAGATATGGTGTTTAGGGTATGATATGAACATCATACATTAACCTTGAATTTATTCAAACACCTCTCCTATTTTTTATAAGAAGTGGCTTATATATATATATATATATGTAGTCTTTTATTTGATTTTATTGTTGAAAATAATAGGATGTGTAATATTATGAATATTGGTAAATGTTGGTGTTAATATTACATGCTATTACATATACAACCATATTGTGAAGGATTGGAAATTTTGAATATGTATATATATATATATGTGAATACCGAAAATTAATGATGATGAAAAGCATGGGTTTAAATTTTTAATGCATGATACAGTGATAGTTGATAATTAAATTTTATAGTATGATAGGAGTACAACATGATTTTATTGGAATTTATTGGATACGTATGCTAATTGTTGCTAATTATCGAAAAGCGAATGAAATGGCTAAGTATGAGTTCGTTTCTAATGTTAAATGATGTTATGATGGTTAATTATAAACTTAGAATGAATGGTTGTGATTAGAGTGGATGAATGAAACACTTATGCACACTTACACAATGAATGTGTATTGCATTAGAAATTAGGGTTTTCTAATGCTTAACATAGTTTATGTTGTGTATGGTTTTGTCGATGTTGAATGTTTATGTTTATGTTGAACCGACAAACCAAAACCCCGAACGTAAACAACATAATACTATATGAGCGAGAATCGAAAAGAAATCGACCAATTTCGATAACTTAAGATGGAATAAACAAGAATCGAAGTTAGATACGAATTAAGGTTTTATTAATGAAAGGATACCCAAACGTGAGTCTACGTTAGAAAAACCGAGAGTCGAGCTACAACGTTAATATTCAATAACGACAACTCACTACGACATTAGTCGGGCGTAAACACAACTCGATAATGAATAACGATTATCGACATATGTAACCTCCGTGAGTTAAGTTAAATAGACAATGTCGTAATGTGTAACAACGATTCGAACACATGATGTCGATCCTTATGTCTCAAAGCCGAGTTAATATTCTGAGTACTCCATTTAGTCTTAAGTACTAATTACTTACATGATGGCATATGTCCACTTGATTTGTAAGTCGATATTCCTCTTTTAATTATCATGCTAATCGACAAGTCGTCGACATAACCTACTAGGGCGTAACTATAATTGTTAAGTCTAGTTGGTGGCTTGAGAATATCTAATTTACCAATCATAATTTGATTATCGATAACCTATAACGTAATAACGTTAAAACAAAACTAAGGTTAAGAGTCACGGATAGACTCGGATTATGTAATTCATAATTGAAGTTCACTATGAGCGATGAGGTAATATAGCCTCGAATTGGGAATGTAAGATAATAGAAATTATCTTAAAACAATCACATAAAATCATAAAGAAACCCTAATTGGGAACTTTAAAGTCGTAATTTATAAGCGACCATCGATCGATAGAAAGAACCTAAAACGGCTATTTTCTTATGAAGGGTTCGATCGGGCGTGAGTTCTTTGAGGAAGGATACTACCCCCGCTCATTTAGAACCACTAAGCTTTGGATTAGCGGTGGGCTTTCTGAAAGCGAAAATGTTATGCATATCTCAAAGCATGTTTTACAAAGCATTATGAAATATTATCACATGAAATGTTATTGATCGCCAAATGTTTATGTTTTGTTGTTATCCTATCGAGATTGGTATATCAATGTGGTATGTGAATGAGTTGGTCCACCAGCGTTAAAAAGGGTAACGATCGGATCCGACTTAGTTAAGGACTAACTCGGATTGTGTACGCGTGTGTTGTGTGTTAAGGTTAGCTACCTCGACGGTCACGGCGACTATGTGTGGTGGCCACCTCCATAGTCTTGTGAATGGAATGAATGAATGAATGATCGGATATGGAAACAACGTGAATGAAATAGTCGGCCCGGCGTTTTGGAAAACGATAAAATATTTGATAGGCGTGAGTCTTTTAACTAAAATCCTCACGCGCTTATGGGCGATTAATAACTTTTGACAAAGAAAATGTTTTGGCAACGAGTCCACCGAGTACTTTTGTACTTAGCCCCGCATTTCGTTTTGGCGTGCGGGTTGAGCAAGGATCGATGATGGGTGCGGTGGTGCGAGTAGCGACTATTTTGATGCTTAATTAGAAGGTTTCTAGAACCTTGGGCATGCATCGTCATATGCATGTCCACACGTTTAATTGTTGCTAACTCGATATTATTAATGTTTTGATTATACCGCTTATTTCCGTATTGAATTGGAGGTCGTACCTCGTACTTTAAATTACCTTACGATTGGGTTATGTTGAACCTTGAACCCTTTTGACAAGTCCTTCAGGGGCGAGTTGGTATGGATTGTTTATCCCTTTAAACTATCGTTATTAAGTAGTTGATTGG
The DNA here is from genome assembly GCA_036937905.1 of Salvia rosmarinus. Lineage (NCBI taxonomy): Eukaryota > Viridiplantae > Streptophyta > Magnoliopsida > Lamiales > Lamiaceae > Salvia > Salvia rosmarinus. The sequence goes on along the minus strand of CM072820.1, from coordinate 9,239,253 downwards.
TTGATTGCCTTGATTAGTTATGTTTATTTCATTGCTTTATCATACCGGTGACGATCCATATGATCCGTGCTTCATTGGAAAGTCGGGTCGTCACATCTTCACACCACTCCTTGAAATTTTTGTCGACGAGGCGGGTGTGGTTGTCGAGACCGAGAATGTGCGGTATCTGAGCGGCGGACTATATTTTTCCACACGAAGGTGCGAATCCTCCCGCTTGTGAGGCTCGAAAGTGGCTCGACCTCGACCCATTTGTGAAGTAGTCTATGGCTACGACTAAGTATCGAAGCGACACGGTGCTCGGTCGAGCGGACCAACGATGTCGATCCCCACCGCATGAAAGGCCACGGGCTCTGCGGTGCGCCGGATCGGTTTGGGGTAGCTTTTGACCGTGGAGTGAAGGCGGCACCGGACACTTTTGACGAGCTCGGCCGAATCTTGAGCGAGGTAGGGCGGTAATATCGACCTCGCGCTTCTTTGAGAGAGCTCGCGACCCGATGTGGCTTCCGCAAGATCCTCTGTGGATCTCGTTGAGCACGTGGTCGGCCTTACGGCCCGAGGCACCTCGGGAGGGTTGAAGGTAAGACTTCGGTAGAGTGCGCTCGTGTATGAAGTACTACAGGATTTTGCCATCATCTTTTGGCCGAGCCGATCTTGAGGTAGCGCCATCGTCGGATAGGCCTTTATGGGAGACATCGATTCGGCTCTATCTCGGTGATGATGCCGATGTGAGACTCCGCTATGTACGGAATGAACCTCCTCCCTTTGGTGAACTTGTTGACGACGTGACTAACTTGCCGGGGCGTCCACTCGGTATTTTCCCGTGGGATTCGATGAATCTTGGAGTACCGAATGAGGTCGAGATCTCCTTCGCCTTCTCGAGCATCGCTTCATTCGATCCTCCTTGGCCTCGTGTCGCCTGGGACACAGTTTACCACGACACAGGAGTCTCAGAAGATCTGGATATTGTCCACTTTCAATTCCTTTGCGGCGGAGTCACGAGATCGGTAACCATACTCCACCTCGTTGTTGGTGGTCGGGAAGGTGAGCCGGGCGTAGGTCACTTCTTGTTTGTCCGGGCGAGGAGGAGGATGCTGCTCATTGCCCGTTTGCATGAAGCTCGGTCCACGTACATCCGCCAGCAGTTATCAGGCGGTGCAGGACGGATTCCTCGGTGTGGGGGCGGACGTTGGGCGACCTCATTGGTGAGCCGACCTCGGTGAATTTGGCTTCCACCGGGAAGTCGTGAGCTGCCCTTTTATGGCGGTGCAGGGGAGTCACGAGATGTCGTGCTCACCGAGTTCAGGCCCACTGGCTATGCGTCCGGATGACTCGGCTTGGACAAGACTTGTCTCAAAGGTAGGTCGATTAGTACACAGACGAGAATGAGCTTGGAAGTAGGGTCGGGCGTCGCTTGGCGTTCACCAAGGCAGTGCTTCCATTTCGGTGGTGTACCTCGTCTCGGTCCCGAGAGCTCGGCTAATAAAGTAGATGGGGAGTTGTCGTCCTCCTCATCTCGCACCAATATCCCTGTCGATGGCCTCGTCCGAGGCGGCAGTATAGAAAGGAGTTCACCTTGCTTGGGCGGACGGGGTCGGCAGGTCGGTGAGATACTCCTTGGTGTCTGATGGCGACACAGTGTTCTTCCCGCCAGCGAAGTCCGAGCTCTCCTCGGGATCTTGAAGAAGGAAGGCGCTTCTCGGCTCGAGATAGGAATCTGCTGAGGCTAGGCACCGGTGAGTTTGTGGATCTCACGGATGGTCCTTGGCACCTGCATGTCGAGCACTGCCTTCACCTTGGTGGGATTGGCCTTCAGGCCCTCTTGAGAAACCCAGCATCCCAGGAACTTGCCGGTCTTCACCATAAATGTACATTTACGGGGTTGAGTTTGAGGTTGGCCGACACGAGGAGTTGGAGGATAGTCTTGGGGTCATCGGCGCAGACTCTTCGTTTTAACTTTTGACTACGATGTCGTCGACGTAGACCTCGACAATCTCCCCGATGTGGTCTTTGAATGTTGCATCCACCATCCTCTGGTAAGTAGCCCCGGCGTTCTTCAGGCCGAAAGGCATCTTTCGGTACGCAAAGACGCCGAAGTCGGTGATGAACGCGGTCTTCGGGGCATCCTCCGGGCTCATCAGGATTTGGTGGTATCCTTTGTACAGATCCAGGAAGCTGAAGACTTCGTGGCCCACCAGTGCCTCCACCTTCTTATCGATGTCGGGGAGGGGGTAACAATCTTTCGGGCAGTGTTTGTTGAGGTCGGTGTAGTCGACACACATGCGCCACCCTCCCCCTGGCTTTCGGACCACAACTGGATTGGCCATCCAGGTCGGGTACTTGACCTCGAACAAGATCTTGGCCTTCTGGAGTTGAGTCACTTCGTCCCTTATGACCTGGCTGCGCTCTGCCGCGAACACCCTCTTCTTCTGCCGAACTGGCTTGGTGGCCGGGTCAATGTTGAGGCGGTGGGTTATGAGCTCGGGCGACACTCCGGTCATGTCGAGTGGGGACCATGCGAACACGTCCCTATACTCCCTCAGAAGCTGCACGACGCGCTGCCGAATATCAGCTGGGCCCTGGATGCCGATCTTGACAACCTTGGAGGGGTCGTCGTCGTATAGCTGAAGGTTCTCGGTCAGGTCGTCCCGAGGTGGCGGCCTCTGGGGATTCTGTAATTGCTATGCTTGAGGCAAGGCGCATCACAGGTTGAGACTCGTAGCACTCTTTTTTCGCCATTTGGTCACCCCGGATGCTTAGCACCCCATCGGGGTGGGTATCTTATTTGTGGTGGTATACCAAAGCGAGGCGACCTTGGTGGCGTATAGCGATCTACGCCGAGATAATGTTGTATGGAGAGGAGCTCGTACGGGAAGAATTGAATGGACTCGTGACCGACACGGGGCTCGTCTACGGATGCAGGAAGGGTAATGGCGTCCTCGGGTTGTACCGCCTCTGATCGAAGCTCATGGCGGGATGGAGCGGGCGTATTGCATTCCCGACCTCGAGTTTATCCAGACAGCTCGGAAGATAATACTAACGGAGGCACCGATGTCGATGTGGACCCGGTGGACGTTCTTGTTGCCTACCACGGCTTGTATCGTGATGGCGTCTTGGTGGGGCATGATTTTGGGCACCGGGTCGTCTTTGGAGAATACGATGTCTCTCCGGCTCGGAATCGCTTGTTCTTGACTCGGCTCGGGGCGGCCTCGAAACCGTTCTTCAACGACGACCTCGTCGTTCCTCTGAGGAGCAGTAATGGCATGACACTGTTCCATAGCATTGAGACCTTCGTCCTCGTCGTCTTGGTGGGGTCGCCGTCAAGGTCGGCCCACAATTGTTGTCACCGCTATTTCTCCCTGTGCACTCTGTTCACGGCCCCGCTCGGCCGAGGTATTTTTGAGGCTCTCCTCGACGAGCTCGTCAATCTGCGTGCCTGTGTTTACGCAATCCTCGGTATCGTGACCATATCCCGGTGATAGTCACAAGTCTCCTCTGTTGACCTCTTCTTGGATCCTCGCTTTCATAGGAGGGCTTCGTGAAGAGCTCGCGTGGAGCTCGAATATTTCCGTAGGTTGGGCGAGGTCAGAGCACGGACTCGATGGCCTCTCTTGATCCTGTCGAAGGCGCTTCGGCGATCAGCGCCTCGACTTCGGTCATCTGGCTTTTTTCTCGGACTTACGCCGTCCCGGATCTCCTCTTCTTCCGATCCGACTCGTCTCCTTCGACGAAGTTGTCCACCAGTTCAAAGCTTACTCGTCGTCTTTGGTTTCTCCCTAGTGATTTCTTTGTTCAGCGCGTCGGGTCGGATCCCATTTTTGAACGCGTTGATGATGTAGAGATCGTTACTTTCGTCAATTTTGAGCGACTCTTTGATGAACCTCGAGACGAAGTTCGGCATCGTCTCGTCCCGCCCTTGGCAGATTGTGAGCAGGTCGGAGGAAGGGCCGAGGTGGCATCTTCTAATAGAGCGCCATTTGAGCGATCCATGAGCTCACAGGCGGTGTATCTTGATACGGCGGGCGAGGTGAACCAGCGTCGGGCGTTGGAGATCGGACCTCGGGAAGATTTTACACATGTGAAAATTTTCCATTCCTTGATTCGCCATGTTGGTAGTGTATGCGAAAAGGAAGTCGGAGGGTCTCCAGGCCATCGTGGCGCAATATTGGGTGCCCGGTATCATGTGGGCGGGCGTGTCTAGAATTTCTCCGGAGAAAGGGAGATGATTCTCCGTGCGGTCGAACCGGGAGATCGTTGCCGTCTCTTTACGGTGGGGTGGGGGATCGATGGCGGCCTATCGTCCCTCCGGTGGGAGTTCGACTCGCTTTCTTCTCTCTGTTTTGCTCGGCTCTCGATCGGCATAACGAGGTGGAGGCGGCTTCGCGAATGGCGGGCGGCGTAGTGGTGGCGGCTCGGCCGCGGTGAGCGGCTCCGGATGTCGTGGTGCGGTGCGTTCTCGGCTATCGGCCGAGGGTGGTGCCGGCTGTTTCGGAGGGGCGACCTCGGCGGCCGTGGTAGTTAGTTCGGGGCCCTTGAGGGGCCCGCTCCTTTTGTCCTCTGGTGAGGAAGCTTTGGAATTGGCGAGGTTGGCGTTGAGGAACTCGGCCACGGCTCGGCCGAGGCCTCGTGGGACGAATGAGCTGTTTGTTCGTCCTCGTTGAGGTCGGCATTTACCCTACGTTGGGAGGCGATCCGAGGTGTATGGAGATGTTTTCCATGTTGCCCTCGTGAGTGTGAACGCTTTGTGGCGTCTGCGATCTCCTTCGCTGACGACGAGTGACCACCTTGTCGTCCTCGGTGCGATTGTTGCTGCGTCGACGGCGGTTGTGCGTGTTCTTGCCATTAAGTTGTGGAGGGAAACAAAGCTTTCTTGTTCGGATGTTCCCACAGACGGCGCCAATGATAAATCTAGTTACGTGAGTATGCGAGATTTATGTAAAGCAATAAAGAACACGAGCGCTTTTACGTGGTTCGATCGTTAATGAGATCTACGCCCACGGAGGAGTGATTCCTCAATATTTTCACTATGATTTGAGTACGGTGAGTGTAGTTACAAGCTCTTAGCATTGATAAGTTGTCAACCCTTGTTGTCGATTTTCCTTCTATTTATACATATCAAAGGACCCTAAAGGCGTGTTCTATCCCCTTCCATGTAGGGACTCTTACAGCGTCAGGGACTCTTCCCTGGCGTGTGGGGCCCTGCGCTTCCATGAGGCGGTGCCCGTGACCGATGAGGAGGTGGGCGAATTAGGGTTCGAGGCGGTGGGCCTTTTGCTTAGCGTGGGCACAGTCGTGATGTCGCCCAGCTCGTTTGGGCTGGCGGTGAGGCAGGCGGTTGCCATATCCCATCAGTCATGTATTGGTATGATCCGTATCAGAATACTCGTGTTAGGTATCCAATTTGGTATTCAAATACATAATTTCCTTAGTCGTATCGAGATCGGGTATTATATTTATATTAAATCGAGATTTGTTATCTAATAATTTCAAATAAGGTATCCGACCCAACTCGAATAATAACCTTTAATTTAAATTGATATAAAAAATAAAGTTGGTCGAAAAGCAATTATTACTTTATCAAGTACCAATAAAGTCGTATGTTCTGGATTTTCACAATAAACTCAAATTTTCGAATACTAACATGTCATTATTGAAAGTATTAGATATGAAAAAAACAAATATTTTGGGAAAGTGATTTTTTAGTTGAAAAAATTTATTTCTTATTGTGCAAATAAATAAATAAATCCAATTTCTTCTTGAGGAAATAAAATATTTGCAATTAATAATGCAACAAATAATACAGACAGCATCACCGTACTCGATGCATCATAGAATCACACTTTTCGCAGTTTTGAGTGCTCTGTAACTCTGTTATCAGTGTGCTCTCGTGAACCCAAAGCCTCTCTCTCACTGCTGCTTTGACTCATTAAAATCCCCCCTCACCTGTGCACTCAATTCACTATCGCTCAATTGAACGAATTCGCATTTTGGACGCCAATTTTATTCCCTCCGGCTTTTGTCGCTCTGTGACCCATTTTCCTCAATTCACAGGTGTTCTGTTAATCTGTCTGCGTAATTGTGCACGTTGAATTGCTGCAGGTTTCAGCTAATTTTGGTTTATGTACCTGCATTTACAAATTCGGCCCCGAATTTAATCCAGAATTCATTTGTTTTAATAATTCCGTAAAGATTTATAGGAATTGGAAGTCGGAAGTTTTTCCTGTAATATGTAATTTTCTATGTATTTGGTGGAGCGTGGTGCTGGTTGTCCCTAATTGAGCTCAGATCTTGAGTTTTGTAGCATGTAGCGATCTTTTCGATGTAATGCATGTCTAATTTCGATTGCGTTCTCTGCGAATTTGTAAAATTGAAAGGAAAAGAAGAATATATTGAAGGAGGTAATTGCAATATCGTTTTGAATTGGAACTGTCTCACTGTAATAGGTGAAATTTTGTTTCGTGCTGAATTTTTTGAAGTCGTCTTAGAGGTTTTCTAACTTTTGTGTCTAGTCACGTCGGTGAATTTCCTGTGAATATCCGTATACAAATATAGCAGAATGGGACGATGATTGTGGCTTCTTGGTAATTTCTGCAAGTAATTTTAATGCTTCAAATTTGTGTGCTAGTTTGATTTTCCTAGTACTTAAACGGGTCATTCATTTGTTTTGCGATTTTAGTGGTAGACTGTGGTCATCATCTTATGGGTTGAATTTTGGGTTGCATGCAGTTTCAGTTTCAGTGGAATCAAGAGTCCATACTCATGGGAAGTTCGGTGGAGCATAGTAGTGGTGAAGACACTGATGTTAGCGACTCTGAAACTGAGGAGTACGCAGAGAAGGCATACGAAGAACTGAAGAATGGTAAATACCAGGTTAAATTATCTGATCAGGCTTACAGTTGCCCATACTGCCATACGAAGAAAAGAAAGGATTTCCAGTATAAAGAACTTTTGCAGCATGCAACTGCGATTGGCACTTTCAGTTCACAGAAAAGGACTGCAAGAGACAAGGCAAATCACCTTGCTCTGGCTAAGTACTTGGAAAGTGATATAGCTTCTGTAGCTGGCCCTTCAAAGCCTTCTGAGAAAGTTGATGCTCTTGCAGATCAGGATCGTGATGAGATGTTTGTTTGGCCATGGATTGGCATCGTTGTCAACATCCCTACTAGCTTTAAGGATGGTCGTTATGTGGGGGAGAGTGGTAGTAAATTGAGGGACGAGTTGGCAGGTAAAGGATTTAATCCAACTAGAGTGCGACCTTTGTGGAATTACCAAGGTCATTCTGGAACTGCAATTGTTGAATTTCGTAAGGATTGGTCTGGATTTACCAATGCCATGTCTTTTGAGAAAGATTACGAGGCTAAACAACATGGAAAGAAGAATTGGCTGGTAAAGAATGAAAAAAAATCTGACCTTTATGCATGGGTTGCTCGTGCAGATGATTATAATTCTAATAACATTGTTGGAGAAAATCTTAGTAAGATAGGAGATATTAGAACCATATCAGATATAACAGAAGAAGAAGCCGAAAGACTAACAAGCTTGTAGGCAATTTAACAAATGTTATTGAGGCAAAGAAAATGCACTTGCTAGAGATGGAGAGCAAATACAAGGAAACAGAAAGCTCTCTAAGCCAGTTGATCAAGGAAAAGGATAATCTTCATCAAGAGTATAATGAAGGTCTTTCATGTATAAAGTTTGTATATTTTCCAAATAAAATTATATGTACTTTTAAACCTGATGTACTCTTTTATATTGTGTTTGTCAGAGATTAAAAAGATTGAGTCAAGTGCCAGAGATCATTTTAAGAGGATATTTGGCGACCATGAAAAGCTAAAATTTCAACTGGAAACTCAAAAGAGAGATCTTGAGTTCCGTGGTCAAGAACTGTTGAAACGTGAGACACACAATGAAATTGAGAGAAAAAAGCTATCTGAGGACCTTGAACAGGTGTTGCACATATTTTTAGTTGAAAAAGCTACTATTCCTTGTTTCTCACATACTCCCTTTATCAAAAATTTCGCGAACATTAATTTCTAGTTCTGGTTGTTGAATATTTACTGAGTGATTAATTGTATCTAGGTTTTGCTGTTGCTTTAGTTCTGTAGCTTGATGTCTTGAGAGCCAACATTGTTTTCTTTGTAGTTTGGTGTTTGCCACTAATTATGATCCTTTTTCAATACCTATATAGTCGACTGATTCAATTAGTACTCAAACCTATATTAGAATACTTTCCAAGAATGCTGGCTTGATGAGCCTAATTGTCTTTCAAGGATAGTCTGTGTTTGAGCCCATTTTTTTGGCCATTGTACTTGTAACATATTAATACTAGATGAAACGACTACCTTTCTGTCACTGGCTTTGTTTGTATGGTACTATTATACTAAAACGTCTAATATGTTTGTTTCACCATTCACAATGTTTGGTCCTTCATGTCCTCATAGCTTTGTATTGCAATTAGGATGATTGACAACCTTTGGTGAGTGTAGGAAACATGTAGCACTCACAATGTAGCTCTTGTATGTATTTTACCCCTGAAATTCTTCGACATTTTTAGTTTAACTAGTTGATTATGAAGTTATGGTTACCATTCTGTGTTAAAGAGGCATTCATTTATGTTTTAACTTGCATTGTAATCTGTAGTTTGGCTCCTTTCAGAATGCACCCAAGTTTCTTGTATGCATTATGTTCTGAACTTCTGATGGGCTGTTTTGATGAGAAGGCTATATTCTTTTCAATGTGCAAAATGCTCCATAAGCTTGTTTCCTCTGACATACTCTTCAGTTGTGGTCTGTTCTTTTACTCATTTTCATTCCATTCCAGAATGCAGTGAAAAATTGCTCGCTGCAAGCTGCTGCAGAGGAACAAAGAAAGGCTGATGAAAAAGTAATGAGGTTGGCAGACGAACAGAAGGTATTTAGTCATTCTCATAACTTAAATTGTTTTACTGTGAGAAGTTGAGATAGTTATAGGAAATTCTAAGCTGGCTTTGTAATTTCAGAAACAAAGGAGGAGCTCCACAAGAAAATCATTATGCTGGAGAAACAATTGGATGCAAAACAAGCAGTACAACTTGAAATTGAGCAGTTGAGAGGTAAAGTGAATGTTATGAAGCACATGGGAGATGAAGGTGATTTAGAAGTGTTAGATAAAGTTGAGTTGCTGCTCAAGGCCTTAAGGGAGAAGGAAGGGGACCTTGAGGATTTGGAAGCATTAAACCAAAGTTTAGTTGTGCAGGAGCGCAACAAAAATGATGAGCTGCAGGATGCTCGGAAAGAAATGGTTAATGTTAGTTCTTCAACTCTATCAAATTGCACCAGACATAGAAACTGATGTCAATCCTCACTATCCCTACGTGTGTGGATTTATAAATATATATATATATATAGGGGTTGGATCCATTGAGAACTCATCTTTTTGAGAACTTGAGAACTATGCACAAGCGTATAAAAATGATGCACAAGGCGGTATAAAGTTGTGCATAACGAAAACTTTCTAAAATTGTTGCACAACAAAATAATTTTAGAAAGATTTAGTTATGCACAACTTTATAATCTTTGCATCATCTTCAACGTCTTATGCATGGTTCGCAGAGTTCGCAAAAAGATGTGGTTCTCATTTGATCCACTCCTATATATATATATGTCTTATTTATCTCTGTCCTTGATGATCTGATGATTTGTCATTCCCTATATATATATATGTCTTATTTATCTCTGTCCTTGATGATCTGATGATTTGTCATTTACTGTTACAGTATCTGAAGGAAAGCCACTGTTTGCCATCTAATTTTCTCCTACATTTTATATTAGATTCTTGCACTGATTGGAGTCTCTTACATCAATATTGATCTAGTAGAATGTCACCTTGTAACGAAAAAGAGAGTTCATCATTCAATATTATTACAAATTTTAAGTACTTTTTTTCTCCAACCATTCCTTGCAAGTTCAAAGAAGAGAGGATAATGCAATCTGAATCGGGATTTAGTGAGAGGAATTTGTTTCTGAACTCTGAAGATGAACCCATTCAAACTGGGCATTCTTTTTTCTTTAATTGGCTACATTCCTTTTTATTGGATACAAAATAGAAGTGGCTCACAGATACTGTCGTTCCTAGGGCTTGAAAGACATGTCAATAAATTCTCATATTGGCGTGAAGAGGATGGGGGAACTCGATAGCAAGCCATTTCATGATGCAATGAAGAGGAAATATAATGAAGCTGAAGCAGATGAGAGGGCCACAGAATTGTGCTCGCTGTGGGAGGAGTATCTCAGAGATCCTGGATGGCATCCTATAAAGGTGGTCACCATTAATGGCAAGGAACAGGTATGCCGTTAAGCTCATACAGATAAAATATTATATTAGTGTATCACATTTGATTTTATTTGCTTGTTCCTACAACAAATTTTTGTCATTAATGATTCCATTTCTGTTAATCACATATGCTATAGGTCCATATGATTTGCAATATTTAAATAAAGTTGAAATGGGTAGAGATTTGAATAGCCTAACTTTTCTCTTAAGTCTGAACTATGGAGGTTTGAGTATACGATGGCACACTTGAGAAAAGAAGTATTCTATGTTATAAAGTGCTTTATTTTGCGTTTTTGGCAAACAGAATGGGAACCCTAATTTGGGACTGAAGGAATATACAGGTGCTGGATAAATTCAATATATATGTGTCAGTGTGTGTGTGTTGCCTCTATTTGGTCCATCTCCCATATCTTTCCTATCAACAACTTGGAGCAAAAATCTATTACTACTTAGGATTCCGCAGAGATAACTATAACTGGGCTAATACCCAGCGGTAATGTTCCAATACTGATATTATCTCATGACGGGTTTTCATATCTTTCCGTGGGGTTTTTGTTTCCTCTATTTGGTCATCTCCCATTCTCAATCATTGCTAACAAGACTTGGGAACAAAGAACTATTTCTGTTTGTTTTTCAAATCAACAACAAACAACTATTACTACTTGGGTATCAACATGGATTATTATACCGGGCTAATTTTCCCAGATTTAATTTCTGTACTAATATTATGACATTACATTTATCCTTATGTCTATTTATTTCCAATTTCTTTTTATTCTTTAGTTTGTAAAAATCTTGTGATTCATAAACATTTCCTAGCTAGTTTCTTGTAGCCCTCTAAAATATGACCTGCTTCTTGCCTTAAATTATTATAAACCCGATGTTTCAATTCCTCAGTCTGTTTAAAAGGTATTCAGAGCATTATTTTTGTCAACATTGGCCTAATATGTTGAAAGTAAATGAGTAGATGCAACTGCTATAAGCATCACCTGCTTTATGAACATTTAAAAGCTTTTTAGCTTGTCAGAATGCCTACCCAAAAAATTGCTTTCCCCAGTCTTCTCTCTCTTTTTGTCTCGTTACATATGCTCCAACTAAATTTCATATCTACATATCTTGGTAACCGCTTGTTTAGTGGTTTAATTGGCTGATACAGCATTATCTGCTTTCCACTTCTTCAGTTTTATTTTTCAAGTTTGAAGTATACAGCTCCCAGGTATAAATTCAGATTGCCTAACATGATGACTTTCTGATTTTATAACTTCCTTTCGTAAACCATCAGGAATTTCACAGTACAGTTGGCTGTTTTTTGGTGGTGCAAATAGGTATCGGTACAATTAGATTTGATAGTAAACTCACTAAAGTAGTTTTGAACTCACCGTGTCAAACAGTAAATGCACACATTTGCAAACACTAAGTGGAAGTTACAAGACTAGTTCTTGTGCAAAATGTGATCAAGAAACATGCTGTACTTAGTGATCTACTTAGCCTTCGCGAAAGTGGAAAATGACGATCAACTTTGTTCCTGATCTCAAGTTTCTCTAGAACATTGATGTAGAAAGACAGACCGTGTAATATATCTAATTTAGTAGTTTACTGATCTTCTTAAATTACGAGGCCATCTGAAAAAGGCATTTTTTGTTGGTTCAGGCTGTGATAAGGGATGATGATGAGAAACTGAGAGACCTGAAGGAGAACTACGGTGTGGGAGTTTACAAAGCTGTAACGGCAGCTCTCTCAGAGATAAATGAATACAACCCGAGTGGGATGTACATTACTTCCGAACTTTGGAACTACAACGACGGTAGGAGGGCTACCCTCAAGGAAGGAGTCGCGATTCTGCTGAAGCAGTGGAAATTCCACAAGAAAAAGAGAGGGATGGATTGACGAGCGGAGCACTGTCGGACCGTCCATCTGCAGCCGGTATGTTGTTATAATATTAACATCTATGCAAATAATTGAATTCTGATTATGAACCCCCTTAGTATGGGAGACTCAATTGCCATCTATGATCTAGTATTTATGGCTGCAACTAATGAAACCCAGTTTCTTCACTACATTATCCATCCCTTCATTTTATCAAATTTTATTTATCCTCTGATGTGTATAATTTTATCCTCTGATTTGTTTTTGTTTGTTTCCTCAAGGAACACCTACAGTTTGATCATCGCCGTACTAACATTTGACTTGACAAAAACCTTTTAAGTCAGTGATTTGATCCTCGACTTGAATCAAACATCACTTTTGGTTGTGTTTAAAGAATGCATTACTATTTATTTCACACCTGAAACCTAAATCTTGGTGGAAATTTGAATTTCTCAGCACTTGCACCTTGATTTCATGCACATAGTAAAGTCTTGGTTTCTAGTGGTTAATGTTTGAGGGTAAAGGTGCCGGGTTCGGCTCAGCGTGATGCGGTCTTTAAAAAAATTCTGTACTAATTGAAAAAAATAAAATATATTGATAAAGTGGGATGATCGGGTCATTATTGATTTGATCAAACTTCTACCTTATTTGCAGGAGTATACTTTATCCTTTTTGGTTTTGCACGCAAATTTTCAAAATTTTTCTTCAAATGCACGAATCCTTACATTTGTTGCAATTTTTTCATGATTTAACAATCTGGTCAAATTAAAGCTAAGGTGGAAGCTAGAAGTGCCGATTGGATAATTCTGAATGACTTTTTAGCTTAAAATATACAAACTTTTGCCTGTAATTTGGTTTGCATATTAACTTAGCCACATCAATGTCCCATCAACTATGAACAAGTCATCATCTTTTGAATTGGGAAATAGCAATCTTATATATTTGTGGATTTGTCAACGGCATTCTCGATTTCTCGTTTTGATTCAAGAGATCGAGATTTTATCAACGGCATCCAGAGATCTTATTGAAGATGAAGAAACGACTTCTAGATGAATTTTTTCAATCAATTTTTTCCACTAAATGACGTCGCACCGAAGCTAACTACATACTCTCTCGTCCAAACATTGTTGGTTCTTTTCTTTTCGTGTAGATTAAGAAGAGTTATGTATTGTGTAAAGTAGTATGTGATACGAAATTGAGAAATTTTTATTGTTAAATTATTTCCTTTTTGTAATGGTAAACAATAGTGGGACGTACAAAAAAAGAAAATGAGTAACAATAATAAGGCGGTGAGTATTATTTTTAATTTGTATGATTGATTATCGATTACTATATACGGATAGGGTGAGCAAAATTGAACCGGACCGAAAAATCGAATCGAACCGAACCGAAATTAGCGGTTTGGTTCGGTTTCATGATAGTCGGGTTCGGTTCGGTTTGAAAATATTAAACCGAAATTAATTGGTTCGATTTGGTTTGGGAAAAATTTGGTTTTCAAACCGAACCGACCAATTTTTATTTTATTTTTTATATATATATATATATATATATTATTTATATTATTAATACTTAAATTAGTTAATATTATATACATATATATAATTATATATATATATATATATATATATATATTATATTATAAATATTATAATATTTATATTAAATGTAATTTAAATTGTAAATCGAACCAAACCGAATATTTCGGTTCGGTTTGATTCGGTTGGATATAGAAAAGCATTACATTTTGGGTTTTAAAAATTTCGATTTTCGAGTTTTTGGGTTCGGTTCGGTTCGGTTTTGAACCGAACCGCCCAATGCTCTTCCCCTATATACGGAGAAAGACATATTTATAGGATAAAAAATTCAAAATTTATATGTTCTTGATTTTGTTTTAATACCATTTTTATCAAATCGAATGAAAACTAACGACTAATTATGAATAGGGGTGGTCTCTGAGCGGCTGCGTGCAGTGAGACCACTTAATTATTATTTATTTATTAAATTAATTATAATTAAAATTAATTAATTTAATAAATCTTAATTGTAAATTAATAAAATCATAATTATGAATTAATAAACCATAATTTTGAATAATAAACCCTAATTGGAATTATTAAATTCTAATTTGAATAATAAATCCTAATTAGAATTAATAAACCCTAATTTTAATTAATAAATTTAATTATAAATTAACAAAATCTAATTATTCTTACTCACCATAATTAATATATAATTATTTTAACAAAAAATAAGGGTGAACTCACGGTGAGGCGAAGCTCACCCAAATTTTTGTCTTATGAATAAGTTATGAATAATAAGCCACTTGTAAATTCACTTGGAACTCTTAACAAAAATTAATTTGAACAAGCTTTTATCCCAAATAAGCCATCATATGATGAATAATTATTTATTTCTTTATTTTGTTAGGCTGCATAGAACGTAGCTTAGTGTCACTGCCATCATCTTCTCCAAATTCTAGATTCTTATAATAGCTTTCTTAGTCGCTGTGACCATTCTTTCACAACGAATTCAAGTGCTGGATCTTACAATACAAGCAGTGCTTTTGATTTACTGCTTCTTTTACCATTAGAATTGGGACTCATATGCCTCTTTTTCATTGTTGTTTTATTTATATTTAAATTATTATTTAATATTAATCCACTATTTATGCCCCAAAGGCTAGGGATGGCAGTGGATCTCGGATCCGGTCCAGATCCGCAGATCCAGATCCATTTTTTAGGATCTGGATCTCGAGAAAATAGGATCCAACGGATCTGGACCGGATCCGGACCATTTTTTTTAAATCCGGATCTGGATCTCAGATTTGATCTCGATTTCGAGATCGGATCCGCCCATGGATCCATATAATGTATATGTCATATAATTTTATTTATATTTATAAGTGTATTATATTAATTTTCTTTCTAGTGAGTTGGATAAACCAAGTTACGTAATTTGATATTATGTCAATAATATTATAAACTTGTACGCTTTATTTGAGGAAATTTTGTATATGAGTTGTCTATTTGTTAAGATATGTGTACTACTTCTTCTATTACAATTGCAATATTATTTGTTGTCATGAATGCAAAAATAAATTTGTAACTAACATCTTCTTGTATAGTGATGATTGTATAATTTCTAAATAATTATTATAGTGTTATATGTATTTAGATTATTATTATTATTATTATTATTATTATTATTATTATATTCTTGTGAATTATATTTGATTTATGCTTTATTTAGAAGAAAACATGTGGATCCGGGTTCAGACCACGGACCTGCGGATCTTATGGATGCAGGTGCGGATCTAATTTTTTGACCCAATGGATGCGGGCCGGATCCGGACCCAAACAAAAAATTGAATGCGGATCGGACCTGGCGGATCCGGTCCATATCCGGTCCATTGCCATCCCTACCAAAGGCCATAACTCTCGCTTATTTAGACAAGAGTGAACTTTAAAATAGACTATTTAATAACAATAAAAGAAAAAAATCCAATATTATAAAAACTTGAAATATTAGTCACTTTTACTATAATTCTCTTAAACGTGTGTAAAATCCTATGTAACGGTATCAAAATTGTGTAATAATGTATTTCACATTGTTACACAATTTTGCTAAACGGTGAAATCGTATAACGGTTGTCATTCGACGGAGATGAGGGAGAGAGAAAGAGAGGCGGCGCAGGTCATTGAAGGAAGAATGGTGGCGGCGGGGGCGGTTGGTTTATTTTTTTTTTAGTTTTTTACATTAAATTAATTTTATTAAGGGTAAGTTTGACATTTTAACATAAAAATGGTTAGAATTTAATATCTTTTTATATATGTTGATATAATTTCTTTTCCTATCTTAAATAGTTTAATTTTCTACATTACCTCTTTAGACAAATATAAAATTTCTAAATAGCTCGAGGATTGAAAAGTCTCAAGATTAGCTATAAATTTCATTGAAGGATGGGTGTGATGCAAATTGATGGATGGCTTATAATTACTTCTTCTATCTACGGGAAAATGGAAAGAAACTGAAGTGAATCATCTTTAGAGAAAGATGGATAATTTTAATTTCGATTAATAGCTTTCAGTCGTGGAACTTTTGTAATCTAGGAGACAGCAAGAAAGGTAGAAAACAAAAGAATTATGTTTTTTTCGTATAGGAATATCACGATTGGATTTCGCTAATGATAGCTTAATCTAAGAGTTCATGACTAACACAAAGGAAGGTAGAAACAATGAAATGATGGAATCGTTACATTCGGTCTGTAGCTAAATAATTAGACCTTAACAAGGATAAACAAAATATTTAATTAACGATCATAAGGATTTGTGATAATACATACACACACCAAATACATGGTTCGATTGAAGTGAACAGAGTTATTCAATAGAGATTTAATACAAAAGAAAGTGTTTTTAGCAGAAGAATTGAAATAAGATACGAATGTGAGATCTCATATCTTGATAATTATAACTACATTCAACAAAAGTCCGCCTTGCACTTCACCATCGTTCATCATAACTTAACATGCATATTTAGAAATACATACAAGACCGAGTACAACAGTACTCGGTGGTCATATGCCAAAAACTTATACATACTTATAGAAAAATATAATTGTTATGTCATGTAAACAATAGCACATGGGAATTTTATTTGAAAGCCCATGCCTACTAAATGTCATTTGTGATTATTAAAGTTCGACTGACCAGTCTAAGTTCTTTTAGTATTCTACCATATATAAGCTTGTGTGTCGGGAAGGTGGCCACCTTCCATGGACACGATGACCGGCCAACCCTCTCGCTGACTCACGGTTGTAAGTGTACACTAATCCTTACTAGTATCTTGTCTAGTATAGGATCCGAAGTTCGATTATATAAAATATAAATTGGCAAAATCAATGCAGATAGGTATCATATACAAATCAGAATAATTTATGGCAAGACAATAACTTGAAAAGATTTCATATCCAAGCTTCTTGAAAAGAAGTAATTGCTCAAGGTATTCATTCATCTTGTTTGATTCATAAGAATGTCCAACTGGTTGTTACAACAGCTAGTAGTGCTCTCTTCACAGCTTTTTCCCCTTTCTCGCTTAACCTTCATTGTAATGAATAGACGATAAGACGTCAATTACTAAATATGTTCTTTGGAAAGGAAAACTATTGATTAATGTCTTAAGGATTTGCATTCTCTCTAAACTTTGATTTATTACTAATTCACTTCTTATTGAAACTCGACCAGTACTCAACTTAATTACTTGAAGAGTGTTATCTTGCGATCAACCATCTTGTAATGCACACAGATCTGAAACGTTGTGATATCAGGTAACGAGACCTATATCGTTTGAAAGTCACGAGTTTCTAGTTTCATTGGACGCGACGGCGGTTAAAGCGAATAACGGAGCTAACATATATCGATATTTTGCTTAAAGGCGTCAAAGTTGTATGAAAAAATTCGGCATAATCTATTAGTTCCTAAGTTATGCTATTTAGTTTGAAGGTGTGAATCTTCAACACATAAACTCAAACGTCTATCATCTTGCTAAGTCAATGAGAAACTAATTCTCAATCGAGTTTATCATAGTCCTCGCCTCTCAGTCCCAACAATTTAAATAGACACGAAAATTAAATACATAAATCATAACTCTACTTACTCGTAGCAATAAACCACGACGTTCAATTCTACAGTTTACATATATTACTTAGCATGATTTTGATTACGTCATAATCAAATAGTCAAGAATCCATTTTGTTTTCACTATTATTAATTATTCCAAATTAAGTTAGAATAATTTAGTTAATTATTAAATCCAAGTCGAAGGACCGAATTATGGAATTAAACAAAGTCTAACAATACTAATCAAACGAATTTAATTCAATTCAATTATCCAACAATTAAACTTATTCTGCAATTGTGCCCGATTGACAATTCAACATTCCATTCTATCAAATAATTTAAAAATAAAAAATTGGCATAAGAACTTTTATTATGCTATTCAATTTCTAAAATGATTAGGCCTCAAGGTCCAATTATTAAATTTGTTCCACATCTTAATATAATTATAAAATTTTAAAATAGTTCAACTAAGAATTAGATTATAAAATTTAATCAATAAATTTAAATTCCCATCTAAATAATTGGTATTAAATTATCACTTAGTTAATTAAAAATTAATCACAAAAAGTATTATTTTGGATTAACCCTCATACTTAATTAATGTAGAATTAGATCACTACTTAATTCAATTTAACTGGACTCTAGGAATAAAATAGCTTCAGCCCAACAGTTAAACATTATTTAATTTAAAGCAAGCTCATCACTGATTTAATAAAAGAATCGGCCTAGTCCATTTTTTCTGAAGAAATAAACACAAGCCCAAACCTACAATATCTTCTACTCTCTCTCTCTTAATCTCAAATACACATGCACACAGACACGTAAAACCCACACACACAACAACCTCTCTCTCGGTGGTTAGGGGTGTGCGTCGTCGATCGGTTCGATCGATCGATCGAAATTTTAAAACCGAAAATCGAATCGAAAATATTTTTGAACCGAACCGATTTATAGTTTCGGACCGACCAAAATCGAACCAAGAAAAAACCGATCGGTTTCGATCGGACCAAAAACCGATCGAAACATATATATATATATATATATATATATATATATATATATAAATAAATATATTGTAATCCTAATTATTTAATTAAAATATTAATTAATTTTATATAAAATATATAAATATATAAAAATAATACTTTCGGTTCGGTTCGGTTACCGACCGAACCTAAAATATAAAATCGAAAATCGATTTTTAATTGAAAATTTGAACCAAACCGAGAATCGACTTTTTCAAAAATCGAACCAAAGCGACCGAAACCGATCGGTTCGATCGGTTTCGGTTCGATTCGTGCACACCCATATCGGTGGTCGCCGCCACATGACTCCCATCTTCTCTCGCTCTTGCCTTCCTTCTCTGTATCTTTCTCAAAACACACACACACACACGTACAACCCTTCTCTTAGGCGAATCACCGACGTCACGCTAGTTAGATGATGTCGTCGCTGTCGACGCGTTACCAACGACCAACACTTCATATTCCCCATATCTCTCTCTCTCGTCTTCTATTACAACAACCTCATATACACATACACACACGCACAAATCTGAAAATTTCAACAAACAAAATCATTCTTCTCTTCAAAACACCGCCATCATCGTTTCATCGTCGTGACGATGTTGCTCGCCTCGCCACTTTGCTTGAGAATCTCTCTCTCTCTCTCTCGATGAAAATCTGGCAAGAAACACCCCCCCTCTCTTTCTCTTGATCTACCCGACACGCGTCGCGACCTACAAGCATAGCCGCCACCGTCTCCGAGTGCCGCCTCTGCTCCAACATTGCCACTGCCTTCCGAACTACGCGTCACCATCATCAGCAACCAGAAGCCATGCCACCTCTGATTCGTCCCCCGAGTGTCTTCATTTGCCTCGCCCATGTTGGAAAAATTCTATCTTAAGCGTATGTTTTGATTAGATCCAAAGCTTCGATTATTGTCCTACTAATGTAATTAATGTTGCTCACTTGTTCTAGAGTTAGGCGTTTCTATTGCATGTTTGATGAGTAGAACTACCACTTGGAACATGCAGGCGAAGGAGTTAAAGCCACCATGTTGATAGGAGTATCGACCAGAACCGACCATGCGATAGGAGTATCGATGCAAGTATGGCGATAGAAACTCAACAAATAGATAATGTTCTGAAGAATGAAGTGAGGTCAACTGATGTCTGAATACTGAAGTATAACGATGTCGATGAACAGAGCTACTGAAGTAAAATCGAAGAATGAAGAGTGATGTCGCAAGACTAAAGACTCGGCGATGCTGAAAGTAGATGAGTCAGGATATAACTAAGTTTCATACCAGCAGTCGATTGCTGATGCTGGAAAGTCAAAGTTGGCTACCAGAAGTCAAAGCTAGCGATTGAAAGTCAAAATTGTTAATCAATAGTTAAAGTTTGTAACAAGTAGTCAAAGCTGGCGATACCAAGTCAAAGATGAGTGATGAAAAGTCAAAGCTAACTATGTCACGCCATGGTGAAAATATCTAATTGACTCGGGATCACAAACGATGAGAGTCAGCTGGCGATAAAAGGCGGAGACAACCTCGGTGACCTGACCTAAAGTCAACGTCGACAAAGCACGGAGTCAACTCAATTGGAAAGACACAGAGATATTTAAGCCCTAAGTGTTTGACTCGCCACGTATCATAGAGTATCTACAGAAGATCTTAACATGTCAGAAGACCTTTTCGGAGTTGCAAAGCTACATTGTACGATGATGTAGACCCTGATAGCAACATACGAGGATTTAAAGAGGAAGAATTCAAATGACGAATAAAATGATGTGATAAGTATTCCATGTAATGACATTATTCATAGTCTTCTCTATAAATCTGAGCAGAATCTAACATTTGAAGGTAACCAACCAAACGCTGCACATTCTTATTATCAAAAGCTTTCAAAACTCAAAGCTCAAGTCTATCAAACATAGATTTCAAATAAGGAAGTTTACGGTGTTATCGATGAAACCTTCATAGCTCAAATATAATTATCGACAATGTTTGATATACATTTCCTTAAGTCGAGGATATTACACTTTGTATATCTTAAGTCTGACACAATGAGTTTGTCGCCTATGACAACTCATATTTTTAGTTGAAAAACCCCTCTACAAAAACACCGATATTCAAGTAGAAGTTTGGCAAATAGACAATGAAGTGTTAATTGCTAAAAGCTTAGTTATCTTGCGCTTGTAAACAAGAGATTTAGGTCGACTGCACCCGTAAGCAATTAGAGGTTTCTTAACACCCACAAGTGTAGGAAGAACGCCAAGTTAGGCGAGATTCAATTTATTGAGCGAATCACATGTTAGTGGATTGGTGAGTAATCGATCCGTGAGCGTAGGGGCGATCTCTCGAACCATGTAAACTCAAAGTTTATTTACTTGATTCTTTACATTCGAATTATATTTTACATTGCATATTATTGACATCACCAAAGACACAAGTAACACAACATTATTTTAAAGCACCTTATATCGATGTCGGTTTGATATTGATGAGATAAGCGAAAATTGATTAAGAAATATTCGACAAAGTGTTTTAAAAGCAGTTTAAGTTTTAGTAAGGTAAATTCAGTAACCACCACATTCCGCACGCACATCAGTTATCAGTCCAACTGAATAGCTACCTCAATAGTTAGTAGGTTTGCTAACTGATATCACTCAGTACAAGACTCTCGTTATCTAAACTGATCAACTATACTGACATCAATCCTGATTGTGCATATGAGACAGTACTAACACCAGTACTGATCAACTGTACTAACACAAATTCATGCTGTTGTGCATGTAGCCATAGTGATTGTGCATATGAGAACATAACAGTTATCGTAAATGAACATATAAACTAGGGCTGACAATTTTCGACATGACACGAGAACCCGACACGAACACGCACGAAATTAACAGGTTAGTGTTCAGCCTTATCGTGTTCGTGTCCTTATCGTGTCGACACGATAAGGACACGATAATTTCGTGTCGTGTTCGTGTCGGATCCGTGTCGTGTTCGTGTAACCCGATAATTTTCGTGTTGCATTCGTGTTCGTGTCGGATCGTGTCGTTTTCGTATAATTGATGATATTTATATATATTTAATATTAACTTAATTATATTTTATATTTTTTCTTTTATTTATTTATTTTCTAATTTTGATTTAAATTTATTGTTTCGTGTCGTGTCGTGTCGTTATCGTGTCGTGTCAACACGAAAAAAATCGTGTCATATTCGTGTTCGTGTCGTGTTCGTGTTCGTGTCGGACAGATTCTTAACGGTTTGTGTTCGTGTTTGGCCTTATCGGGTTGTGTCGTTATCGTGTCGACACGACGATAATTGACACACACTAATTGCCACCCTAATATAAACGGATAATAGACTACTTATAATTATTTTGACGTTAGATTACAAAAATGGATGAACCACATTAGTTTTAGTTCTAAAAAAGTTAGAGTTTTCATATATAATTGTTGTTTCAAAA
This sequence comes from Salvia rosmarinus, assembly GCA_036937905.1. Classification (NCBI taxonomy): domain Eukaryota; kingdom Viridiplantae; phylum Streptophyta; class Magnoliopsida; order Lamiales; family Lamiaceae; genus Salvia; species Salvia rosmarinus. The sequence continues at coordinate 9,216,982 of CM072820.1, read as the reverse complement.
TTTTGATACGTAAATTAAGAAAGATTGTGTTTTGTGTGTAAATAGTTGGTGCATAAAAAAAGAAACAGTTTTAATATAAAATTATTATATTTTTAGAATAAGACAATAATTATTAGACGATCGAAAAAGAAAAACAAAACAATAATTATAAGACAGATAAGTACTTTAATTATAAAATTAAAAACAATATTTTGTTAAATATAAATAATAATTTTCTTAAAAACATAACAAACATACCAATATACAAGAATTTTTTATGTTCACTTATTAGTATTATTCATCCCTTCCTTTTATCAATTAATGCTCGTTAAGACTTGCTTACGTGCATGTGTCTTGACGTAGTGTCGATCTGAATTTTATTATTTTAATAGATACATCTCATCATCATCATCATCATCATCATCATCATCATCATCATCATCATCATTTTTTTATCATTTTTATTTTTATTTTATCCAACAGGCATGAGTTTTTGACTGGACAATATATAATCTTGACTTGCCCCTTGCGTTTATTGGAAATTTGAAACATGAATTTGGCCATGCATCAACACCTTCAATTCAAACGAGGCTTCTGAAATCGTACTATACTTTTCAAAGGCAAAAACTCATGTGCGGCCTTTTTCACTGCATACGGTCGTAATTAGTTGTTGGGGTTGGCAAACCTAAAGTCCCACATCGAAGAAATGAAAGAAAATTGTCTTCTATATATTAAGAAATCCACCACCAATTAGTATGATGTCTTTTGGGTGGTTAAGTCCAAAACAAATTCGTGCATGTTTTTGGCCCAAAGCGGACAATATTATACTAATTGGACGGAGTGGTGGCGGTAACAGTCCCTAACATTAGTAATTCAACATTAATTAATCAATTGATATCTAATTATTAATTATTTATTAATACGGGTCAATTAATGTTTTGATTATGACCAACGTGTGCCTTTTTCTCAGACTAAGCTTTTGAAGAATGCGAAATTGACAATTGCAAGCTTGGCCATTCTAGTATTTTCCAAATGAGCCTTTTCAAGAATTTGAGTTGACAACCAATTAATGCAAGATTCACTGGAAATTCAATATTCGTAGGAATCTCTAACTCTATGTTTGATTTTTCCTTCTCACTTTTAATCATGAAAATCTTGTGTGGGTTTGACTCTTTGAGCTCCACACAATTGACTTTCGGCATGAGAAATGTTTATCCAAAAAATTCTTCGATTTCAAGGACTTGCACATTTATTATTATGAACTAAACGGTGCTTTCGGTGAACTGTTTTTTTTTTTTTTAATTCGTCTTAATCATCAACCAAAAAGGTAGATTCTACCAGGCAAGCTTTTTGGAATAGATTCGACTTAAAATATATTGATAGTTTAAATATATGGAGTACTTTTTTTTACAATAACCAACTCAAATCAATGATCATTTTTCGTTTTGTATGTATCTGCGGTGGTTAGGTTTTCCCAAATGAAACTAAACCGACGATTTTAACTGAAAAAGTTATAACTATGAGTTAAATGGTCCGAGCACAGCTCCAACAACTAGGAAACATGGAAGTAACAATTCTTAATAATTACATTTCTACTAGCATTCTATTTTTTCTATGTTTCTCAATAAGTAAGCTCACATCGGTGTGGAGGCTCTCGGGATGAGAGCTTCTCCTTTTAAACTAATAAGCTTACATCCTTAATGGTGTCGATCCGACATCTACTTATGAGAACAGCCACGTTGATTGAAATTTTGATATCTAAAGATAGTCAAAAGTAACATAATTATGTCAGATTTGATTTTCAAACAGGATACTTAGGAAACTTGATGTTAATGTAAAACTAGTGAAGTTTTACTTATAACCAGTAAGTTTCTATTCCCATTTCAGCTGTAATATAAATTCATTTACATATGAAATAAAGTGCAAAGTTTTTCATTTGAAATTTCTAATGTCTAAATAGGTTGTTTATAATTACTAAATTAAACTAAATAGCTGCATCCCAAAAATATATAAACAGTACATATTGTATAGGTTAATTGTAGCATCATAAAACATATATTTGGACATTTATATCAATAAAATAAGAAAAATAATTTCGACAGTTTGTTTCCCAAGAAAGAAAGGTAAAAGGAAGATAAATCCACATTGAACGGCCAATTTTTAAAGTGTTAATATATGTAAGTAGCCAAAAAAAATAGGAATAAGAGTTTTATAGCCTAGTTCATAAAAACATAAGTTTTATAGCCATTTTGGCTTAAAAAGACCAAAATATCCCTGGAAAATTTAAAAAAAAAAACGGTCTCTCTCTCTCTCACTCGGTCTCTCTCTCTCTCACTCACTCTCTCTCTCGCACTCACTCTCTCTCTCTCACGGACTCACTCACTCACTCACTCTCTCTCTCTCGCACTCACCGCACTCTCTCTCTCTCACTCACTCTCGCACCCACGACTCACTCCCGGAAAACACACGATCCACGACTCACGACACTCTCACGACTCACGCAAAACAACAACATGGTGATACGGATACGGATACAGATCCACGGTACTCCCGGATGCGGCCGAAGCAAGCGGCGGCGAAGGAGAACTCCTCCAGCGGAAGAAGCTTCTACACGGGCGGTCACCGCCGCACACAACACGCCGTCGACCTTACGCTTGGTCGACGAACTTCCGCACCGATTTAGGAGCACCATCGCCTCGGTGAGTAATCGTGCATTTAAAATAGAATTTTAGTATGTACACGATAATTTTCATGTAAGACACGATAGATTTTCATGTATGACACGATAGTGATGAAATTTCGATAGTTTGTGTGTTTAGAAACTTATAAATTGAAATCGATTGCAATGTTGTTGAAATTATGTGAAAATAATGATATTTAGGTACACGGTCCCAACTGCAGTGTCAGATCTGAGTACACGGTTAGCACGTGTCTTGAAGAACAATACTGCGGTTCTTGAAGACACGGTGCTAACGTGTATTAAGATCAAGACTATGTTAGGACCCGTCTTCAAGTGTATGGTTCTTGAGACACGGTCCTAACCGTACAGATCTTGAGTACAGTTAGGACCGTGTATTGAAGAACCGTGTATTGTTCTTGACACGGTCCCAACTGTCTGATATTGAGTACAGTTGGGACCGTGTACTACGGTTGGTTTGAACGTGTATTACTGTTGTTAGAACTTCGTTTCGTATATCTTGATTAATCTTGTGCATTTACTGACCTCGTTATAGGTGGTTACGACCGCATATGCAAGGCTACGCGGACGATCAACCAATACATCCGAATTGATGTATTAGCCGCGGTGAGGACATGCTCAGAGCGGCGGATGTATCGACGTATTTAGGCAGAGCTGCTTTGGGCATCTTCTTCATCTCGGGAGAGGAAAGCGCTAATAATCGTTGCGCAATCGATGGCCCGACAGATTGTGGATCCTAGTTTTCGGAGTTCGAGATTTGGTTTCACGATGTGGAACCGATATCCATTTGGGATGATTGAGTTTGCCTGGTCTCGGATTGCGCTTTGGGCGTCTTCCTTGATCCGAACTTGAGGCACGAGATTCCGACCAAAGCATGTTCCATAGGTTGTTTCGGCCTGGGAGGACTACTATTTGAGCTCATGACGATTCATCAAACAACGGTGGGTGATGATGCCGCAGACTACTTGAAGGCGGCTTTCATATTAGTAGCTTACCTCATCGTCCTTTGCGCGATAGGGAAGCCATCGAGCCATGGGTTTGGGCGTTGGTGAGGATTTTGATATGTGGCGAGTTTTCCTTGGGGCTCCTATTCATTCCGTGTCCTCTGTCACGGATTGATGTCTTGAAGGCACCCGAGCGAGGTGGCGCTTCGAGGAAGACGTACCATTTCTATGGTCTGTTTGGGCCTTGATTTGGTCGTATGAGGCCATCCCGACTTAGGACGCATGTGTGGATGCCGAGACGGTGAGATCTGGATTCGAGATGCTTGATGTGGACTACATGGAAGTCCCCACCCAAGATCTTGGATTTTTGACGACGGTAATTTTAATCTCATGTTTAGTATTTGCTATATATTTATTAAATACATTATAATCAATAATGTGTATGTGTTTTTGTAGCGTTTATGTCATCGTCTTTGGAGCCGCCGAGACCGAAAGTTATCGAGGCATACTACTTGAGCCTATACGAGGCGATCCGATGGCTATTCGGTTTGTACTGCGGGCGGCATGCCGAGCGCACACGACGAGCCTCTGCATGCCACAAAGTGCTGTGCGTGAGAGAGAGCCCGCAGGTGGCGTGAGCATGTCCCGATCATGCGCGAGTGGCGGCGGCGGGAAGATGAAGTGCGGAGATACATCTCGGGTTTTGAGCCGAGTCGACTGGCGCATCTCGATCGCGATCGGCGTCGTGACATGAGAGGCGCGAGCGAGACCACGTGTCTGCGAACACGCCGAGTGTTCGACTAGACGAGGCCTCCATTGCTGCTGTGGATCGAGACCGTCCGTCGTGCCATTGTGGACGACGATTCTGAGAAAGGGCCTCGAGCTCGAGTGGCTCGGCGTGTGTTCGGCGATTGGCGGAGTTCTTGGCGCAGATCTTGAGGCGTAGATCTCGTACCCTATATCTGCACATGGGAGCTACGCCGCTATTCGAGCATATCGATCGAGGCGCCGGTCTCGGCATGAGGAGGGGCCCGACTAGCCACCGACGATGCGCTACACGGCAGTCGATCCGGAGGATGTGCCCCATTAGCCACCGACGATCCGCTTCACGGCGGTCGATCCGGAGGAGGTGCCTCACATTAGCCACCGACGATCCGCTTCACGGCAGTCGATCGCAGAGGTGCCTCACATTAGCCACCGACGATCCGCTTCACGGCGGTCGATCGAGGAGGAGGGCCCAAGGCCAGCCACCCACGATCGGGTCGTCGAGAGTCTAATCACGCCACCGGCGGAGATCGGCGGCTCGAGCGATCGTGCGAGGGTGATGGATCGTCGATGGTGGGGATGATCTGCATCGAGACCCCACATGCAGCTCCGAGAGTATGGTACCCCGAGGCGCGACCAAGGGCCTTCGAGGTCTTTAAGCGGCGGGCCCGGATGTTTTGTCGTGGCTAATTTGAATCAAGATGTCATGACTCAAAACTGCTCGATCATATCACCGACCCGCATTTCGAGTTCACTAGGCGAGGTACTTTATTACAACATTTATTCAAATTTTGTTTATATATTTATAATTCAATTAATGGTGTTCTTTTTTATGTGTGTTAGATTATGGAGTTGTACACTTTGTATATACATTGGAAAATAATCAACCGACATCATCTCGGCAATGTATTATTGCCCTCGGTCAATGAAGCTCGATGCATTGTAGCACCGATTGGATTTTATGTAAGTTTGAAATGTCCTTATCCGATGATCGACTAAATGTCCTTATGGAGTTTGAAATGTCCTTAAATTATTCGACTAAATTTATTCATTTATGCGAGAAGCGCTTTGCGTGAGTTCACCCGGCTTCATCCGATGATCCTATGGGCTTTAGGGTGGTATCAAACACCACATATCCACGATGCAAGTACCGATGACTTGTTAGCGATGGTGCGAGGGCGATGCGAGCATAGCGAGACCGTGGTTGTCTTGTTGTCGATAAATTTATTACCTCATTTCTATTTTTTCTATCCAATTGAATGTAAACTTTAAAATTATCAATGTTGCGGATACTAGCCATCCGTAACGCCGGGCAATCACCGGGTCACGATTCGCATATCTCATTGTTGAGTGGACTCTTGAGGTGTACGACTACCGTCAGACAACCCCGACTCTCGAGCGTTGAGGCGTTACGGATGTTGCCCATTATTCGACTTTTCCTCGGTGATGAGGGTAGGCGGATTTTGGAACAACAATCCATTGAGGACGCCACACAATGAGCATCGACATTGGCGGAGGTGCCCCATGATCGCAGATTCAGCGAGAAAGACTCGGTGAGTTGCGGTGTCTTTGCATGCGTCTATATGTATCGCCTCGTCACGGTATACCTCGGAGGTTACATCATAGTCGGCGTTACATCTGATTCGTCTGACGATAGCTCGTAGGATATGGACATTGTCTCGTTTTGATTAGTTCCTTGACTTTTTGTATTTATAACGGATATTGTAGAATTTTTATACGTGTTAGTGATATTTTGTTTGTATTGGAGGTGTGACCTCTATGTATATGTTGTGGAGGTGTGACCTCTTTGTATATTACTTGTTGTTGGCTATTGCTTGTTGTTGGCTATTCTTTGAGCGGGTTGGCTTATCCATATTTTAGAGGTTATCTTGCCCGTTTTTACATGTATATATAGTTTGTAAGTTTAAGAGTTTTGTCGAATTTGCAATTAACGAATAGGGGATTGAATTGGATTGATTAACCGAATTTGTTGGATTAGGGGGGATTGCAGGCGTGTACGATCGTGCATGGTACACGATCGTGCACGGCGTGCACGATCGCACGAGGTACACGGCGTGCGCGGTACACGCCCGTGCGATCGTGCCGTCGTGCATCGTGTCTTGTGATCGCGATCGTGCACGACGCGATCGCGCACGATACTGCGGTCGTGCGCGACTTGCACGATCGTGCGGGCGTGTACCCTGCAGCTGCGCCGGTGTACCGTGCTGCGATCGTGCACTCCGCGTACCCCGTGTGCGATCGTGCGCGACCGTGTACCGTGCTGCGATCGTGCACTCCCGTGTACCCCGTGCGCCCGTGTACCCTCGTGCGCTCGTGTACCCTCGTGAATCCTCGTGAATCGATTGAACCAACAAAACCAACATAATCCAACAAAACCAACATAATCCAACAAAACCAACAACAATCAACTGAATCCCCTAATTGACAAAACCAACATAATCCAACAAAACCAACAACAATCCAATGAATCCCCTAATTCAACAAAACCAACATAATCCACAAAAACCAACAATATTGACAAAATCCAACATAATCCAACAAAACCAACAATATTCAACCAAATCAACATAATTCAACAAAATCCAAAACAACGAATATCATCGCATATAATAAATATCCTTACTCACGAGGCCGTTGAGGACACAAATTTTATATGCTCTTCACTTCGACAAATACTACATTTTTCCTACGTCGTGTCATTTCCACACATGTTTCATCACTAATGGCGATAAATGCGTGCATGAGCGTTTGTTGTGGCCTCGACCACTGCAGCGTGTGCATATTTGACGACGTGATCTTGAAGAACCCTCAACAACCGATTGCATCCTACTCGATCTAGGACTTGACTGACGTGTGATGATTGGAGGTCGAATAATGTAAGTCGTCTGATGCGGTACAATCCATGCACCGGATGTGATCTGATCCAATTCGATAAGAATAAGTCGCCGCAAAAAGCAGGTATCGATATCTTGAGCCACAAAGTCGGTGACTTGTAAACCAAAGACGCTTTAAAAAAGAAATTAATCACAAAATAAATTAACCACAACATATGAGTTGGACTTGACGTTTAGATAAATACCGTACCTAATAGCAAACCTGGCGTGACAACAAGGATCTCGTCCAAATCGAACTCACGACATTCACATGTCCCATTCTCGCAAATCAACCACGTATGATGTGTTTTCCTCTTCGACTTTAAACATGTGTGTCGTCGTTGAGCGAACAACAAGCGACGCCGGCACCGGCAGAGGCATGTAGCTCGACGCGGCTACTTGGTCAACTCATCGACCTTAACTGCGCACTAGCTCGTCGTCGTCAAACCATTTCTCCGTAATAGATCGAAAAGTCTCAAGCAGCGAGCAAGCGGTGAGCGTCGAGCCCACAACAACCGACTATTGAAACTCTCGCGCGTTCAAGTCATGAAACTATATCTTCGTGCGGGACACTTCAACCTAGACCACCTATGCTCGCCAATGGAAAGTAGATGATGGTGGGCATCGGTTTTAGAACATCCACGTGAGAAAAAAATCTCTCGAAATCCTCGATCGATGGTATATGCGGTGACTTGATAATCAGACAAACATGCGATCCAAATCTCGCCATATTCTTACGCAAATGGTAAAAGCACAACACGTGTGCGACGTTCGGATACTACGGACTCCACGACCTTTTCGATGCCCTTATGTTGATCAGACACAACTAAGAGATCATCAGGATGACCAATGCACGAACGCAGCCGAGATAAAAACCAAGTCCATGACTCTTCATCCTCAATCGGACCTAACCCAATAGCAATCGGGAAGATTCCTTCATTTCCATCCTTACGTAATGACAAAACAAATTCCTTTGTTCTTTCCCTTAAGATGAGTCCGTCTACAACGACGACCGGTCGTAGGTAATGCTTGAAAGCATACAAACACCGCCCAAGAGCAAGAAACAAATATCGAAATTCGCCATCATGAGCCGTCTCAATATCATATAGTGTCCGGGGTTTGATTCTCTCAGCAGATGCAAATATGATGGAAGCAATTGATAGGACCGTTCGAAATCACCATATGTCATCTCTATAGCGGCGTTTCTTGCTCGGAGAGCAAAGTCAGTAATCCATCTCAATGCCAAATTGTCGATGCATCTCTCCAATCATCTCTTTCGACGATTACCACACCTTCATCGACCAATTTCCGTGCAAAATACTTGCCGACAATCTTAGCGAGCACCGTCGTGGGCGATGCGATTCAAATCAAGTGACAAGTATGATTGTTGTTCAACAATTACTCTCCATATCGTTGCCCTCGACGGCTCGTAGCTTAAAAGGACAACCGTTGCCATGCTTGCAAACATACCTAGCGTGTTTTACTTGACCGATCGACCACGTACTCTACATGATTCTCAGTGGTACAATCCCGGCTATCGCCAAGTCATCTTTCGTCTTAAATATCGAATCAACGCATAATTGGTGGTATGGGGTCCACAAGGTTCAACCCAATCTAATGGCAATGCACTGTCACAATCAAGTAATGGAATAACCCAGTTGCGTAACTCATGCGTTGTATCATCATCTCTGGTTCGTGAAGTTGTAGCATGAGCCTCACCATCATGCTGCTGTTCGGAAGTGAAGTTGCGCTGTCCGATAACCTTATCAAGATGTCCTGGTTGTCGAATCCAAGCACCAAATTCGATGTGATGAATCAAATATATCTCTACGTCGGTTCGTGTCTTCCTCTTCATCTGAATACACCAGCTCGTCTTCCTCCTCATTCGAAGACAACGGCTCATCTTCGTGTATAGCTGAACCAGTACATCTTGCATTAGACTCGGGCAAGACTGTAGATCGTTGTGAACCATATAATACCGGTGTCTCTGTGTGTACCGTGGTTGCAGACTGCTTGCCCTTTTCAATCACATACACAACTGGATCATCCTTTTGTTCCACAATCAATCGGAACAAATCGGTGTCGGTTTTCAACGATACTTTTATTCTTCTTCCATCACTAGCGCCGTCGTATGAAAAGCATATAATCCGATCCACCATTGTTGCCTACTTGCTCATGAATCTCTTAGCAAATTAGCACGTGAAATCATTCTCTGACCATGTATACGAGAACCTCGTGCGCGCTTTATATACTCGCTCCGTCCCAACTACCACCATGACGTATAATAAGGCGTTGCCAAGACATCATTGCAAAATAAGATATAAAGATATGATCATATACATAGGATACACGGATAGATAGGATGACGGCCATGCTGCGGTCGTACACGGATGCACGGCCATGCACGGCCGTGCACGGATGCTGCGGCCGTGCGCGATGCGTGCGGTGGGTCCGTGCGATCGCACGTGCCGTGCGATCGTGCTGCCGTGCTGCGGTCGTGCACCGTGCGCGATGCGTGCCGTCGTGCATGGTCCGCACGAGGCCGCGGACCATACACGACTTATAAGCCGTGCACGATCGTGCTTTGTGCACGCACCGCCTTGATGAATTTTGTGCACGGTTTGAATTTTGTGCACCGTGTACGAGGCTTGCGCTTATAGAGCCGTATCGCATACGGTTCGATGTTATCATCTCATATTTTTAAATTTAACTTATTAAATGATCCTAAATATTAAATTAATCACTTTATTAACATAAAATCAACACAAATGACATATGTGATGCATAATACTTCTACTAGTGTACTCGAGAACACATTTTGTTTTCTTGAAACATGAAATTTATCATTCCGGTAACATAAAAGTATTAAAAAAAATATATTCTGTTGTAAATCATCACGTGTACAACCGTGTACTCAAGAACACGTAAAAAAATTCTATCTGATTTAATTTACCTTAATCCGACTAGCAATGCTCGATTTCCACCGTTTGATTGAAAAAACGCAGTAACAACTTCTTCTATTAATTATTTTCATTCCTTCCTCTCTCTTTGAAATTGTAATGTTACAAATGAATTGTTTGTGATTTGAATTCAATATCTACGATTTTTCAAATTAAATGTTTACCAACCTCTTTTACAATTAATGTTTACCAACTTTAGTTTAACATTCAATTTTGGCATGATTCATTTATTTTTAGAGAGAGAGAGAGAGAATTCTGGAGAGAGAGAGAGAGAGGAGGGAGAGAAAGTTGTGATTTTCACGAGAGGGAGAGAGAGAGGATAGAGAGTGACCCAAGGATATTTATGTCTTTTAAAGCCAAAATATTATAAAACTCATGTTTTTATGAGTGTGGATATATAACTTATCCAACTATTTTTTTTGGTTATATATAAAGTTCTCCCATTTTTAAAGTATAATACGTCGTGGGCGGTGATGAAAATCTCAAGATTGTTAACAATAAAATTGATTTTAAATTAACCGGAAGATTTATCGAATTGGTAAAAGTAGTTGGATTAAGTTAAATCAAATGATTAATTAGTAAGTAATTTTGTTTTCTTATCTTTTTCGATTTTTTTCTATTCAATGGTATTCATCATATTATAAAATAGATATATCTTTAACTTAATAAAATAAAATATAAAAACAAATTCACGAACGAACAATTTCATTTTATAAGTTAAATAATGTCTCAACTGCATAAATTTATTCCACATTTTTTATTAAACAAATCAATTAGTTATCCCATTCCCATATATCAAACTCGCATTCCAAGTATAATTCGGCCATATTCGTATAAAATGTAACATAGCTAGGTTATTACTTAATCGTAATTACAGTGTCATAATTTTTTTTTGTATCATGGAAAGCCGCATGACGCTACATGAGACGCCTTTGGGTAAATCTCTTGTTCCTTTACAATAGTCTACAAACCATATAAGACAGATAAATCATCTGAAAAATCGAATGTGACAAGCTGTTTCAAACTCATAATTACAATGTCATAATTAATTCATATTAGGGCAGTTGCATTGAATTCGAGAGACCCCATTAACACAAAATCAGATATAAAATTTCACACAAATAAACACATACAAAACACGAAGCGCCACGTGGCCGACACATCTCTGACAAGATTTACGTTACATATTTACGTTGTATATGGGCACAGTACATATATGATGACCTAAGTATAATGATAGAGTAATTAATGTACAGGTCCAAAAGTCTTGTCTGATTATTAAATTTATATATTTAATAGATAAAAAATATATATTATTCTCTAAAATATACTTCCTCGGTTTTAATATTGTTGACTCATTTAACTTTTGTAAATTAAGAAGAATTATATTTGGGATGTAAAGTAGTATGTGATACAAAATTAGAGATTTTTAATGTAAATTGTTTTTTTTTGAAACGAAACAACAATAACGAAACTGTCCAAAAAGAAAACGAGGTAACAATAAAATGAAACAAAGAAAATATATTTTTTTTGGTCGATTATCTGAAATTTTAAAGGCTGCGTCATGGTGGACTCGAAGCAAGACCTTTGACGCCGGACGTTAACCACTCTACCACTAAGCCAACACACACACACACAAAGAAAATATTTTATTGTTAGGTCATGGTCGAAAACGTTTGCATAACTATCCTAAAAAGGTGAGGGTGATACTAACACGAGATTAGAATTCAATTTTGGTATTTGTTCTAAATATACTAGTCGCTTTGTCCATTATTTGTTCATTTAATTTTATTTTAATACGTCCAAAAAATTCATTCACTTTTTTTTATAGACGTGAAGTTAATTCAAAAGTCAATACTTGTACTCATATTTAATATATGTATTTATAAAAAAATCATACATGATTCATCTTTTTTATTCACATAATATATTTTATTATATGGATCTCATTCTCCATTCATTTTATATTTATTGTTTTATTAAAATTCATATTAATAATTGAGTAAGCAGTTCGGTTTGATTAGCGAACCGAAATTCTCGAAAAAGTGGGCAGAAATCGAATCGTTTAAATTTTCGGTTAACCGATCGGTTCCGATGGTTCGATTTTCGATTAACCGAATTAAAATTAATTAATAATAAAAATAAATAAAATATAATAAAAAAATTAATATAATAATTAAAATAATAATTAAAAACTTAAAATTACTAAAAATAGATAAAATATTTAACAAATAATTAATAAAGTAATAATTAAAAATTGATTTTTAGACTTTTAAATTAATTAATTAGTAAATGAAATAATAATTAAAAATAAAAAATGGTTTTCGGTTCCGAACCGTTCGGTTATTGGTTAACCAATAATCGAATTTTTCAATTCTAGGCAAAGCAAGGCAAAACCGAATTTGTCGGTTTGGTTGCCCTGGTTAATCGAAAATCGAAGCCGTTTAGACATCCTTACGTGGGACTGATATATCTATACAATATATATCGAGGAGAGGCAAAGGGGGAGCAGAACTGCGCCATTGAAAGTTGAAACCAAGTCCATCCCACGATAAAACCCAGCAAAACTAATATCACTGGGCAGAAACAAACAGCTAACTGCGAATCGCGTGGCTTTTTCTCCCAAGTCTTATCTATCATCAGCTAATTATTCCGTCTGGTAAACTCTTTTCTACTACTATTTTCCGTCTCTTCTTCGCGCGCTATCTCTCTATTCTAGATTTCTGTTCGATTCATTCGATTCGATGTCAGAAATGAGGATTATTTTAGAAAATAGTTGAAGTTTTGGATTTGGACTTTCATTTACTTCGTTGATTTGAACCTCTCCTTTAGCTTTATCCTCAAGGAATAGAGGATCGAGATATGTAGATTGGGGAATTTGGAGGTTTGGGTTAGTTTAGTTTCAGTTGGTCAGATTCTCTAACAAATTGCAGTTTTATCTAAAGGTTTTATATGTCGCCAGAAAAACTTATCTTGAAAGTATATTTGATTGAAGATTTTTCGAAAGAAATTCTTTTATATGGTAATATCATTTTCATTTTAAATGTTGTGCTTATTTCAGGGTTTGAGTTTCCATAAGCTTACACTTTCGGAGAAGTTGGCTCTCCTTTTCTGCGAGTAGAACTTCAAAATTGGCTGCAGAGTTTGCAAATTGAGTTTGATTTGAAATTGAAGCATATTGAGGTTTATTTCTTATGATGAGTGGTTCCTACAAAATAGAAGGTCATGGACCAGAAATTTGGTGTTATGATGGGGCAACTTCTAGAATGAGATACAACAACCAAACTATCCCAAGGTTTACTGATCCCAGTCCAGTCGACAATGTGGGAGCTGCTGATAGTTTTCTAAATTTGAGTTATGCCGATGTTACACCAGTTTCCACCCATACAAATTCTCATGTATCAGTCCAATCATCTGAGGGTGATTCTCCTGTGGATCTTGATTTTAGTGATGCAGTTCTCAAGTATATAAATCATATCCTTCTAGAAGAGGATTTGGAAGAGAAAACATTCATGTTTCGAGAGTCTGCTGCTCTTCAAGCTGCAGAAAAATCATTTTATGAGGTTATTGGAGAACGATATCCTGCACCTGTAGATTATCAGTATGCATCAAACTTAGATCAGATCATTGAGAAACCCGATGAAAACTTTTTTGGGGCAAATGATTGCAGTGGTTCCTATGATTCAGGAGCATTATGTCTTGATTGGAATTCCGATCCTAACTGCGGTGGCTAGACCTATATCATGATACTGCCCAAAAATTCACAGTCGACTTCTCAGTCTTCTTATGCTTCATCAAGTAGCAGCGGCACCATCATTGAAGGTCCAGTAGATTCTCCTGTGAGCACCCTTAGAATTCCTGATATATTTGGTGATAGTCAATCAGCTATGCAGTTTAAGAAGGGAGTAGAAGAAGCAAGCAAGTTTCTTCCTAATGGAAGTAACTTAGTTGCTGCTTTGAGAAATGATGGTCTGTTGCTGAAGGAAGGCTCTGCTAATCTTTCAGTTAAGGTGGAAAATAAAATTGGTTATGATAAAGTTATTGATGTGTTAAGGGGGAAGAAGAATCCATATCATGAAAGCATGGGTTTGCAAGAGGAAAGGTGTAACAAACAATCAGCTGTTTTTGTTGAATCAACTGTGAGTCCAGACATGTTTGATAGGGTCCTCCTGTGCAGTGGAGGAAAAAATGACACCGCCCTTCGTGAAGCATTGAATGAGATAACCAGAAACGACCAACAGAGCGGTCAATCAAAGGGATCTGATGGCGGAAAAAGTGGTGGTAAGAAGAAGCAAGGCAAAAGGGATGTGGTGGATATGAGAACCCTCTTGACCCTTTGCGCGCAAGCTGTTGCAGCAGATGACCGTAGGACAGCAAATGAGCTTCTGAAGCAGATCAGACAGCATGCTACGCCATCAGGAGATGGAATGCAAAGACTAGCACACTACTTTGCTGATGGGCTTGAGGCACGGATGGCTGGATCTGGCACTCAGATATATACATCCCTCCTTAATCTGCCTACTTCTGCTGCTAATGTATTGAAAGCCCATCATACATACCTTGCTACATGTCCATTCAGGAAGATCACTAATTTCTTTGCAAATAAGACCATCATGAATGTCTCTGAGAAAGCCACAAAACTACACATTATTGATTTTGGTATTCTCTTTGGGTTTCAATGGCCTAGCTTTCTGCAAAAGCTCTCGATGAGACCTGGTGGACCCCCTAGACTTCGTATCACTGGTATTGATTTTCCTTGTCCAGGTTTTGACCATCAGTAAGGGTTGAAGAGACTGGGAGGCGTTTGAGTAATTATGCTAAGACCTTTGGAGTTCCATTTGAGTTCCATGGGATTGCTCAAAAGTGGGAAACGATTAAACTTGAAGATCTTAAGATCGAGAAAGATGAGACGGTGGTTGTGAGCTCTCTTTATAATTTCAAGAATCTCCTGGATGAAACTGTTCTGGTGAACAGTCCAAGAAATATGGTCTTGAACCTTATCAGGGAGATTAATCCTGCCGTTTTTGTTCTGGGGATAAAGAATGGTGCCTATAATGCCCCCTTTTTTATCACGAGATTCCGTGAGGCACTCTTTTACTACTCATCTATTTTCGATATGCTAGATGCTAATATTCCCGGAGGAATTCCTGAGAGAGTGCTGCTCGAGGAAATATTATTTGGGCGGGAGGCAAAGAATGTCATTGCATGTGAAGGTGCTGAGCGGATTGAGAGACCAGAGACGTACAAGCAATGGCAGGTCAGGAATATGAGGGCTGGCTTTGAGCAGCTTCCTCTGGACACGGAGATAATGCGTATGGCTAGAAATAGAGTTAAATCATCCTACCACAAGGACTTTATGGTAGATGAAGATGGTCAGTGGTTGTTGCAGGGATGGAAGGGGCGCATTCTTTATGCTTCTTCTTATTGGAGGCCTGCTCGTCAAACCTCATGAATTGCTCATATGATGGAAAGATAATCAACCGCTGGCCATTCCGACTACTTCATCACCTTGAATATGAACTTCTTGATTAGTAAACAAGGTACTGATTCAGCTATCAATTGCAATGCTACACTGATACTAAATCGATTTAAGTGATATACAGTGTATTACATTCAGCTTCTTAAATTAATTTAAACATGCTCCTTCAGCTGGTATTGTGGAAGTTTGCAGATCCTGTCTGATTCATCTACTCACTACCTATATTTTTGGATTGTCAATCAGGCTGAAGAATCACTATTGGTCAGGCAACCCATTCGCCCCATAGTCATTGTGCCAACTGCCACCATACGTGCAAGGTATACTAGAACGTTCGAGGGTGGTAGAAGCGGAAGACCTTTGTCAATGCTAACAGGTAACAGCTCTTGGGGTTCGTCACATGTCATTCTGCAATATGAAGTCGTAGAATGATCGTTTTATATAGTGATTGTTGATGTTAGAGTGGGATAACCCTGCTTAGCTTTTACTTTCATGTACTTGTCAACAGTTTGATCATAGAGAGCAATTTATTTTATATGATATGGAATTTGTCATCAATTTTATAAGCTGTAGCATATAACTTTCATGTAATTTTCGACATTTTAATCATAGGAATGGCAATTTTGTTAACATGATTTGGAACTTGTTTATCAATTTAAAGAGCAGTTCTTGCTTTTACAGTGGAGAAGAGATGAATCGGTTTTCATGGTATGTTTTTTTAATCAGCATTTGTTCATGATCTCTGTGACTTTGCTGTGAATGTGATCAATCTGCAGGAGTAACGCGTTTCTATGAGCTTATTTTAGTTTAACATTATGAGGAGCGAAATTCGTCATGGATTAGGTCATTGATTTTATATCTTTGGTTTTAATGTTACTGACGTTATAATCTGCACAAGTATGCAATAGTTGAATCCTATACAAGAGAGTACAAAAACAGCCAACTCCCACGTGCCGCTGACTGTTAGGTATGTGTGTGTGTAGAGAGAGAGAGAGAGAGTTTTCAATATTCATGAACCTGTGGAATAACAGCCATAGTTAATTAATTAGTTTATAGTACATTTTATATTTATAGAATTTGAATTGCAAAGAACGATGAAAGGCCATAATAGTTTTGACTTTTTGAGTATTTTAATGTTGGTTAGTTTATGTTTGTTGTGATTGGAATAAGTTTAGGATAAAAAGTGCTTTGCTTTGGAATTTAGATAATATCATGATGTTGACATTCGCAAACTGTCCACATGATTAACAATTAATGAATTCATGAGGTAGACCGTCAATACATTGACCTAAAATATGAGAGAAGTTGCGTGGAATTTGTTCATGGGAGATTGGAGGGGGCAACTTTGAGTCTTGATATTGTAGAATTGTAATGGTTGAAATTTTTGTGGGGAGCTCAATTAGTTCTAACTTGAAAATGTAATAAATATAGTTTTAAAATAAAATTAGAAAATAATAATAATTTTGATAATAATATAATATTATTTGAATTACGACAAAGTTAAAATAATTTATAGTAAAAAATAATTTGACAAAAGAAACCCTCCATAATATGAAATATTTTCTTATATTATAAAAGAAACAACGAAAAAAAAAGAATAATATCTAGTTCAAGGTTTCAAGCTAACAACTATGCAAAACCATGAATAATAATAATAATAATAATAATAATAATAATAATAATAATAATAATAATAATAATAATAATAATAATAATAATTGTAGAACAATAAAATATAAAGATATGTAGAAGAAAAGTATAGAGACATGTAGGAAAAAGTAGTAGTTATCTATTCATCATCTGCATAAAGCACCTATATATATACAAGATACTAAGCTAAATAGGATACAAACCAATGTGGGATAATATCCTACAACATAGAAATCAATGTGGGATAGTATTCTATAACACTCACTCAGTGGAGCATATATATCGATCATGTCAGCTTGGTACAAAGTTCGAGAAGCGTTTCTGGCCAGCGGTTTTGTGAAGATATCGACAATCGGTTGCATGGCGAAGTGAAGGGAGTAGTAATCGTCTTATTCAAAGCAGACTCTCGAATGAAATGACAATCAACCTCAATATGTTTAGTCCTCTCGTGAAATACCGGATTATTTGCAATGTAAATAGCTGCTTAGTTATCACAATGCATGGGTAAAGGTTCATTGAAAGTGAACCCCAATTCTCCAAGAAGATTCTTAACTCCGATCATCTCAGTAGCAGTATGAGCCATAGCTCTATACTCGGCCTCAGCAGAAGATCTCGCAATAGTATGTTGTTTTTTACTTCACCAAGTTACCAGGTTTCCTCCTAAGAAGGTGCAATATCCAGAAGTAGATTTTCTATCAGACTTAGAACCAGCATAATCAGCATCAGAATATCCTTCAATATTTAGATGACCATTCTTCTTAAATAACAATCATTTCCCTGGAGATTTCTTGATATATTGAAGAATTCGAATAGCAGCATCCCAGTGAACTTGCTTAGGCTTATCTAGAAAGCAGTGACTAAACCAACAAAGAAAGGAAATGTCGGGCCTTGTTCTTGTCAAGTAGATAAGTTTTCCAACAAGGCGTCTATACTTAGCTTTATCCTCGAAATCTCCTTTGTCGTCCCAAACACTTGGATCAACTTCCATAGAGTGTCAGCGGGCTTTGCTCCAAGTAGTCCGGTTCTTTCGATCGTCTGCGAGCATACTTCTGCGAGATAGAAACTCAGTTTCTGTGTGTGATTTCAATCCCTAAAAATACTTAGGACACCCCAAATCCTTAATAACAAAATGTTCTCGCAAGTATTCCTTAGTATCCTCAATCCCACGAACATCACTTCCAGATATGAGTATATCATCAACATATACAATGAGAATGACAATACACGATGCTTTATGTCGCACAAAACCGAATGATCGGACTTGCATTGCTTAAAACCAATAGTTCGAGAACAACTTTGAACTTATCAAACCACGCCGGACTTTGTTTAAGGCCATAAATTGCCTTTTAAGACAACAAACCTTAGTAGCATCCTCCTCACGAGCAACATACCGGAGATTGCTCCATAAAGACAGTGAGTCGAATCACCATAGAGGAATGCATTCTTCACATCAAGGCGATCATAGGCCGGGAAGATTGTGACGAGGAGAGCAGTTCGGATCGAGTCATACGGTAGTGGGTGAGAACGTCTCAAAGTAGTCGATACCATAAGTTTGTGTGTACCCTTTGGCCACAAGGCGAGCTTTGTATCGATCAATATTACCATCGACAAGAAATTTGATGGTGAACACCCAACGACATGATCTGATGTCTCTTGAATGAGGCGACCACCAATACCCAGTACCACGACTCGAAAGAGCATGCATCTCCTCGTCCATGGCGGTAGCGCCACAAAGGGTGTTTGAGTGCCTCTTGGTAAGAAGTTGGAATCACTTGTAGACAAAGAGAAAGAGCAAAGGCACAAAATGAGAACTCAGCGAGCAAAGGAAACATGATTAGACATGGGGTGTTTAGTGGTACAAATACGTTTACCTGCGAAGAGCTATGGGTAATTCATCGATGGTAGGTGGACTTTCGGAAGTTGGAGCGAAGATGACCGTGGCGGTGGACATGAGGCGTACTGGTCTTTGTTTACGGGGTACGTGTGTGGTCTTTGTTTGGGAAGCGTGGCTCGGTACATTGCGGGTGATGGCGTCGTGTATAAACTGTAATGGTGGTGCGGGAGGCATAGGAGACACGAGATGTTGGGACGGGTAAAGGGTAGGAGCGAACTAGTCGGTTGGTTAAGTCGACTATGAGAGAGTGAGGTGAGATTCAAAGAAAGTAACGTGCCTGAGATATAATGGCGTTTGGTAAGAGGATTGGCATCGATATCCCTTTTGGTCCTAGAATAACCAAGAAAACACACTTAATTGAGCAGGGGACAACTTGTCCAACCCGGGAGTAAGATCATGAACAAAACAAGCACACTCAAATATGCGAGGAGGAGCAGGATAAAGGGTTTATCGGGATGAAGACACGAAAATGAATATCCCATGCAACACACCTGCATGCATCCTATTAATAAGGAAATATCGAAGAAACGACATCAGACCATAGATACTTAGGCACATGCATGTGAGACATAAGAATGCGTGCAACATCTAAAATCTGACGATGCTTGCGCTCAACAACCCCGTTTGTTGAGAAATGTGAGGCGAAGTTTGATGAATTATACCATGAGATTCACAAAATGATGAAATAGTATTGTGTAAACTCAAGAGCATTATCGGTCGGAAAATACGCAAATCGATAGAATATTGAGTCTTTATTTCATGATAAAAGATTTGAGTATAGCGAGATTTCGGTTCTTTGTTTAAGTAAATACAACCATGTCATGCGTGAATAATCATCATCAAGAATCAAAAGTACTTGAAACCCCTCTAGACTCAATTCTAATAGGACCCCAAACATCACAATGAACTAGATCAAAGCGGAAGAACTACGATTATCGACTCGAGAGGAAAAAGAAGTGCGATGGTGCTTGCTCGACTCACAAGACTCACAATTAAAATCAGCAGGCCATGGCCGGAACTATACTTGAAGATCGTCAAAAGGCGGGTGACCAAGGCGACAATGCCAGCGATATGGAACACTGGCGAAGGCGCATGAGAAGAGGCAGGTGAAACAAGATCCAGTAGTACTGGACCGTCACGCTCATGTCCTCCACCAATCGTCCTCTTTGTCTGCGGGTCACGAAGATCTGATAGGAATGATAGAAGGTGTGAGAACAATTGTGAGTTTTGTTGGTGACTAATAGATAATAAATTGATTGGGAATTTAGGGACAAATAAAACATCATCAAGAGTGATATGAGTAATGGGTTTGACAACACGGTCTTGCGATTCTTGGGGAATAGGTGCCATCGGCAAGGCGAGCGAAGGAAGAGGATGGAGAAAAGATGTCAAAAAGATTTTGTACGATGTATGGGCGAGGCACCGAATCCAACATCGAAGACTTACCGGAGACACGGAGAAGCACCTCTGGAGGTAGGAGGCGGCGGTAGTAGAGGAAGTCTTGATAGATTCTGCATGAGTTTCATAATTGGCTCGTGGGCAGAGACCATAGTAGGAGCGGATGAAGAACTTGGCGCGATGAGGCGTGTTGGCCCAATCGGGTTTGCCAAACTTCTCCCAACACTTATCGGACTCATGATTGAGCGACCACAATGATCTGATGTCGATCATTAAACCCACGACCATAGCCACGTCCACGTCTCGTCCACCATATGAACCCGACCAGCGGCGGATATCGTTGAATTATCAAAGAGGTAGATTCGGACCGGTAGGTGGTGACACGAAGAGCGAGACAACGCGTTAGACAACGTCGATGCGTTATCCTTGGACATCAAACTATCTTGAAGTGGTGGGAGATCGGCATTAAGACACGATAAAAATTTTGCCACCATGAATTCCTCCCTTTGTTTTGCCCTTATCGTAGCATCGCAGGAAGAGGATGATAAACCAAAATCTAAATCGACAAGTCCTTTCGAGTAGAGAAGTAGTCGTTGTTGTTGTGTATCCCGAGTATGAGAGAAAAGTTTCTCATATAACTCGAATACTCGAGAGACGTTTTTGTCGTTAGAGTACATCTCGGAGAGAATCCCATATGGCTTTAATCGTCCGAGAACATGATGTTCGACTCATAGATGGTTCCAAGCTATTGAGTAGCCAAGTCGTGACGGAGCAATCATCAATGAGACCAAGTTTCGTAGTTGGCATCCATAGCGACAAGCGGGGCGGTCGAACATGGCTCGTTTCTTACGTGATCCCAAAAGCAGGAGAAAAGCAAGGGACGAGCATATAGTTGGAACCATTCAACTTAATGGTGGTTCCGATAGATGGTTTAGAATCGGACATGATAAAAAAATAGGGTAGAGAGCAAAACCCTAAGCGAGTAGCGAGGCGAGTCGTAGAGCAGGCGAGAAATGTAAGGCGTGGCGTAAACCAAAAAGCAGCGGTGGGAGAAACCAAAACCCTAATTTCGTTTTTTGAAAGACTAAGTCGAGGCAGTTCGAATCCGCTACGATACCATGTAGAACAATAAAATATAAAGATATGTAGAAGAAAAGTATAGAGACACGTGGGAAAAAGTAGTAGTTATCTATTCATCACTACATAAAGCACCTATATATAATACTGATACTAAGCTAAATAGGATACAAAATCAATGTAAGATAATATCCTACAACATAGAAACCAATGTGGGATAGTATTCTATAATAATAATAATAATAATAATAATAATAATAATGTGGTTTAGTAATATTTCCTCCATTTTATAGGAGTGATGGATCACAACACAAATCTCAATCCTCCTCCTCCATTTAAAAAAAATAACAACAACAACAACAACAACAATAATAATAATAATAATAATAATAATAATAATAATAATAATAATAATAATAATAATAATAATAATAATAATAATAATAATAATAATAATACATAACATAAAACACTATTAAATAAAAATTATAATTTGCATTTCAATAAAATAATAAAGATAATATTAATATACAAGTATGTAAGAATCCTAAATGAAGGAAAAATATTTAATAAAAGTTGGGAAATAAGAATCCTAGAATATTACGTTACCTTTCTTTGTTTCCAGAATTCTTATTAATTCCATGTTTTATAAAATTTCATTCGAATAAAAAAAGAATTTAAAATCTAAAATCAGAATATCTTCATAGAACAGAATCGATGTTAAACAAATGGGCTCATATTATTTTCTAGTTTTAGCTTTGCTACTACAGATATTGAAAGTGATGAATCTTTCACTTCTTGCCTTCAAATTCCACATCACTTCAAATATTCACAATATTTTAGAAAATAATCGGACCAGTGGAACCTTTGTTTGCACATGTATGAGTTACTTACGATTCACATAACAGTAGAACGATTGAATTAGATATATTCGAATATGGGCCTCATAGGCAACTTTCTTTTCTTCAAGGACCTATTCCTCCATCCATCTTTGGTTAGAATCAAATCGAATCGCAACCGATTAATTAAAATTGAAAAATCGGTTCGATTTGATGTTGATTCTAGAGTTTATACCCGATTGGCTCGAGCTGAAAAAGCTGTCTTTATTTTTAATTATTATATAATTAAATAAAAATTCTAGAATTTCAAATTTTAATTATTATTTTAATAATTTCAGATTAAAAAATATTATTTAATTATTTTAATTATAGTAATTAGTTTTATTTCAGTTTTTAGGTTAACCGAAAATCGAACCGTAATAATCGATGGGTTTTTGATTAACCGAAAATCTAAATTGGTTGGTTTCAATTCCATTTTTGAACAAATTTGATTCGATTAAATATTAATCGAAAAATGCGATTCGAGTTAACTGGACTGAACCGATAGTAAATAAATTATATGTATATTGTATGTACTTTTGATTTTAACTAAAATGACAGTACAAAGACTTAATTTTAACCAATTAAAATACATCAGCCCAATTAATAAAGAGAAATGTATAAAGACACGAACAGATACGCATTTGGGCTCCGGGTGTTGCACATTTAGAAGAACAAGACATAATTTTATCAAAATCTAACGAAAAATTAAAAATTCCAAGTGGGTTATAAAGTTTTAACGATAGTAAACAATTGAAATATTTATTGCAGTTTTGGTTTTAACCAAAATAATAGTACTAATTAAGACTTGATTTTAATCATAATTAAAGTATCATGATCATATAATTTTATAAGAGTTATTCCACAAGAGATTCATCATCTTCACAATTTACGGTGGTTGAGCATGAGCTATAACAAGTTGTCAGGCCCTTTCCGACCAACCATTTTCAATGATCTTTCCTCGTATTTTGTTGTTTGAATTCATGTATCACATTGAATTCAAACTTTAGATTTTTGACCTTCGATATTAACCATATTCAATTTCACGAATACCATCAACTAGTTATTCACTAATATATGACTTTTCCACATCGAATTTATCAGGACTAGTTATAAAATTGAAATACTTTGAATCAAACTTACTCTTTAAGAAAATGCAGTACTTTTCTCTTAAATGTTAAACAAAATGTCTTTCTTCTACTCTATTATGAGTTGGTTGTGAGAATTTATGAATACCAGTGTAAAAGTCTAATGCAAATAATAAACATAAGCGTGTATATAGGGATGTCAATGGGTGGGTTTCCACTCGGAGGGTATATATAGCAAAAATGGTCGTGGTATAGCTAGAAAATATTGACGGACTAGACTATTCTATTTTATCATTTCGGCAGTGAAGGAAATAGTCGTTACTGGCTCTCCCCTCCTCTTGGCAGGTTTCCACTCGGAGGGCATATTGTGCGTAGCACATGTGATGTAGTATGGATGGGGAAAAATCTTTAGATACCTATTCATGATTACACATTCTTTGTTCTCTTAGGCTGTCTGTTTGCCCTGAGAAAACAAAGAATGTTGACCATATATTTTTTGATGCCCCCGCATGATGATTTCTAAACTTGACATGTGTGTTTGCATGTATATTTTTTGATGGGCGCCCCTCCCTAGTGGGCTGATTTGATCTATCATTTGAGCATGATATTTTAATGGCTTGTGAAGTGATTGGGTGCGCCCCCACCCTCCTTTGGAGGGTTTTTTGATGGTCTGACGTTTATACACGTGGCCTTATGTTGTGGCTGCCCTCCTCCCCTGTGAAGGCACATTATCCAAGGTTATTAGCTCTACAATTTTTTTGTTGCATCTCGGGCTGTTGTGCTAAAATGATTATACTTATTTTGTCCACTTTCCCCTTAGAATTTTTGTAGCTTGTGTAGCGCATATTGTATGTTCATCTTGGCGAATATTAACCTCAAGCATGCATATTGTGGGCTTTATCACCTTTTGGTTTTATATGCTATGCCTATGGATTTGTTTAGGGCACTCTTTTTAATGGGTTTATGTTGGATTTGTATCTTGAAAGCAGTTTTGGTTGAGCTTGTATCTGATGTTTCTGTTACCACTATTACAATCTCATATCGATTTGATTACTTGATTGCATATATCGTGTCCCTTATCTCATATATAAGTTAGATCATACGGTGTGTGAAGATCACGAAGTGCGTATGATTGGTCGAGCTTAATGAGATATAAAAAGAATCACGGTGAGACGACTTGAGGACGAGTTGTCGGTATAGGTGCGGTATAGATAAGTGACTTGACTTGGTTTCTTGTCTATCTTTGTGCGTCTCTACGGCGTATTGATGGATCACGGTGAGATGAGTTCTTCTACGACCGTCGTGAAGAACCAAGATCTCGGTGACTTCGATGATCTAAACCTCGATAAGGTATTAGGTGAGTATGAGTTGTTGACCATCACTTTGACTTGTTATTGGTGAGGTTATATGTTCTAACCCAATATTCTCCGCATCTTGGGTGGTGGCGGTGCTTGTATGTCATGCTAGTTATCGTATCAGTCACCGTATCCGTTTAGGATGATGGCGTCCCTTAAGGAGCTCAAAGGTTTGTTGTACTAAACCTGCGAGGTTGAGTTAGCTCAAGTACAATAATAAGGTTGAGTGGTACTACTTAGGAATTAAAGATATTAATTATTTTAAGCGGTCAGAATGCTCTAAATAATTAATGGACGTGCGATATCTTAAATCGAGGATTCGTAATGTCTAAGTGCAAGCCGACTCACCGCCGGTAATAAAGGGTAAGTCGGCATTTATTCTCTAGTGGCATGAATGAATATTTATAAATTAATTTATGTTTTGGGTGAACATAAGATAATTAATTTATTTGAGGCCCATCTTTATTCCTTGCATTTGATCTACGGGTGGCCCGTCGGGCCCGTAACTCTTGGAAGAAATCGGCGCCCCAACCACGTATGGCAAGGATTTTATTCCCTTTATCCTATAAGGATATTATTATATTTATGGGATATCATGGATCCTTTTCTTATGGGATTATGGTAATGCATTATAAATATAAGGTAATGGATAAAGTCTAGGTTAATGCTTAATAATTGAGCATTATTTTCGTCCACCTAAAAAGAGTGATTCTCGAAAATTGCTAGGGTTTGAGGGTGATTTCTTGTAGTATTCTCCATAGATCGTCCTCACTCGACATTGGAGATTGGGCGGCCGGGATCTGATCAGGAAGATCAAAGCACGAGTCTCGATCTGTTCATCCCGATAGATTCAAAGGTAAACACGAGAAAACCCTACGTGTTGCAATTAATTATATAGGCGCATGCTAGGAATATAATCAATGTATGGTGAATTAAACATCGAAGATAGATCCTCGGGAGAGGTTAAAATCGATTTCCACAATTTGTATCGAGCACAGGATCGGTATCTTGGCTCGTTGGATTAATTCACGTTTGATTATTACGTGCGCAATATATTAATTGTGAATCATCGTTCATCGTGGCTCGTTTTTTTTTGTCGGATTTTGTTTTTCACCACGAGAAAATCCGTGGTTAGATTAGATTTGTTTTTCTGTAAATCTTATCTGTAAAAGAAGAACGAAGACGAAAGTAGGGGTGAGCAAAATACCCGAAATCCGAATATCCGATCCGAACCAAACCGAAATTTAAAATTCGGTTCGGATTTTTCGGATTTTCTGTACGGATCGGATTGATATTTTTTAAAATTTTGGATTTTCGGATCGGATCGGATTGGATTTTTAATCAGAAAATCGAAAATCTAATTATATATAATTTATATATAATAATAATATATTATTTAAATATTTTAAATCTAATATAAATATATATAAAATTAACAAAAATGGTTTCGGATTTTCGATTTTTCATAATTTTGGATTTTTCGGTTCGATTCGGATATATTTATAAAATTTTTGGATTTTGGATTTGAATTTTGGATATTCGGTTCGGATCGGGTTGTATTCTCTCAAAATTGGATTTCGGATCGGTTCGGATTAGGCAAAATCCAACCAAAAGCCGAATCTCACCCCTGCACAAAAGCACGAAGAAGCGAGGCGGCGAAGGTATGTCGGAAAAAGCGGGCGCCGCGGCCGGGGCGGCGTGCGGCGGCGCTGCTGCGGCGTGCGCGGCGCTCGCGATCACGCCGCCCGGCGTGTGCGGGTTTTCTCGGCGGCTTCGGTGGGCAGGCGTGCGGGCGGGCGGGGTCGTCGTGGTGCGCGGCGCGCGCGCTGGCGATGCGGGCGCGCGTTTTCACGCGGGCGCCCGGCGGCGCTCGACCACGGCAGCGCGGTGCGTCGCGGAAACCTCGAGGCGGCGTGCGGCGACCTCGGCGGGTCGTCCCGGCGGCAGCGGGCGGCGCGGCTCGACACGCCGGCGAGTCGAGCTCGGTGACCTCGGTAGGCAGCGCGCGGCGACCTCGGCGGTCGGTCTCGGTAGCCTCGGCGAACGGGTGAGGCGTGTCGAGCTCGGTGGCGTTCGGCGACCTCGGCGGGCAGCGCGGCGACCTCGGCGGTCGTCCTCGGCGGCCTAGGTAGCGGCAGGCGGCGGCGGCTCGACACGCCTCGGAGAGTCGAGCTCGGCGGCTCGGCGACCTCGGCGAGCAGCGTCGCGCGGCGACCGCGGTGGTCGGCGGCGGGCGGCGGCGTCTCATGGCGGGCGTGTGGCGCTCGGTGGGCGGGCGTCTTGACGCACGGGCGACGGCAGCGAGGAGGCGGCGGCGGTGTCTTTGGCGTCGCGCATAGGGGCGTGCCTAGCGCGGCCCGACCCATCTTGGGCGGCGACCCAAACCCGCCAGAACCCGTTTTCCGACCGAACCGATTTTTGGCCCGAATCGGTTTGACGAATCCGGTCCGTGTCCGTGCACGTGAGGCCTTTTTCAAAGTTTATGAAGATCATGCTGCAATTCTATGTAATAGATTATGCAGGAAAGTGCGGAGTTCCACAGTGGGCCACGATGAGCGTTTTATTTTATTTTAATCGTTCGTTGCATGTCGTGGATGTTTATATTATCGAAGCATGCTATGTATGTTTAAATTACGTGAACAAACATATTATATGTTTTCGTGATTGGATCGCATAGTAAGCATGCTAGGTTTATCACGTTTTCAAGCATATTTTAGAATGCGAGCATGTTTTACATGTTGAGTTCTATAGAAAAGTATGCTAGGATTACGTGATCTGCATGGACAAACCTTTTGAAAGAAAAGACTAAGCAAGCGGCCGACAAATTAATTTTAAAATTAAAATGTCGAGACCTACACTTTTGATCTCTAAACATAGTGAGGCATTGCTTGTGAGTGGCGTCCCACAGCGTGGCTTGCTTGCCTTTGTTTATCATAAGTTTGTTAGATGGGATTTCTAAATAAAACATTTTAAATCTATTGAGAAGTGGGAGTTTCGTGTGTAGCGTCACACGCGTAAGCTTGCATGTGCGATTTTCATAAGTTCTCTAGAGATAGTTTTTAAAATGAGATATGAAAGGAATTTGGATTGGGCGGTATGGTCTAGTGGTATGCGATTCTAAAATTCATTTTGCTTTGTTAAAATTGTGGTCATTGCTTAGACATCACCTCGAGTACAACTTCCCTGAAGTCCCTTCTTGTGATAGTGATGTGGTCTAGTAAGGTCCGATCATTAATTTCATTTTCATAAGGATAAGTTGACATGGATTGAAATTAAGCGACTAAAAGGTATATTTTAGTGCAGTGGGGGTTCACGTGTGGCGATCCGCGCAGCGTGGCTTGCATGTGGGATTCCTTGGGCGATTGGAGGTTTCAATCATTATTGTTTTATCAAAGGTTACAATATTGTTGTTACGAATTATGTGCGATCGTTTGCTTATGTGTTTACATTATCTTTCGGATATATCTCTTACACCGATTATCAATATGCTCGCAAAATCCTTTATCGATCTGAATTTTATCGGTGAAAGCGAAACATGGAATATGTTCTTATCATTTGAAGAACACATGTTTGTTCTCACTACTCCTAAACCGATGCCTTCTCGGCGATCGACTAATGAGCGGCGAGTCGGCGAGACTTTGGCATAAGTCGAACAATATGGCCAAATCTTTATATGATGACTACTATGTCGAAAGGCTTGCATTGCACATCAATCGATGGTGAAGCGCGGTGAAATTTGGTCAAGTCTCGAGAGTAAATTTGGCGATCGGATCGAGACGATCGACTTCACACAATGAGAGAAATCTTGGCGTGTAAGATGGAAGAAGGAAGTTCGGTCCATGAACATGTCTCCCGTGACTCGTCTCATGGATAGTCTTAATCGGTTGGGAGGAGGTATTGTGGTGAAGCCAAGGTCGATATCATCCTCAATACTTTTGCCAAGTCTTTTGAGAATTTTTCGTGTGAGCAGCGATCATGAGCAAGACCGAGTATACACTTAGTCGGTTCTTAATGATTTCGTGGCATGGAAGGAGTTATGGGTAAGGAGCACATGCTCTTGCTACATCTAGGGCCCAAATTTTCCGTTGCAAAATGGAAAAGAAAAGGGCACCAAAGGTGGCGAGGCGAGGAAAATAGTGGGAGTAATGGGAGCAAGAACATGCACCGGAGGCAGAAGAAGCGAAGGAGATGGGCAAGTGCTTGAGTCTTGAGGCGGGTATTGGAAGACCAAGTGTCCTATGCTCGAGGCTCAGTCGTCATTTTCTTTAATGCGGAAACATGTTTAGCGACTTATTCTACCCATTCTTGGGTAGTAGACAGATGTCTGTCGATCGTGTTTGTTACACCTGCGAGGATTCCTACGGACAAGGGCTGCATGATGGCGAGATAACGATCTCCATGGGCAGCGAGGAAAGTCGAGGCCATTGCGATCGGAGATGTTTCTTTATGTTTTGATAGAACAGTTTTAGTTTTAAAGGGCGTTTTGTATGTGCGGAGTTTGGTGAAACCTTGTTCAGTTTGAAACTATTTATTCATGGATATTACATTATTTTTATAGTGGTGTTTCTATCATAAGAAATGACGAAGTTATCGTGTTGGCACATTATATAATTAAGCTTTATACTATCTCTGCTAAACATAATACCTATAACTATGTTGCATCGTCTACAAACCTTAAAAGAAAGTTTTCTTATGAGATGACACCACATTTCTCTTGCGTCTTAGATTAGGTCACATCAATCTAAATAGGATCAAAGGCGGCTAAGAATGGGCGTTGGGTAATCTAACAGATTACTCAGTTCCCGATCTGCGAATCTGTATAGAAGGTAAGATGTTGACTAGACCCTTCAAAGCGAAGGGTTATAGAGCGAAGAAGTGTTGGAGCTAGTCCGTTCGACTGTGTGGACCGAAGTCCACTGGCTCGTGGAGGAGCAGTATTTTGTCACTTTCATTGGCGATTACTCAAGAGTGCGGATACATATACCGCTTCGCGCAAGTCCGAATGCTTTGAGAAATTGAAGAGTTTAAGGCGGAAGTGGAGCGAAGCTTGGTAAAAGTATCAAGTCGCTGCGGTCTGCGATCGGTGGCGAATACCTCGATGTGAGTTTATGGACTATCTTGTGAAGTGTGGGATTACCTCCCGGTATTCTGCAAGACACCACGGCAAAATGGTGTGTCGGGCGAAGAAATAAGACTCTTTTGGAAATGGTTAGATCAATGATGAGTTATGCGGCATTGCTATTTAGTTCGGGGTATGCCTTAGAAAGCGGCGGCATACTTGCTAAATCTAGTACCATCAGTCGGTCGAAAGACCGCTTCGAGTTGTGGTTTGGTATGAGCCTAGTTTAAACCACATAAGGATATGGGCGATCCGGCACGTGTCTTTGAACAAAAGGCGACAAGTTGGAGGCTAGATCAGGCGCTAAAGGTGTTTATTGGCTATCTAGAGGAGCGAAGGTGGTTTATTCTATAGTCAGAAGGATCGGAAGGTCGTTATTAGCACTAATGCCGATTCTTAGAAGAGGATTATATAATGACAAAGTAAATCCAAAGTTGAAATCATTCTTGAGGAATTAGAAGATGATCGTATTCGGGAGGGATCGACACGGATACTTCAAGAAATTGAAGTGGGTGGGAGTTCCACTGGAGATACCGACCGTCTAAGTGGTACCTACCCGACCAAGTTGTGCAAGATAGAGAACCACAAGTTTACGCACCAGTTGCCATTGTGCCGATGGCGTACTCGTCGTAGTGGGAGGTTGTTCGTCGACCCAAGCGATTTATGTTCGTGGGTGAATCTTTGGATTTAGTCCGGAAGCGAGCAGCGATAATCGACTCATGGACGTCGGTGAGGCGATCTGAGACATTGATGCAAGATCATGGCACACCGTTATGAACTTAGAAATTGAGTCCATATGACTATGGATGTATCTGAAAAGACACCTCTACCGGATGGCGAGGAAGCCATAGGTAGTAAGTGGGTATCTGAGAGGAAGAGATTCGGATGGAGAGGTTTCGGCTTTTAAAGCCGGGCTTGTGGCGAAAGGTACACTCAGTTGAGGGCATCGATTTCGATGAGACCTTTCAGCTGTAGCAATGCTCAAGTCCATCGAATTCTTACGGCCATGTGACCACAGAACCTGAGGTTTGGCAAATGGATGTGGCGCTTTTCTAAGCGGTTACCTTGAGGAAGGTAGAGACATCTATGTCGTGACAGAAGGTTATGTGGTGAAGGGTGAAGAGCATCTAGTATGGAAGCTTAAGAAGTCCATTTATGGGCTTAAGCAAACCTCGCGATCACGGAACTTACGCTTTGACGGTGGTAAAGTCCTATGGATTTACCGTTGCTAGCGAAAGTTGTGTGTATCGTTTAGATGTCAGCGGTGATGAGGTATTTCTTGCACTTTATGTAGATAACATCCTTCTAGTTGGCAACAATGTGAAGTTGTTATCAGGGCGTAAAGAGTTGGTTATCCGATCGGTTTCAAATGAAAGACTTAGGAGATGCGTACATTCTTGGGATCAAGGTTTCACCGAGATCGCGAGAGGAAAATATTGAGCTTATCTCGGGCGTCTTACATTGATCTTGTGATTACTCGTTTTAGTATGCGGACCGCGAAAAGATTACTACCTTTCGGACATGGCGTTCCTTTATCTAAGGGCGATCACTATGATCGCAAAGGAGATAGAGAAATGAGACAAGCTCCTTCACGCTTACGCCCGGGAAGTCTCATATGCGCAATCTTATGTCTGGTCCGATATACGCTGTCACGGTAGGCATAGTAGCTAGATATCGATCTAACCTGGACAAGCTCATTGGACTACGAAAGCGTATACTCAAGTACACGAAAGGACTCGAGATTATAGGCTGGTTACCATGCAGATAGTCTAATGCCTTTGGGTTATCTGAGACTCGGATTACCAAGTCGGCCGTGATGAGAAAAGTACACCTTAGGATATGTGTTTACCTTGGGAGGTGGAGCCGTATCTGGCGGTGCAAAGCGGCGATGCATTGCGGACTCTACCATGGGCCGAATATGTAGCCGCTTGAGGTCTGTATGGTTGAGAACTACCTCGTGGATCTAGGTATGGTACTGGTTTGCCCAAGAGTATCATAGTTCTTGTGATAACTTTCAGTGCGATGTAAACTCGAAGGAACCACGGACCCACAAGGCGACCAAACACATAGAGAAAGTACCATGTCATACGAGAAATCGTGAGATGAGGGGCGTCTTGATTGAAAAGATTGATCTGACGGATAACCTAGCGGATCCATTCACAAGAGCATGTCGCAAAAAGTCTACGGAAGTGCGTTCGAGGACTTGGATTGCGTTTGATGGCACCCACTTAGAAAGGAAATTTTTGTATAAGTGGGAGAAGCAAAGTGATGGTTTTGTTTGTAATAGCTAGTAGAGACACATTGTATACTAAAAGTTTGCTTTAGTATAAGTGGGAGATTGTTGGTTGTATACTAAAAGCGGTTTTGGTTGAGCTTGTATACAATGTTTCTGTTACCACTATTACAATCTCTATCGATTTGATTACTTGATTGCATATATCATGTCCCTTATCTCGTATATAAGTTAGATCATACGGTGTGTAGAAGATCACGAAGTGCGTATGATTGGTCGAGCTTAATGAGATATAAAAGAATCACGGTGAGACGACTTGAGGACGAGTTGTCGGTATAAGCTACTTGTATAGATAAGTGACTTGACTTGGTTACTTGTCATCTTTGATGCGTCTACGGCGTATTGATGGATCACGATGAGATGAGTTCTTCTATCGACCGTCGTGAAGAACCGAGATGTCGGTGACTTACGATGATCTAAACCTCGATAAGGTATTAGGTGAGTATGAGTTCTTGACCATCACTTTGACTTGTTATTGGTGAGGGTTATATGTTCTAACCCGATATTCTCCGCATCTTGGGTGGTGGCGGTGCTTGTATGTCATGCTAGTTATCTATATCAGTCACCGTATCCGTTTAGGATGACGGCGTCCCTTAAGGAGCTCAAAGGTTTATTGTACTAAACCCTGCGCAGTTGAGTTAGCTCAAGTACAATAATAAGGTTGAGTGGTGCTACTTAAGAATTAAAGATATTAATTATTTTAAGCGATCGAATGCTCTAAATAATTAATGGACGTGCGATATCTTAATCGGAGATTTGTAATGTCTAAGTGCAAGTCCGACTCACCGCCGGTAATAAAGGGTAAGTCGGCATTTATTCTCTAGTGGCATGAATGAATGTTTATAAATTAATTTAGGTTAAAATTTGAACATAAGATAATTAATTTATTTGAGGCCCATCTTTATTCCTTACATTTTATCCACTGGTGGCCCGTCCGGGCCGTAACTCTTGGAAGAAATCGGCCCCAACCTGTATGGCAAGGATTTTATTCCTTTATCCTATAAGTATATTATTATATTTATAGGATATCGTGAATCCTTTTCATATGAGATTATGGTAATGCATTATAAATATAAGGTAAGGGATAAAGTCAGGTTAATGCTTAATAATTGAGCATTATTTTCGTCCACCTAAAAGAGTGATTCTCGAAAATTGCTAGGGTTTGAGGGTGATTTCTTGTAGTATTCTCCATAGATCGTCCTCGCTCGGCGTTGGAGATTGGGCGGTAGGGATACGATCCGGAAGATCAAGCACGAGTCTCGATCATTCATCCGTTCATCCCAAGCAGATTCAAAGGTAAACACGAGAAAACCCTCGTGTTGCAATTAATTATATAGCGCATGCTAGGAATATAATCAATGTATGGTGAATTAAACATCCAAGATAGATCCTCGGGAGAGGGTTAAAATCAGATTTCCCTACAGTTTATACTCATGGTTTTTACACAAGTTGTCTTGTTTCTCAATGGTCTCTCGTACTTTATTTGCTTATATCTTATTGATTGCCTAATGGGATGCAATGTGGACGGGATTGCTCTTTTTTTGGTCAATTAAATACAGAAATTTTAAAAATCGCATCACGGTGGACTCGAACTCGAGACCTTTGACCTCGGACATTAACCACTAGACCATACACACACACGTAAAGGGGATTGCTCTTTTTTTTGGTAAATTTAATACATAAATTTAAAGGCCGTGTCATGATGGACTCGAATCGGAGACCTTTGGCCTCAAACATTAACCATTCTATCATCAGCCAACACACGCACACGGGATTGCTCTTTTGTTATCTACTAATGTCGTATACATTCTTGTTCTTTTAAGTCGTCTGTTTGGCATATTCTCTTTTGGGACCACTCACGGTGGGGTTCTCCCAACGACTATCTTTGTTGTATTCCTCAGGTATGCAGAGTTTACTATATTCATCTTTATTTATTTATGAAAATTATTTATTCATCAAAAAAAATATTGTGGACGGGACTATTCTATTTTATAATTTCGACAATAAGGCGGAAAATCAATCATGATAATTTTTAGGATTCCAACGATAGAAATAAACATAAAAATAAAAATATTGGGGGACTTAAACAACATCCCGAGTCTTACTAGCTACATCCAAGTTACTGGCACATTATTGTTGTGTGCATTTTGCGATAGGGGTGAGCATTCGGATTTCGGTTCGGATTTTTGCCTAATCCGAATCGATCCGAAAATTCAAATTTTGTGAAAGAAAAAATCCGATCTTAACCGAATATCCGAAAATCCAAAATCCAAAATCTGAATTTTTTTATACAAAAATCCGAAATTATGAAAAAAATGAAAATCCGAAACCATTTTTTGTTAATTCTTATACATATTTATATTAAATTTAAACATATTTGAATGAAATATTATTTTATATATAAATTATCTCTCTATCTCGTTTAAAATGTACCAACTTACTTTTTGGATTGTAAAATTCAAATGTCTCATTCCATTTTAGAAAATAATTATCATGAAAAGTATGGACCTACCCATTTTTAACACTTTAACTACTTTATACATTTCT
The DNA here is from genome assembly GCA_036937905.1 of Salvia rosmarinus. Taxonomy (NCBI): domain Eukaryota; kingdom Viridiplantae; phylum Streptophyta; class Magnoliopsida; order Lamiales; family Lamiaceae; genus Salvia; species Salvia rosmarinus. Next base: position 9,181,967 of record CM072820.1, on the reverse strand, counting down.
CCTAAATACCCGCGCCAAAGAAATATGACACTTTAAGCGGGACGAAGGAGTACATAATTCGGATTTTTGGTTTAAAAATCGATCTATCGAAAATCAAAATTTTGAAAAATTTCAATCAGATCCGATCAAAAATCCGAATCAATTTTAAATTTCGGTTTGATTCAATTGGATATTCGATTTTTGGATTTTTACTCACCCATATTTTGCGATATGAAGAATATATATATATATATATATATATATATATATATATATATGTGTGTGTGTGTGTGTGTGTGTGTGTGTGAGAGAGAGAGAGAGAGAGAGAGAGAGAGAGAGTTTAAAATTAGAATCGTTTTATCGCAAAGTTAAGAATCGGATGAATTATTTATTTTGGAAAGTTATCGAATTCAAAAATTCAAAGTTTTTCATGTTATTGATTTCATGTGACTAATTTCAAGCACAATTTGTTGATAAGATTTAGCTTTACATGATAAAGTACAAGTCGATAAAATTCTGTGAGCGAGAACAATACACGAATCGGAATTCGAATAAGGGAGATCGTGTAAAAATGAGCGAGCCACGCAGGAGTGCCATGAACAACATTTTGGTTGGGACAAAATTTCGTTTGGATATTTGATCTATTTTATACTAGTTCAATTATTGATTGTGAGTATAATCTAGTTTGTACTAATTTAATTAATTTTAAAATATGTATTTAATTTGGTAATATGATATGTATATTATATCTCAAAAATAAAATATAGTACTAATAATAAACGTACACGACAAAGCAAGGATATCCATGCAGTCGTTTTCCGGTTTCGGACCAAGTGAAAATTATTGTTGGAAAACTATAATACAGATCAGTGGGCCTCACACGGCCCACATAAGCCCAACGTCTCCTAATAAAGACATCGGCCCGTTGTTATTACCGGAAGCGCAGGTTGCCAAGAATACCCTTTTCCATTTTTTATTCTCACAGCCGATAAAACTACGGTCAATCCTACGCCACTCGTTTCGATATGTTTTATTATAGCCTGTCCACTACATGGCCCCACATTACTGACTCCGTCAGCATCTTAAATGGCCGTTCTCGCGTTTCTGTTAACGCCGTTATGAGTTTCTACACCCCCACCGTCACAAGCGGTAGTTTTTTTAATCAAAGAACATGCACTCGCTAGTAGGATGAGTAAATCTTACGACCTATATAATAGGTTATAAATTATACAAGATATATAAATCACACTTGAAAATCAGATATGATGGATTCAAATTCATAGAGGTATTTGGTAGGTTTCGAACATATGATCTCTTAATTACATAAACTCACCTTAATCATTGAATTGTTTATAAGGGACTGTAGTTTTGTTTTTTGAATATACTTTGCTGGGGTCTATTTTATATTATGATTTCTCCTCGGAAGTTGGAAATTTTCTATTGTAGACTTCATTAAAAAAAAAATTAATGTTAGGTGGATGGATCTAAGGTATGTAAATATAGATGATGATCTACAAAAAAACTTATTGACAGTGTAAAAAAGCAAATAATTTCAATTGCCAAGTTATTGGGATCAATTGATAAATGTGTCTGTCGAACAGCCAGCATAAAAGCGTTGAGAATGTATTGATAGATATAAGATGTTGATTAAATACAATGTGATATATTTTATATGCTATCAAACAATCACTATACGTCGAGAACTTTTTTTTAATTAAATCGAAGAAAACTTTAAGATGCGAAACCCACATGATTAAATACAAAGTGATTCCAAAGTAATCCCATGTGCTCCATTAATTTCTTGATTCAAAATAATTCCACTAACTAACTAGAGTGGTTAGCTTTGGGTCTAAATTTTCTCCACATACTATATATTATCCTTCTTATTTCTTTATGAAAAATAATCTCGTGCGACCGCCGCACCATGCATCCAGTGTGCAAATATTAGTATTAGTTAGATTAATAAGAATTTATTACAATTGCTAGAATTTAGTAATCGCATAATTAAAATTCAATACTCTACAATTAATTATATTTTATTAATCTATAAAATTAAAATGAATTAGTTTATAATTAAATATTTTTAAATGTGAAATAATGAGATGACCTCTTTTGAGTAGAGCTGACAAAAGTAGTGGGTCGGACCGAACCGGCACATCGGGTTTTTTTACACTTTTTTGGATCGGGCGGGCTAAAAAGATTTCGTCTTTGCTAAATATAGAGTCCAACCCATACAGGTGGGCTATCGAGCGAGTGGGCCAAGCTCGCTCAAATTTTTCAATTTTTAACCTATAAAACTACATATTTTATTATAAAAATAAATAATTATGTAAAATAACAACTAAACTAGGTAATTTAACATTAACACGCACAAATTAAAAGTTCAAAATTATATGCTAATACAACAAAAATAAATTAAAACAATCGGAGCCATAATCTAAAATAGTAAATAATTCAAAATAAAATAACAAACAACTTACAAAGAGAATTTAAGAGTAAGATAAGAAGAAAGATAACGAATTAAAGAGAAACAAAAAATAGTAGCAAATAGAGATATCTATTTCTTGGGTGGACTTTTAGTAGAAAAGCCCGGACTTTTTCACCGAAGCCCAATCGCGTGATTTTTTCAATAGGGCTTTTCGAGTACAATAATTTTGGGCGCTAATTTTAAGCTCAGCTTAGCCCAAACCAAGGTATCTGGCGGACTCATCAGTCGGGTCCATTTACCAACTCTACTTGTAAGAATGCATGAGATCACACCTTAAATCTAAATTAGCCCAATTACAATATGGTCCCCACAAAGAATCGCAATTAAAATATAATTCTCATATGTTCACACCTAAAAGCGTTCTCACATGAAACTTGCAAAATAATTAGGGTGTCTTTATTTAGAATTACTAAAGAGACATTGATACAAAAGTACGTCATTTCCTATATTTTATTTAGACCCATAGTTTTCCATTATTGTTTACATTGGAATCCACTCTTTGAGAAAATTTAACTTAAGCATCAAGAAAAATATATTAACCAGGATGACGCCATGGAGTTAATTTGCATGATCCACCATTTTATTTTATTTTATTTTATACGAATTTTTGCCAACCGTAATTTCTTCTTAGTATTGTAAACACTTTTGTCCGTTTCATGTATAATAAGATAAATTAGAATGTAATTTATTTTAAGCACATTATTGTTAACACATTACACATAAAATTCAATAACTTGAACGTTTTACTTTATATTTTTCTTTTGAATGGTGCACATACTCGGATAAATTCACTCACTAAAATTTAATATATTTTTGGTCGATTAATACGAAATTTTAAAGGCTGCGTTACGGTGGACTCGAACCGAGATCTTTGGCGATTAAGGCGTTAACCATTCTAGCTGGTAACATACATACACAAAATTTAATATTCTTTTGTAATTCTTGATGTGATTTAGAGGTGTTTGGTGAGAATATAATTTCAAAAGCAATTTATAATTTGTTTTTAAGTTTGAAAACGAACATAAAATTGTTTTGGAAACTTATAATTTCAACCAAACACCCTCTTACTAACGCTCAAGATGGATAGAAATATGTAAACATTTCAAGTTTCATGATGGGTCGAGTGAAATAAAATATTTGAGTAAAGTAGTGTAGAAGGCAAAGAACGTGCCGAGTTGGCTTTGAGATCACCCTTCATGTTTTGTAAAGGCTTTGCAACTAATTATGAGCTGCCATTATTTTTTCTCGTGTTGAAAATAGATAAACTTACTAGAGCACACTGGCGTGACGCATGAATAGAAACCTATCATAAGTTTTTTCTTTTTTATTTTACATAAAATTTGTACGAAATCATCTCATTTGTGATGTTGGTAAATATTTGAATCAAAACTCATGTTCGTTCGGGCATCGACATGATGCAAACCACGTACTTAAATCTTAATGACAAATTAAATCGTAATCAGGAGTTTTATTAAATTCTAATTATGAATTAATAAATTATAACTGGTGATAACTAAATTCTAACTAAAAAATATATATTTAATTCCTAATTAACTATTAATTAATAATTAGCAATTATAGATATCAGCACAAAAAATTTCGTCGTATATAGGAACAGAGGCAGTAAGGGGTTGGGCCCCATTAATTTTAAAAAAAAATTGGGGGTATTTTAGTAATTTCATATTTTGATTTTAATCTAAAAATATATATTATTATTAGAGAGTTGTTATATGTTTTGTACCAATTTATAATCAAATTTTTTTTTCGTTTTCGTTTATATCTTTTTATTTTTTGTGTAACTTTTGGGATTTTTTATTCTTTTTTCTTTCCTTTTTTGTTTTTATCTCTTTATCCTATGAAATTTTTTCAACTTCTCTATATTTTCTATGAAACTTCCTCAACTTCTCCAATATAAAGAATTGAATATCTGAATTCGCACATAGAAAGGCAATAAAGGGAAAGCAATGCATGTAAGAGAATAAATTCCATAAGTTATGGAAAAAAGAGAGCAGCGAAAGAAAACAAAAATTTCAATCTGCTCTGAATTCCAAAAATTTGACATTTTCTTTATCCATCCAAAAAAATTGATTCAAAGAAACTTGTTAAAATTTTAAGTTCGTCAAATTAATGTTTTTGCGAGAGAAACTAAAGTATCAGATATGAGATTTTTAAAATCTAAAAATTTGTCTATTTATGAATAATTTTGAATCTAAAATTTTCAAAAAATGAACTTGATGTTTTCGGGTTACGTATTGTTTGAATTGAGTAGACAACTTCTATGTGGGGTTAACTTTCAAAGTGAGATTATGTCGTGATGCGCCCGTGAAAGAAGAGATTGTATTGTGGATCGCTAAAAATATCAATTTCAATTCTTCTCAAATATTTGTGGGTCACGACTTGAATTCTGCCTTCGTCATTGGTAGTATATATATGTTTTATCATGTCTCATGATGAGACTGGCTTACACAAACCCTTCTTTATTATCTATTATCTTATTCATAATGAATCCTCTATTTTTTTTAAAACGTTCCAACATTAGAAAAATAAAAGAGAATGATGTTTCCCTTCTGCTCCCCAATTCACGTCACTCAGTGCATTTGCTTGAGACATGCAATCCGTAGTTGATGATTTCGCTTCTTTGCTCAAAGGATGGTTTACGACCCGCTTCATCAAAGCATGTTTTGGACGTAATCATTCTTTTCCTATGACATTTCTGTAGGAAATATAGATGTATAAGCTTAGTAAAATCATAATTAAATATATATTCATTGTGAATCAATGGAATTAAATTGCAGATTTGCAATCTATATTTTGTGTAGATTAATTTCTTATATTTACTTGTTCAAATCCATTTTGGGATGAACAAGCAATTAATGGATATAATTAGTCACTTAAATGGTTGGGAAAACCAAGTATCACATATTTGAAAAATAAGAAATTAAATACTAAGCTATTAATACTCATTCACACCAATAAGAACAATCAAGTGTGTTCCATTATGTTGCAACCTAGTAGGTTTTTAGTTAGTCATTTTATGGCTAACCCAAGTCCGCACCATCCAAGTGCACGTTGCACTTGTTGCATTGAGTGCTTTAGAACTGCTATTTGCACGTGCGTATCGTTGTCAGGAGCTATAAGGAGCCTTAAGTTTTGCCAACGTGACTCGTGGAGATGGCTTGGTAGCTCGAGCATGTGCCGACCTCACGACCGCATACGGAAGGACAAGTTCGACCACGTGGTGGTGCAGTTAGGCGTGTGGCGGGCTCACACATGATGGTTTCATCTAAGTGGAAGTGCAGTTAGGCGCATGTCAGACTGACGCATGGGTTGAACTATCGCGTCGGTTGGGGTCGCCCTATTTGGCCATGGACCAATGCGTCGATTAGGACAGACAATTAGGCCTTTGTACCCATTCGCAAACATGCCCTTTTGGCCTACAGATAGGACCCTACACTTGGCGATTTAATCACTTTATTCCAGATTAACAAACCTGACATATTAGTTTATAGAGTTTGTTCATTTACTAAATCCAGTATTAAGTAATTTGAACGGAATCATGGGTCGTGGCAACCTCTCATATTCATTTTAAATTGTTGTGTCTTTGAGACATGTTGTGAAACTGTTTCTACTAGAGTGTAATAATTTACCTTTCGAAGAAAAGTCTAATTTTGTCTTAATTTTTATTTTATTATAACTTTCTTTGTCACTTCATTTTCTACACAACTATATTAACAATTTCTTCTGCTTCTAGGCTCGATGAATTTCTTGATTCAAATGATCAATTAATTTTCCAACGACTATATATCCTTTTTTGGAATTGTATATTTTAATGATTTTCCTATAATACATCACTTACATTGGAGTTAACATGTTTTCTTTACTAGTCCATATCTATACGAATTGTCCTGTTCATTTTAGATATTATAAATATATAATATAATAGTTTCTTTAATATCAGTTAAATATTCAACTTTAACCGAGTAGTTGTCCATAAAAAATGAAAGAACCGTACGTGTATTTGTATATGATTTGTTCTCATTTATGTATGTTAAGAACTGTATATACGTGAGCCGATTCTTATAACTATAACATACATAAATGGGAGCAAATCATAAACATTAGATTTGGAAATCACGCGGTTATTTTTAAACATATATCTGAATTAGTTATATGCATATTTTTGCATATAATTATATATTTGTGCATCTGTGTCATAATTTTGTATTGAATATGAAGCATCCATATTGTTTTATAAAGGGTTAATATTTGTCCTCATATTTACACTATAAGGAGTGTCCACACTCTAACCAATATATATATATATATATAGGGAGTGGTTATTGTAAAAACCATCATTAACCTATAAATTACGAACTCTTGAAATTGTTTGAATTCACCGTGAAAGCGTCTGAATTCTCCATGTAAATGTCTGAATTCAAAAAAATTAAAATTAGCCCTAGTGGGATTCGAACCCAAGCATTTGAATACATCAGTAAGGTGATGAATTCATAGTATATCTTCACGAATCGGTGAAAATGGTTCTTATTTTATCTTTAAAGTTGGTTTGTATTTGATCTCATTCCTATATATATATATAGGGGATGGTTCTGTGAGCATAAGCGGATCTAGGGGTAGCTGCCGGGCTCCAAAGTGCAACCCCAAACTTTTCTTCTGTTTATGTATTATATTAAGCCCAATTCAAAACTAGCCAAGTCCAAAATAATTATAAAATTAAAACAAAATTGTTATTGTTGGATTTTCTTATATTTTTAACCCATGAGAAAATCCCATAAGAAGGTTATAAGAATGAAAAGGGTCAACCACCATTTTTGAAGGGAGAAATTGAAGTAGCCAAAACAGAAAAATTTGTAACCTTTTTTTTTCCTCTCGGATTTTCAGTGCGCAGCTTCTAGAAAAATTCCGTTATCTGGGGATTGAACCGTTAGATCACTGTGATTTTTGGACAGAAACTTCACAGCATCTGAGCCAACGTTTTGAACGGTGGAGATCGGATTTTGAGCTTCGAAGGTCGGGTTTTGTCGATCTGAATATAGGAGAATTTCTGGTAATATTTTTCTTGATCTTTGCTCGATTTTGATTCCATACATCTTGATGTGATTATTTTCGTGTGTATGATATTTTGTATGCCTCTAATATAATTTAGAGAAGATTATGTACTATTCCATTGTTGATTATAGTGGATTTAAACGATTCTAGTATTCCCGTTGTTTTTTTCATCTCTTTCCTTTTAATAGGTTTTCCACGCTAAAATTTTGTGTCTCCTTATTGTTGTGTGTCTACTATTTTGAACGCGTATATTGATGCTTTTAGAATATCCTATTTTTCTGAATCCTCAAAGGTTCATACGAGTCGGAAAATTAGCCAAATAAAGGTGTCATATTCTTCCTCGGTATTGCATCCGCTCAGTGTTTCTTGATATTGCTCTCGCCCGTTTAATTGTCAAAGTTCAAGTTCAATCATGACCAAATTTTGCGATGGTTTGGTTGATGGATTTCCTAAAGTTTACGTTAAAGAAGGGTTTATATTGAAAGAAAATTTATTAAAATATAAATATAAACTCAATTATTGATGGATTTTGTATATTGAAATCTCATGAAGACAACTTATGAAAACATAGAAATATTTTAGTATTTATGATATTTAATACTCCAAGTATTTATTTTCAGCCCACCCCATCATCAAACGGATCCGCCCACTGTGAGAATGAAAATAAGTGTAGGAAATAAGAATTGATATGTAAGTCTAGCATATCTTTCATATTTGTGTAGTATGATCGAATTACTATGTTGCATATTAGTTTAACACATATTTCATCTCTTAGTAGCACATATGCTAAATATATTAGTTTAGCACATCTTTCATTCTGATGCGACAAGAAGAGTTCTATTCTTTGCACGATAATCCGTGTAACACACAAAATATAAAGCAGTAACAACCGAAATCAAAATCTCAACCATTGATCCGACAAATCAAAGGCTCGATTCATTCATATTTCCTACCAAATTATCCTTTCCTACGATCCATCTCTATATATATATATATATATATATATATATATAATCTTTAACATATATAAATGAGAACAAATCATGTCTATTATATTTGAAAATCTAATGGTTATATTTAAATATGTATCTAAATTATTTATATACATATTTCTACATATAATTGTGTATTTGTGTATATCTATCATAATTTGCTCATTGAATCTAAAGCGTTCATATTGATTTATCAAGAGTTGATATTTATCATCATGTTTATTTATAAGAAATAATCACGATAACCACTACAAACTATGAGAGAGAGAGAGAGAGAGGTTATTGCAAAAATCATCATCTATACTATAAACTACAAACTCATAAAATTGTTTGAATTCATTGTGAAAGTGTCTGAATTCAAAAAAATGAAATTTCACTCATCATAAGATTCGAACCCAAATGTTTGAATTCGTCATTAACCGTAGATCTTCATGAAGAAAAATCTGAAAATGAATCATATTTTATATTTTAAGATTGATTTGTATTCAATCTTACACCTTATATTGATTTTATTACTGATATACCCTCAAATGTCAAATCAAATATTACTGATGGAATATGGCCCAACCGCTCAGCCCATTGGCAAGCCCAAACGTTTGGGCTTGACCTAATAATGACCCAGCGGTTAAGCCTAAAGCCAGCGTCTAAACCCTAATCAAGACCAAGTCAAATCGCAAATCGTGGCCGATTATGGAAGGAGATCGTGGTCGATTATGGAAGGAGATCGTGATCCCACAAATCAAGGGATCTAGTACAAGATCCATAAACATGTATAAATAGAGGTTAAATCGACGGTAGAAGGGTTAGCAACTTATTGAATACTAAAACTTTTAGATACACTTATTGTAATCCGATTATAGTGAAAGTATTGAGGATCATCACCTCCGTGGACGTAGATCTCATTCTGGATCGAACCACGTAAAAACTCTTGTGTTCTTTACTGCTTTTCTTAAATCTCGTATATTTACATACACTAGATTTATCAATTACGCATGCAGTTCTTTCTTAATTATGTGCACTTATACTCATTTTAACAAAAATATGATATATATATATATATATATATATATGTCCAATAATTTCGCTCTAAAATTGTATCTTGTGTATTTATTTTAGAATGTTATCGTTGTGCAACAAATTTATATGTTCTCTATATCAACTTTATATTTATTGTGCATAGTTAGTAGATTTCTTTGAAAAATGTGGTTCTCACACTAATACATACGAAACAAATACTATTTGTGTGCCATATGTCTAGGGGTGTAATCGAGGCAGAGCCGAGCCGAACACCATCGTGCTCAAGCTTGGTTTGTTTAATATCGAGCCGAGCCTCGAATTATATTTATCGAATATTTTGAGTTCACGAGCTTATTCGAGCTTTAATCGAACCCAATAAACTTTCCAAATTTAGATATATGTTTAGAATATTAGTTATTTTATTTTAAAATAAATTATTTTATGCAAAATAACACAATATATTTATTGATTTCTTATAACAAATAAAAGTAGTTAAGAGATTTAACACAATAATTACTAATTATAGAAAGAAAATAATTATATCTAGTAAATAATTTTATATTTTTAAGCTAAATCAGTTAACGAACTTGTTCACGAGCTAACGAGCCGAATACTACCATGCTCAAGCTTGATTTGTTTAGCTAACGAGCTTCACTAAACAAACTCGAGCGAACTTTTATCGAATCGAGCTCGAATAATTTACCATGAATAGTTTACCATTTCATTTTCACATATGTCTCTTAAATTTTCTGTCAGAACTAGTTTCAAGCATGCATACTGAAAATATTTAAAATGTCACTCCCAATTGAGCTCCAACAATTAAATCTAGACTTCTTAGTTTAGTAAATTTCTGATGGTCACAATAATTAATTCTATTAAACACTACTCGTAGTTTTTAAATGTCACTGACTGGTCAACATATATATATAGAATGATAAATGGCAAACTATATTTTTCTTTTATGCATGATAATTATTGTTTTATTGGTAGTCAATGTGTTGCAATTTTTATCCGCATGCACGTATACATGTATATTTTATTTCAAGAAATATTTTGAATCAATATAAGTATTTTACATATGTTGCGTAAATATGAAAAATCATAAGAGATTTGTTGTTATATTTATTAAAAAAATTATATTACATAGGCTACGCTGTATCATGAACAGTATTAGCAAAAGTCAAAGCTGTACGTACTTTCTCATTATTTATCGATGTATGTATTTCCACCAAAATTGTATGCTTCTTTTAATCGCAATTATGGCAAACTCAATGCAATATAAATATTATTTTAAATCTATTAGCTCTTACCTGATTGAGTTAAACTCGTTGGGCAAAGGACCATAAATCTATTTTGAAAGAACATTGACTAGGGTGGAAGTATAAAACACATTGTATTTTCTAAATTTTGAGTTTGACATTTGAGAAGAGAAATTTTATATTATTCAATTTGATAATGAAATCTTTACACAAGGATTCGCACAAATTGCGAATTATTTCCTTCTTAACTCCGCACATGAACAATGATTTATTTATTTTTATTTTTACATGATTTTCAAATTATTGCAATTGTAGCACTACAAACGATTTTTTGCAATTCTAGTATGTCATAGTTTTTGCCATTGCAATTACCACTTCATCTTTAAAATGATGGCGCTTTAAGATACACACCAAACAAAGTTTGCTAATTTTTTAGAGATGTTGTAATTGAAAAGAAAAACTGATAATAAAAACTTAGTGTTGTAATTGTAATGTTTCAAAAATCACATGAAGATTATAAATTTAGATAAATATTTTTTTAGCATCAAAACAAAATATGATACTCCCTCCATCCATTAAATATATCATATGTTTGATCGATACATGTTTTAAGAAAATAGTTGATAGATCATATTTTAGTTGATAAAGTGAGAAATTTAAGGATAAAATAGAAGGAGATAGAGTAGAATGATGTACTAAAATAAAAAGTGTGATACTTTTTATGAATGCTCAAAATAAAAATTGTGCATGGAATACTTCTCACGAACGGAAGGATTAATATTTTTATATTATATTTTACTAGAATGATATTTTGATTAATTTCTGGTAATCATTTGGTGGCGTCATATGGTTGCATGTAACACCACAGACGTGCAATATGCCCATCCGAGAAATAATAATGGATTAAACAAAACATATGACATGATCGTAACTAGTGAATTTTATAACGAGCACAATGATAAATCTTGTGTGCGAGATTTATAAGCGATAAAGAACACGAGAGACTTTTACGTGGTTCGATCGAGAATAAGATCTCGTCCACGGAGGTGATTCTCAATACTTTCACTATGTCGGATTCAATGAATGTATTGAAAAGCTCTAGTATTGAATAGTTGTTAACCTTCTACCTTCAACCTAACCTCTATTTATACATGTAGTGGATCTCTAAAGATAATCTTGGATCCACTTGCCTTGTGGGATCCGATCTCCTCTATATCTTGATCTTTGAATATCTCCTTGATATCTCTTCTTGATTTGGTCTTGAATAGGGTTTAGATGTTGGGCTTGAGGCTTAACCGTGTAGGGCTGTCCATTAGGTCAGGCCTAGTTCACTTGGGCCTGCCATTGGGCCTGAGCGGTTGGGCCATATCCCATCATAGCCCCCCCCCCCCAATTAGTCGAGCAACAACTATGCCGAGGTGGGGTGAAGAGCTGATTTTACCGAGGTTGGTTGTTGCTCGGCTGAGGTTGTTGTCGAAAGTTCTCAATCTTTTGATGTCGGGGTTGGATCGATTTGCACGGATCGAACTTAGCTGAGCGTTTTGCCGTTACGGGTGAATTGGACTATTTGCCACGTTCGAAGCGAGTCGCTCGAGTTGGATGCTAATATCGTCTGGAGGATGCCGAGGTCGAGCTGAATCATCCACATTGGATGGTGGCGTCCGTCGGTGTATCCGAGGTCGAGGCGGAGTCGTACCGGTTGGACGGTGATGTCCGTCTGGAGGGCACCGAGGTCCGAACAATCGTCACATCGGATGGCGATGTCCGTGCGAGGCGCCGAGGTCGATCTGAATCATCGAGCGAGGTCGATGTGATGAGTGCGATTAGGCGGCGATCTGCTGCGTCTAGAATACGTCATATCGCGGCGGTTGGTGGGCGCTCGAAATCTGTGGCGTCTACTTCGCGTCAAATCGTGGTTAGCCACGAGAAAGTTGAAAAGGCATTTTGGGCGCCTTTTGTACTCTAAATAGCGGGGATAGAGAAGCTGTTCATTTCTTCTTCCTCATTTGCTCGAGAGAAATTTGAGCTTTTTCAAAATTCTTTGAACTTCATCGGAGAAGCAAAATCCCTCACCGAAAAAGTAAGTATGTCTTCTTCTTCTTCTTCTTCGTCTATGTGCAGGTCTGCCGGTCACATTCTTCCCGATAGTGAGGTCGAAATCAAGGATTATATGTGCCGTACCTTGATGGGTAGGTGCAGGGGATTAGCGCTAAGGTTCGCGATACCATATATGCGGGATGAGTGGAAGGTTAGGGGCGTTAGCTCGTCTCGACCGTTTCGATTTATATAGGATAGCGAAGGAATGCCGTATTTGGTGGAGGCTGGTGGTGCTGCCGCAAAAGGTGATAGAGCTATGGCTCCATAGGAGGATTTACTACGGTGTATGTAGATGCCACGAAGGTGGGCTTAGGTTCCTGGCCCCATCTTTTGAGTATTCGGAATATTTTCAAATTCGATATGGTGACCCGAACTCCATTAGGTCGGTGGTCGGGCTAGGTTTTACTATTCTGACCTTAGCGAAGCTCTCGCCGAGGTCTGATCGTTTTAGCGTCAAGAGATCGGGAGGTGTATATTATTTGTCACCTCGGCGATCGTTCGGGTGTTGCCCTCTAAGGTGTGATGGCAAATAAAGTTTTTCTTTTTGCGGGTTGACGGGCACCCGTGTTATAAGTGGGGTATGGGCAAGATGAGGGATGTGAAGGTGAAACCCTTGGGTGCCCTAGAGGGCGAGATCAACTCATTTGGTGAAATATCTTGTGACTTCACCGAGGACGACCTGAATGATGCCGAGATGAGCATACATAGGTCGGAGGCTTCAGGATCGAGGTTGGATCGGGGTGAGGTACCACTTTTCCTTATTCGCCTTTATGCGATGTCATTGTACTAATGTACTTCTTTCTTTGTTGTGCGGTGAAGCTCGATCCACGTAAGAAAGCGAAAGGTGCCGGCTCGCCACCTCCAACACGATCGCCGAGCCAGAGCCACCGACAAAAAGGCGAGGGCCGAGCGGGCAAGGCACCCGTGGTGGTGGCCGACCTCGGCCAATTAATGGCGGCACCTCGATCGGGGTCGGTCGACCTCGGCAGCAGATACCGTGCTAGGATTATGTACGAGTGTCGGTTCAAACTCCCTATATCCTTCCGAATGTATGGGTTTATACCGTGTATCTTGTTATTTCCTTACGCCATGTGTTTCTTATTGTGTGATTTTTGAATTTGGGATGCGACTTGGTGATGGGGGCTGCCGCATGGCGGATTCATCGCCGAGGGCGTCTCGGTATGAGGCGGTGGAGAGGGCAGGCGCTACCGAGACCGCTAGGGCATTGCCGGAGGCTGCGAGGGCGGATCCGAGGCCGCAAGGGCATTCGAGGCCGCCGAAGAAGAAGACTCGGGCCTTGCGGTGGCCCGTGCGAAGTGGAGGGTGCTCGAGAGGAGGCGGCCGGGCGAGAAGAAGCTCGCCGAAGAGAAGAGTGCCTTCTTTGGCGGGCGAGGGCGTCTTGAGGGCCTTCGCCCAAGCTAATCGAATCGAGACCTTCTCCGCCCATTTTCGACTGGCCGCCGTTCTCGGGCCGCGGTGGTATCGACCATCTGGAAAAGTTGGCGGTGAGATGCGACTTGACAAGGTCGGGCATGGGTGGGTCGAGTCGCTCCTAGGACTCTGCAGAAGGACTACGATCGGCGTGATTGCCGAGGCGAGTTCCTTCCCTGCTGGAGACCTCGCTTCCTCCACTTCTCTTCCGGCGGTGAGGCCGTGACCCGATCTGAGGAGGATGAGGCCGAGCTTGAGAACTCCTCGCCGAGTGCGGGCGAAGGCGGGAGGCGGGGCAAGCTCAAGTCTCCCTTCGAAGGGGCCCGCGGGAAGCAGCAGCGGGAGGATGCCGGTGAGCCCTCAAAGAGGCTGGTCGTGAGCCGTTGTAATAGGTTCAGTGTCGGGTCATTAGGATCCCGAGCTTTGTAAATTTCACTTTGTGAATAATAAATACACATTTTGATATGAATGTGTTTCTCTTGTTTTTAGCACTCATCTTCTCATTATATTGGGCTAGATCACGATCTCTTGACCAAGCTGAAAGAGGTCCGAGGTGCTTTGGCTGAGAAGGATGAGGAGGTGGTGTTCTGGAGGAGCCGATCGGCCGAGCTGACCCAGACTTTGCAGCATGGATAGCCAAGTCGCTGGGTCGGTGGCTCGACATCGTCGGTCGGTGGCAGTGCAAGGGGCTAAGCGAGGTGGCCCGTCTTCTGGCAGAGAAAGAAGCCTTGAAGCTAAGAATCATTCATCTGGAAGTCCAACAGGCGAATGTCTATGCCGACGTCATTCAAGGTCGCCTGATGTTGTGTGAAGAACAGCTCGAGCTGGCGCAAGAGAAGTTGGCACGGATCTCGGAGAAGCATGTTGAATATGAGCGGTGATCCACCGATGCGGTGGTATTACTATATCAGGGCCGATGGCCAGAGCTCGAACACGCTTGCCGGGGCATGGTCTTTGAGGACGAGGAGGGCCTAACAAAGAAGAATTTTAAAGGCGCCTCGATGCCTTGGTCAAATGCCTTGACTACGAGCTCGTCCATAAGCGGCATATGCCCGAGCCCATGCCAGACTCGGCCGACCCCGCCGGCGTGAGAATTAAAGAAGTCGGGCGGGTGGCGCTTATATGGACCACGCCAAGGTGCTTTGGCTGATGGGAGCAGACATGTCGGAGATGTCGTCTCGTGGTCGGGCCCCATCATCAGGAGCTGGACGGGCGAGGGCCTCGGGTCGGCGAGGAAGGATGTCAGGTCGGGGTCGAGGTCGTACCCCTGGTGGGGTCTCGAGATCACGAGGCAGGAGTTCGACCTCGGCCCGGGAGGCGTCCACTTCGGTCGAGGCGCACATGCACGATCAAGCGCTGAGGTGGGTCGTGGTGGCGACCTCGTCGGTGGGTGGAAGGCACGAGTTCATCCGGTGTTCATCACCGGCAGGGACTTTGTTTGAATGGTGTAGCTTGAGTCTTGGCAGTGGAGCTCGGGCTTTGAGTGATCAGATATAGCTTAGGACTTGGTTTATAGTCATAAATGTATTTAGACTTTGTATGAAGTGTATATTTCCCAAAGAGGTACAAATATAGCTTAGGACTTGGTTTTCGTCGTAAATGTATTTAGGCATTTGCAAGTGTATATCTTCGATAAAGGGGTATAAATTATACGAGATCCGATCGGGCGTCGTTTGCATGTAGATGTTTAAATTAATGAGTAATCTGTATGCCTGCCATGCGTAGATGTTCAAATCGATGAGTTATCGTGTGCTTGCGGAGATGTTTCAAATTAATGAGTGTCTGTATGTCTTGGGGTGATCCTGGCGCGCTTAGTTGTCACCGCAAGGGTGTCCTTTTGAAGGTTAATTATGTTTTATCCGAATTGAGAATGGATGTTCACATAAATATAAGATGAGACGAAGTAATCCACTCATTAGAAAAACAGATGTTTTATTGATAAGTAAATGACATCGCACTTCGGAAAAGCAAAACGAGGGCTAACATGATGCCGATCTGAAATCAAAGCTATGTAAAATACCTCATCAGATGAGTGATATGCCAGGTTCGGGGAATAAGTGTACCGGATAGGTGAGCAAGCTTATAGGCCCCTTTTTTCAAGGTCCTCGTGGACGCGGTATGGGCCTTCCCATGTCGGGTCTAATTTATTAAGGCGCTCGGCTTTACTGGCCTCATTGTTTCGTCGGACGAGGTTGCCTACTTGGAGTGTGGAGGCTTTCACCCTCTTGTTGTAGTACCTTGCGACCTGGCATTAGTACTTGGCTTCATTGATGAAGGCGAGCTCACGTTTTTCTTCTAGAGCATCAAGGTTGACCCGTAGGTTCTCCTCGTTGTCGTGCTGGTTGAAGTGAAGAGTACGTGGGCTCGGTGCGTCGATCTCAGCTGGTATGACAGCCTCGGTGCCGTAGACTAAGCTGAAGGGTGTTTCTCCGTGCGAAGTCAGGTGTTGTTACATGCGACCGAGGACTTGATGGAGATTTTCAACCCAATCCCTTTAGCTCGATCTAACCTCTTTTCAATCCTTGAGCGATCATGCGGTTTGTCGGCGGTCGACCATTCGCTGTGGGTGTGCAACCGAGGTGAGCGTTGTTTGATCTGGAGCTCTTCACACCACTCTTTGAAGTTTACGCCGATGAGCTGGGTGCCGTTGTCGAGATCAAGACATGTGGTATGCGAGCGGCAAACTATGTTTTCAAATGAATATCGAATCCTTACGCTTGTGAGGTTTGAAAGAGCTCCGCTTGACTCATTTGTGAATTAGTCTATGGCTACGACCAAATATCGGGCGGCACGGTGCTCGGTCGAAGGACCAACGATGTCGATTCCCACCGCATGAAAGGCGAGGACTCGAAGGCTGCGAGGTCGATGCGTGGTAGCTTCTTGTTGTGTAGCGTGAAGTTGGCACCGGGCACTTTTAACGAGCTCGGTCGAATCTTGGATGAGGTGGGCGATAATACCCGACCTCGCGTCTTCTTTGAGAGAGCTCGTGATCCGATGTGGCTTCCACAAGATCCCATGTGAATCTCGTTGAGTCGTGTCTGCCTCTTACGCCCAAGGCGTCTCGGGAGGGTTGAAGATAGGATTTCTGTAGAGAGTGCCTTCGTGCGTGAGGTACTTTTGGGATTTGACCATCATCTTTTGGCTTGAGCCGATCACGGGTAGTACACCTTCTTCCGGATATGCCTTTATAGGAGACATCCAGTTCGGTTCTATCTCGGTGATGATGCCGATGTGGGGCTCGCAATGCTTCTAGAATGAACTCTCCTTTGGTGGATTTGCGATGTGAAGCTAATTTCTTGAGGATGTCATTTCGGTGTTCTCCTCGCGGGATACGATGAATTGTGGAATACGAATGAGGTCAAGACATCTCTTTAGCCTTCTCAGGTATTGCTTCATTCGATCCTCTTTGGCCTCGTATTTTCCTAAGACACAGTTTACCACGACACAGGAATCTCCAAAGATTTGGATCTTTTCCACTTTCAATTCCTTTGCGAGGCGAGTCACGAGATCGATGCTTCATACTCCACCTCGTTATTTGTGGTGGGAAGGAAAACCGAAGTGCATAGGTCACTTCTTGTTTTTCGGGCCGAGGAGCAAGATGCCCGCTCACACTGTTTTGCCTGAGCCCCATCCACATACATCGCATGACCACCGTGGTGGGTCAAGGTAGGTTCCTCCGTTGTGAGTGGAGGTCGGAGTGACCTCTTTGGTGGGGTGACCTCGTAAATTTGGCCTCCACCAGAAATCGGCTAGAGCTTGCCCTATGGCGGTGCAGGGAGTATAAGATGTCGTGCTCGCCGAGCTCGGTGCCAGCTGGCTATACGTCTGACGATTTCGATTTTGACAAGACTTGTCTCGGGGTAAGTCGATCAATACCGGATGGAATGGGGCTGAAAATAAGGTCGAGGCGTCGCTTGGCGTTCACCAATGCCATATTTTTTTTGGTGTACCTAGTCTCCGGTCCTTTGAGAGCTCGGCTGATGAAGTAGATAGGGAGTTGTCGTCCGATCTCATCTCGCACTAGTACCGTACTGATTGCCTCATCTGAGGTGGCGGATAAAAGAAAGGAGCTCACCTTATTTGGGCGGACGGTGTGGGCGGTCGGCGAGGTACTCTTTCAATTGGATGAAGGCAACATGGTGTTCTTCCTCCCAGGCGAAGTCCGGGGCTCTTCTCAAGATCTTGAAGAAAGGAAGTTGTTTCTCGGCAGCCCGAGATAGGAATCTGCTGAGGGCGGCCAAGCATCCGATGAGTTTGTGGATCTCATGGATTGTTTTTGGTACTTGCATGTCAAGTATCATATTCACCTTGGTGGGATTGGCCTGACTTCTTGAGAAACCCAGACCCCATGAATTTTTCCGTTTTCACCATGAGCGTGCACTTTTGGGGTTGAGCTTGAGGTTGACCGACACGAGGAGTTGGAGGATAGTTACGAGGTCGTCGGCGCAACTTTCATTTTTGGCTTTTGACCACGATGTCGTCGGCGAGACCTCGACGATCTTCCCTATATGATCTTTGAATATTGCGTCCACCATCCTTTGGTAGGTAGCTCGGCATTTTCGGGCGAAATGCATTTTTCGATGCGAAGACACCAAGTCGATGATGAACGCCGTTTTGGAGCATCCTCGTTACTCATCAAGACTTGGTGGTACCTTGCATGCGAGATCGAGCGAAGATTTCGTGGCCCGCAGTGCCTCCACCTTCTTGTCGATATCGGGAGGGGTAATAATCCTTTGGGCAGCATTTGTTGAGGTCGGTATAGTCGACACACATGTGCCACCCTCATTCCGGCTTTTGGACCACGACTGGATTAGCCATCCAGGTCGGGTACTTGACCTCGAACAGGATTTTGGCCTCCTGGAGTTGGGTCACCTCGTCTCTTATGACCTGGCTGCGCTCTGTCGCAAACCCTCTTTTCTTCTACCGAACTTGTTTGGTAGCCGGGTCGATGTTGAGTCGGTGAGTGATGAGCTCGGGTGGCACTCCGGTCATATCGAGTGGGGACCATGAGAACACGTCCTGTATTCCCTCGAGAAGGCATGCGGCGTGGTCCGGATATCACTGGGACCACAGGTGCCGACCATGGCGATATTGGAGGGTCGTCGTCATATAATTGGAGGTCGTAAGTCGGATCGTCACAGGCGGCAGCCTCGAGGGTTACGTAATTGCTGGGCACGAGGTAAGGCCACGTCTTGGGTTGAGACTCGTGGCATTCTTTAGGCGCCGTTTGGTCACCTGGATGCTTAGCACCCCACGGGTGGGTATTTGATGGTGGTGGTAGGCCGAGCGGACGGCCTGGTGGCGTAGAGCCGGTCTCTCCCGAGATGATGTTGTATGGAGGGAGCTCGGACCAAGAAGAACCGAATGGCTGGTGACCGACTTGGGAAGCACGTCCCACGATGACTGGAAGGGTGATAACGCCTTCTGGTTGGACCACCTCCTGAGTGAAGCTCCGTAGTTTGGACGGTGCGGGATATATTTGGATCCCTCCGACCTCGAGTTTGTCTAGGCAGCTTTGGAAAATGATGTCGATGTAGACCCTGTGGACGTTCTTGTTGCCCACCACGGCTTGTATAGTAATAGTGTCTTGGTGGGGCATGATCTTGGGCACTGGGTCATCATTGGAGAACACGATGCTCTCACCATCCCAGAGTCGTTTGTTTTTTGGCTCCTCGGGGATCGGTCTCGAGCTTGATTTTCAACGACGACCTCGTCGTACCTATGGGCAGTCCGATGAAGGCGTAGACTTGCTCCATTGCGTTGGGACCATCGTCCTCGTCATCTTGAGGTTGTGTCATCGTCGAGGTCGGCCCTGATTGTTGCCACCTCCATTCTTTCCTCTGCGCTTCTTATTCCCGACTCGGGTCGGCCGAGGTCTTCTTAAGCGCCTCCGCTGTGAGCTCGTCGATCTGCGAACTCGGGTTTGACAATCCTCGGTATTGTGACCATACCCTTGATGGTAATCACAATACTTGTCTGTCGACCTCTTCTTGGATCCTCCTTTTATGGGAGGGGTTTGGGAAGAGCTCGGTGGAGCTCAAATATTTCCGCCCTCGATTTGAGCGAGATGGTAGCGTTGCCACCGGGGTTTGGCGAGGTCAGAGCCTGGATTCGATCGGGCCTTTCTTAATC
Source organism: Salvia rosmarinus (assembly GCA_036937905.1). Taxonomy (NCBI): domain Eukaryota; kingdom Viridiplantae; phylum Streptophyta; class Magnoliopsida; order Lamiales; family Lamiaceae; genus Salvia; species Salvia rosmarinus. Next base: position 9,161,505 of record CM072820.1, on the reverse strand, counting down.
CTATCGAATGCACTTCGACGATCAGTGCCTCTTCCTCGATCATCTGGCTTCTTCCTCTCGACCTTCTGCTCGTCCCAGGTCTCTCTCTTCTTGCGATTTGACTCATCCCCTTTGGCGTGGTTGTCGACCCGGGTCCGAGGCTACCGTCGCGTCTTGACTTTTCACGGTGATCTCTTTGTTCGATCGCTAGGTCGGATCCCATTTTGAATGCATTGATGATGTAGAGATCGTTACTTTCATCAATTTTGAGGGACACCTTGATAAACCGCGAGACGAAATTTAACATCATCTCGTCTCGTCCTTGGCGGATGGTGAGCAGGTCGGACGATGGTTGCTGAGGTGGCATCTTCTGGTAGAAGCGTCATTTAAACTGATCCATGAGATCCTTGAAGCTGTGCTTGCTGTTCTGGCGGAGTGAGGTGAACCAACGTCGGGCGTTGGAGACCAGCACCTCGGGGAAGATTTTGCACATGTGAAAATCTTCCATTCCTTGATTCGCCATGTTGGTGGTGTAGGCAAAAAAGAAGTCGGAGGGATCCCCGAGGCCTTCGTAAGCAGCGATGTTGGGTGCCCGATATCGTTGGGCAAAGGCGTATCCAGGATTTCCCTTGAGAAAGGAGAGATAATCCGTCCGTGTCGGTCGAACCCCGGTAGCTCGTTGCCATCTCTTTCCGGAGGGGTGGGAGACCGGTAGCGACGCCTGTCGTCTCTTTGATGAGGAGATCTACTCTGTCTCTCATCTCATCTGTCCCGTTCGGCTCCGTGGACGGTGTGCCGAGGTGAGCGACTTCGGTATTTGTACCGAGGTGACCGACTCCGCGGGTGACGTCGTGGCGAATGATTGTGGTTGTCCCCTCGAGGTGATCGACTTCAGACGACGTGCCGAGGTGGCGTTCTCGGCTATCTCGCCGAGGTGGGCGTTGATTATTTCGGAGGGGCGAACGACCTCGGGCGCCCGTGACTACCAGTCCGGGCGTTCTTGAGGTGCTCGCTCCATTTGCCCTCTGGTTGAGGAAATTCTGGAATTGACCGATGTTGGCGTTGAGGAATTCGGACACGGCTCGGCCGAGGACCTCGTGAGATGGGTGGATTGTTTGTTCACCAGCGTTGAGATCGGCATCTTCCTCTTCGATAGGGCGGCGATCACGAGGTGTATAGGAAGGTTTTCTATGTAACCTCGGTGTATTGTTCTTGTCGGCCTCCGCGATCCCCTTTCCCACTGCGTGACCACTGATCGGGGTCTTGAGCGGTTGTTGCCAAGCACCACCGCGGTGCTAGCATTCGCACAGTTCTTGCCATTGATTTGTGTAGAAAAGCGAAGCTTTTGTTCAAATGTTTCCAGACGGCGCCGTGATGATAAATCTTGTGTGCGAGATTTATGAAAGCGATAAAGAACACGAGAGACTTTTCGTTGTTCGATCAAGAATAAGATCTACGTCACGGAGGTGATTCCTCCATACTTTCACTATGTCGGATTACAATGAATGTATTGAAAAGCTCTAGTATTCAAATAGTTGCTAACCCTTCAACCTAACCTCTATTTATACATGTAGTGGATCTATAAAGATTGTACTGGATCCCTTGCCTTGTGGGATCCGATCTCATTCTATATCTTGATCCTTGAATATCTCCTTTAATATCTCTTCTTCGATTTGGTCTTGAATAGGGTTTAGATGTTGGGCTTCAGGCTTAACCGTGTAGGGCTGTCCATTAGATCAGACCTAGTTCACTTAGGCTTGCCATTGGGCCTGAGCGGTTGGGCCATATCCCATAACAATAAAAAAAATGATTATTGATTCAATAATCACAACAATATTTACAGGGTGCATATTTAAAGGGATGTGAATGATTGAGTCAAGTTGATTTTTTCATGTCCAATATTTATTTTTTACTTTTGTATTTTATTTTGAGGAATCTCAAGTCTCACTTGCTATGCAAGTGAATCGGTTATTTACAAGTTTGCGTTTAAACTGTATATATAGAAAAATCTTAAGGAGGTATATTAACTTAAACTTATTATCTGATTATGATTACTTGTTATGTTCTGATATTTATTTTTTAGATATTATAATATTATTGCTAAATTATAACTATAATAAAGAATTAAAGTGATGATTGGTAAACAAGAATGAGGTTAGATGAGATTATAATGGATTTTGGAATTGAGCGATGATATGAATGAAATAAAATAAACATGTGATTCTTTTGGTTGATCGTATAATGAATGAACAAATATGAATGAAATGAAAGAAATGGAATTACCATTATTTTATAATAATAATAATAATAATAATATTAATATTAATATTAATAAAATAATAATGATAATGATAAAAATAATAATAATAATAATAATAATAAGAAGAAATAATAAAATTATTATTTTATAATTGGTTTTATTATTATTTATTATAACTAATTTTAAGATAAAAATAAAGAATAGTTTTGTTAGGAAAAAATAATTTATCGATCTCGTGTTCATGGAAATAGGCAATGGCATAGGGAGGAGAAAATGATTAATCCCATATTCATGATAATGAGATTCATTTGGAAATAATGATTCTTGATGTAAAAACTTACTAACTATATGATTGGAAATGGATGTATGAATTACCATTTCATTCTCATACCATTACTGGATACCAACCATTACCTATTCACCAAAATATATAAAATTGACATATTTCTAAAGGTTAGTGAAAAAAGAAGGATTTTTTATAAAAGGGTTGGCATCTAAATACATGAACTTTTGACATATTTTAGTTTTTTCAACGAACTTTAAAAATTATTAAATAAATATATGAACTTAACATTATTACGATTTTTCACAAATTGAATGATGGTCAAAATTGAAATTGACATGGCAGTCGACATGGCACCACTTCATCAAAATGACATCGTTTTATCTATACAATATATATTAATCAACGATTAAATAGTACTGAACTTTGGGTCCACTTTGGTTTTCCCATGAATTTTAAAATTTGTCAATAAATACATGAACTTAATATTATGTAATATTCTTTACAAATTGAATGACGGTCAAAATTAAAGCTGACATAACAATTGACGTGACACCATTTTATCAGAATTATGTCGTTTTACTTATACAATATGTATTTAAAAAATCTTAAATACACCTCACAACTCTTTCTAACCTATGTCTTATAATAAGTTGAGGTTAGAGAAAAAGAGATGGGGTGGGGTGCGGTGTGAGTGTGAGTTCAATTGGATTTAAGATTTTTTAATACATATTATATAAGAAAATGACGTCGTTTTGATAAAGTGGTGTCACGTCGATTGTTATGTCAGCTTTAATTTTGACTGTCATTCAATTTGAAAAAAATTACAATAATGTTAAGTGTGTATTTATTAACAAATTTTTAAAGTTCGTTGTAAAAATCAAAATGGACCCATAGTTCATATATTTAAATGCCAATTAATATATAATGTATAAGTAAAAAAACATCGTTTTGATGAAAACTGACTGTAATTCAATTTGTGGGAAAAATCACAATAATGTTAAGTTCGTATATTTATTAATAATTTTTAAAATTCGTGAGAAAAATCAAAATAATCCCAAAATTCATATTCAGGCATCAATAACTCCTTTTTAAATAATTTAGATAAGAACACACTCTTTCAGGCAAATTCATAAAAGTCTATTGACTAGCCACTTTTTGTTGTTAGGTCTAATTCAGCATAATTTATGATTGTTTGACATTTTCTATTAAATTTTTGAGAACTTAAAATTTTTATACTAGGAGTTTTTGAAGCTGCCGGAAACTAGGGTAGGAAGAGGGGAATGAAGCTGCGACATAATCCTCCTTCCCACCGTTGATAGATCCCCTCCCCTACCCACCTCCGCCAACATCAATCCCGACTCCGATTTCGATTCCGATTCCGACTCCCTTCAATAAAATAGGCCAAAAGAATCAAGAAGGAAAAAAATGATAAATTAAAGAATGAAAAGAACTTTAAAAAAAAACAAACAAACCATGACATTTTAGACATTAGCACTCAAACAGCGGCTAAATAATTACATTTCTATGAAGCAGACATATTTTTTTTTTATAAAAAAATAGTTAGTTTTATATAATGAAACAAAATATTTCATGCTTAAATTTCGAAGTACGTATAGTTCAATATTCTAGAAAATAACTTATGATGCGTCTCTCAAATTTAAAATTGAGTATTACAAATATTCGTAATTCACAAACATAAAAATTCATGTTAATTTAATATTATTATTTTGTTAATTAATTATATTAATAATTACTAAAATATCACGTATGATCAGCTATAATGTGACCGTATAGCTTTATTGTTTTGCTTAACCCTCATTTTGACTAGTATATGTGTGGGTGGATCAAGTCATCCTCTTTATACATACACGATTCATTTCGCAATTGTTTCTTTTCGGTAAAGTTGAACCTTCAAAGATATTAGTTTTCAATGCTGCAATTAGTCATTAAACATATTTCCCGAACAATCTAAATGATAGAATGCAATCTGGAAACTTTTCTAGATTTTTATTTTTTTTATTACAGAAACTTATCTAGATCTTTCACTTTCACTTAAAAAAACTTATCTTGATGTTCTTGAAAAAGAACAATAAACAGACAAAGTCATTTCAAAAAAAGAAAATCATGATAAGATTATATAATTCTATAAAGTAGAATTATATATAATTACATACGTTTTTTTGAAAAACTATGTACTCTCCGTACCCAATCTTTTAATTTGTTACACTACATGATCAATTATTATTTTAATGGTTTTGAATTAAAAAAGTTGATCGAATGTCAATCAAGTTTGTCACACTTCACATTTATTCTGCAAAACAGTTTACAATTTGAACTGAAGTGCTGACACTTTCTTTCTAAATGATTGCCCAATTTTAACTACTTGATTGCATTAGTTGTTTAGTTAATTAACTTACAATTATATTATGAATATAAGAATTTGTCTACCGTCAATCATTGAATCATGTTTTAAAAATAAAAATTAACATAAATGAATCAAAAAATTAATTAACAACGAAAAAACATAGTTTTCAGTCTGTTTTAATTAGCCTGTTTTCGGTCGACCGAAAACAGAATAATTCTCGATCGGAATCAGAGAAAATAAATCAAGGATAAATTTATGAATACTAATTATTTATAAATGTTTCCGATCGACCGAAAACAAGAAATTCTCGATCGAGCGAGATAAAATAAAATAAGGATGAATTGATGAATATCGATTATTTATTGATGTCTCGATCGTGAAACAAGAAATTATCGACCGGAGACATCATTTTATCGATCGAAGAGAACTTTTTTTTTTTGCTTTGGGAATTAAATTTAAATGAATGTATGATATTTATTGATGTCTCCTGTCGATCGAAAACAAGAAATTGTCGACCGGAGACATCATTCAAAATGCGTGTATTTTGATAAAGAAAACATAATTATGAGTTGGAATTTTAGAATTTGAATTTTGACAAAAAAAAAATATATTTTAATATAATGGGTATATGCTGTAGGATATTTTAGAAATGATTATGGATTGTATGTGTTTTTACAAAATTGGATGATTAAGTTTGTGTCCATTCTCTAAATAAAATTAAATCTCTTGCTTCCAAGCAAAAACATTTTAAAACTCTTGATACAAAGTGAAATTACTATATATCACGAATCTTTTGTTTCCCATACCCTTCACGCAAAAAAGGTAATTAATCATTTAGATATGCGTTTACTTTTTATGATTAACATTTCCTTTAAAATTTGATAGATTAAATATATATGATAAAATAATTTTTATTTATCAATCTTTTGTTTACTACAAGGGATTAATGTAAGATTAAAAATAGGATATATAATTTTCTCTCTGTTTGGAGGATTATTCTAATCCACCTATATTGGTTGGATTGAAATCAATAAATAGAAACCTAAATGATTAAAATTATCATATACTTTGGTATATCCTCAAATGTTAATCTTTAAGACGGTGTTTACTTTACATGATTAGGTTGGATAGATAAAATTAATATAATATAATCAAGTGTTTATTTTTAAGGATTAGTATTTGAAGATATCCCAAAGCCCGGATTATTTTAATTCTTTGAATTATTCTCCATTAATTTTAATCCAACCAATATAGGTAGGATTGAAATAATCCTCTAAATAAAGGGAGAATTATTTATCCCAATTTTAATCCTTCACTAATCATTTGTAGTAAACAAATGATTGATAGATAAAAATTATCTTATCACACATTTAATCCATCAAATAGTCAATCATTCAAAATGTTAATCATGAAAAATAAACACTCCTAAAAGTAAACACATAATTATACTGAATTAATTTTATCTATATAATCTAATTATATAAAGTAAACACTGTAATAAATATTACTTTGGTAAATAGAAGCTTCCCAATTTAGGCTAGTTTTGTCTAATCCAACTTAAAATTTGACTTCCCAATTAATTCATGAACATTTAAAACACATACCTAATTTAGAACAACCTAAGTGCAATACCTAATCTAGTCTAATAACTTTTCACATTTTTAGTCTATGTAGGCACTTAAGTGGTCCGATCTCTCTTGCTCGACGGTTTAGATTTCGAACCCATTCCTCTATGATTCCCAATAATTTTAGTATTGAAATTGTACTATACAACTTACTAATATTTTTCGTATAATTTCTTTTCATTCTTTAATTATTGAATTTGGACTATACAACTTACTATATGATCTTCAATTTTGATGTTCGACGTTATTAGAAGAAGCACATACAATACCCACGTACACAAGAAAATACACACACCAATGCCAGGTGGCACATTCTATCTTAGAGATGGATAGGGTGGTGTTGGTAATAAAGAGTTCGAGAATTGCTAGGAAATGGTCCAAGCATCCTATTCTTGGTTACAACCACCCCTCCACCACCCACCCACCCCCACCGTGATACTACCGGTGGATTGCATTAAAAATAATAAATATTTAATGAAATTTATAATATATTACTAAATTGCATATATATTAAGTCGAATAGTTAATACGAAGTATTATTTAGTAAATATATCATCGAATGAAATCATCAAATCTCAAATCGCAAATCCCATTCATTACATTCACAAAACTCTTCCGTAATTCCCCCCAAATTTGGCCTCCACAATTTCGTACGAATAATAAATTACCTTCCGATACTTTACTATGTACGATTTCGTGTATATTATCAATTAATTGGATCCTCTTAATATAATGCATCAAATATAACATACATGAAGCCACCATTCCCACACCCATAAATTTTTGAGGTGGTCTCCTGTACATCCGTCTCTACATACAGACTTTTGATATTTTTACGTAGTGTAAATGATATTTTTCTTCAATATAAATGATAATTTTTAAATTATATGGTAAAAAATAAATGATATTTTTCTTTAATATAAGTGATATTTTTTTAACAACAAATTATATTTTTGTACGTCCGCATGATGTGGACTGATGTACAGAAGTTTTTGTGTAAATTTTTTAGTGTTATGTTTGTGCAATTGTACTTTATATAATTTACTAAATATAGCATTCAATGAAATCAAATCTCAAGTCCCATCAAATACTTAATATAATTTGCCAAATCTAGCATCGAGTAAAACCTTCAATCTTAAAACACATCATACTTTAAACCATATCCCTCCATTCATCACACTCACAAACCTCTACAATTTTTTAAGATACAAATTTTAATAAATTATACTCCATCTATTCACTAAAAATAATATTTTTTATGATACAAATTTTAATAAATTGTACTAGATATAAAATGTGTATAGAAATGATTATACATTGTAAGTGTTAAAGTAATATTTTTTTTATATAAATAAATGGATAGATTGAAAGTAAAAATAATGAAATTTATATAGGACATGTCCCAAAGAAAAAAATATAAATTTTTTATAGACGAATCAAAAATATAATTAAATATAAGCTTTTGAAGAATAGAGTAAATATTATAGAAGTGATCTTCTGTACATACGTTCGTACATATGGACTTTGATATTTTTCTTCAGTGTAAATGATATTTTCTAAATTATAAGATAAAAGTTATTTTCTTTAATATAAATAATATTTTTCTCAATAACAAATGATATTTTTATCTACGAATGAACTGGGTTTTTTGTGAATATTTTATATCCTTTCACACCTACAGCTACAAGCCACAAAACCCCTCCATGAGATTAGACACATTTTAACCGGACGATTTTGCCCCTAGCCTTGTATTCAAGCTTTGTGAGCAGATAGTATAAAACAAGAAGCCACATAGGGGTTTTAGCACAATTTCCCAAACCCATAAGAGGTTTTATATACTGTAATACCATTTGTCTCTCGCTTATCTTTTTTCCATTTTTACTTTAAAATTGTCTTGTTTGCCACTCCCATTTTCTATTTTTCTTTTAAGTGTGTAATTTATTCGCGTCACGTAAAGTAGAAACAGACGTCCAAAATTTATCTTCTTAGTCAAATTATTCATCAGGTAATTGTTTTTTTGATTGTATATATTTTGTTATAATTCTCTTGCGTGTGTTGTTGGTGCGTCCATTTTGCATTTTTTTCCCCTTATTCTCTTCGTCTCTGGATTTGAGATCGTGTTGGGGGTTTATCTGAATCTGGTAAGATTTTGGGTTTTGTTTGCTTATTTTGTTGTTTTGATCAACTGATTTGATTTCCGAGTGTAATTGTGGAAATTCAAGTTGATCCTGCAGAGATCTGGCCAAATTCGCGGAATTATGTGAGTTTTTGGGTGATTGATGCGCTTAGAAGCGAACAATGGGTTTTCGTTAGAACCGAGAGTCGAATCTGGAATTTGAAGTTGTTTTGATTTCTTCATTTCTGCGAGAGAGAGATCGTCCGGGGGGACCACGCTGTTATACATATACACACACATAATATCAAATTTGGGATGGTCTGAAATCTGATCAGGCTCTGGAATCATATAATTGGATCTGACGAGTGTTACGTCTATTTTTTTGGTTGCCTAGAAGCTGCCGATGGATAAAGAATTATCTTTATCGTTCTAATTGTTTCGTCTCGTTTGGAGTCAACATAATTTATTTGAATTGTACGAGGCCTCATCCATTTACGATCTTCAGTTAAAAACAGAAATCAAAGTTCTAGCTGGATCCATCCGGAGAACCTTCTTTATTTTCTAGCTAAATGATCTCGTTCTGTTGCAGTTTGTAACAGAGACGCAAAATCTCTTCTTTTTCTTTCTATTACGCCACTCTGTTTGATTTTTAGATCTGAGTTCTCGATGGTTTTCTATTTTAGATTTCCTATACGTATGTTTAATCTGTATACAATTGTCGAGTCTCTGTTTGTCTTGTGTTGTGGAAAATAATTTTTCATAATGTTTTCTGAAATGTTACATTAGCATTACTCTCTCTATCTCTCTCTCTGTGTGTGTGTCTCCTTTTCTTTTCGCATGGATTTTAATTCCACATTGATCACCTATGTTCCAGATGATTATGAGTATTTGTTTACTTCGCGCATCTTTATTTATGGATGTATAGTTCCCTACTTGCTCTTTGATATGCTCTTGTTTCTTGATATTTATAAAAAGCCTTGCTGAACGTCCTGTAGGTTCATATTTCTTAAACTGGAGATCTCGTAGTGGCATGCTTCCTAGAATATGGTACCGAAAAAGAGGCTGGATTATCGGTTCAATGGTCGTCGAACCCCCATTATTCCCAAGGCTCCCAGATCAATCAGGGTAACCATGTTTTCCATTGCTTTACATAATGTTCAGTATGTGGCCGGGCACCTGATGTTTGTTTGTCATCCCAGAAGAGATGCTCACGCATGAATCCAGTCGAGGACAACAAACTTTGTGCCTTTGAATTACTTGCAGCGGTAGCCGGTAAGTTGTTGCAGGAGAGTGAAAGTTCTGTCTCAAGTAATGTAGAAGCTCATGCGGGTAATTTCAAAAATAAGAATGTGAAGGGGCAGACTATAGATGAGCGAACTCCAAAATCTGAGAGCATTGACCATGGAAGTTGTGCTGAAAGTTCGTTCATGCCTGAAACATCTGTTCAGGAGCCCGCTCTCTCATCCAAATTCCAGGGACTACCACAAACAGATAACGATTCTGTCCTGGAACACATTTCTGTGTTTGCAAGTCGTGATGTCTTGAAGAAACTTGATTGTGATTCGGTACAGGGAACCTGTCAAGTCAATGATGCAGATGGAAATACCAACTGTGAAGTTGGGGGCTCTGTCTTTGTTGGTAATAATATCAATCTTAGAGTAGAGGGTCAGCAAGGCATACATTCGGGGGATGACGCTAACACTTCGAATGTAAAGGATCCTATTGGAGAACGTGTGAATAGTAATATGCTAATTAAATCAGGTAATAGTGTACAGTTGCCCTTGTACAGGGACACCGTTCCTCATACTTCACTGCAAAAGCAGTGGAATACTGTAAAATTAGGAATTAGAGATGATGACGATAATTATTTTGGGTGCAATAAACTGAGCACCAAGTTTAGGCCATTTAGGCCACAACCGCGCACTGGCCACCGAAGAATAAGGAAGATGCTGACATCAAAATACAGGAAGATGGCTCCAAAGCAAAGGAGTTGGGAATTTTATAACTCTAGTAAGTGGTGGTTGCTTGCTTATCTGAGTTTGAGTTAAAGTTTTCCGCTTTTTTTAGTAATCTAGTCTGCTCGAGCATATAATTATCCCTATTCAACTAACTGTATCCCTTCCTTTATGTTTTTGGATTTTTCAGGGGATGGTGTGAAGTCATTTTACCAAAATAGGAAGAGAATTTATACCCAAGAGAGATGTCTGCAAGCACCCATCAAGAAAAGGAAATTGTTTGATCACAGTAGTACAGTTGCACATGATCAGGATGCCAGTAGTCATAGCATCACTAATTCACCTGAGAAGGGGATGTGCATGGATAAGAGTAACTCAGGCATCAAGTTGGAAAGAGGTCCTCTATCATACTTATTATTTGAAATTCTTTCTGTTGGCATCATATCTAAATAAGTATTGCTATATCTTGCAGTCAGTGGTGCATCGAGTACAGTGAAGGGTCATAAAAAAGGCAAGGATCCTCATGGTATCAGAATTATCCTTCTGGAACATTCAATTTTTTTAGTCTTTTATCTCTATTTCTTGACATGAAGAAGTGCTTACACTTGTGTTGTCTCTTCTTTCAGTGAAGTTCAGCATTAAGTCCTTTAAGGTTCCGGAACTTTATATTGAGGTCCCTGAAACTGCAAGTGTTGGTTCTTTGAAGGTTTGTGTTTGTTCACTTTCCTGATTTATTAGAATTTAGAAAACATAGGGCTCTAGGATAAGGTAGTATGAGAAATCATCTAATTTATTTATTATACCTGGATTCCTAATTTGTTTTGCTATAATGTATTTCATGATACTAGTTAATATGTTACTCCTGCAACTCACTATGCTGGGTAAATTCATTCAAACAAGTATTAAGTTATCTGCTTTTCTACATCGTTTTATAGAGAACTGTGATGGAGGCAGTTACTGCTATTCTTGGAAGTGGAGTACGAGTTGGGGTAGTTCTTCAAGGAAAGAAAGTCCGGGATGACAACAGAACTTTGCAGCAGGCTGGTATTTCTCAGAATAGCAATCTTGACACTCTGGGTTTTACTTTAGAGCCGAGCTTTACAAATATTTGCTCTTCAATGACTACCAAAACACTTCCCCCAGTATTGGCTTGTGATGCAAATCAGGAGTCACTGAGGTATGATCATTTCTTAAGCTAATCTGTTGGAGTTTTATCTATCTGTACTGTTGGTAATCGCTATCTTGGTATCTGTTCTTCTAACAAACATGTTTACCTTTCCTTAAAAAGGAATTGTAATAAACCTTCTATTCTAGAATTTGCTAGCAGTCGGTTGCCTATTGATGAATATATATTCAGATGGTAAAAAACACACAAGCCTTAGTTGTTCATTTTTATCTTGTTTTCTCTCTAGTTGTGGTGGTGATGATGGTACTCCTTCCCTGAACTCGGTTGCATCCTGTGCGAATATCTTTTAACTGACACATCACTGAGTTCCTTAGATTCAATATTCATATCACTACTGTTATCTAAGTTGAGACTGAAGTTATTGTTTTATCTCTAATTTAATGGAAGCTGTGCACCTTATTTCTGTACTGATTTGACCCACTTCTTGTGTATCATGTTCTCTAGGTCTCCTGCCACTCCAATGGTTGATTCAGAGATTTCAAATGCCTCAGTAGATCCCACAGTTATAAGTAAAGTTGATGATGATGTGGTTACCAGTGATTTTATGTCCACCCCACAGACTCCTACAAATAAGACAGTGAATGGAGCAGTTCCTGATTCCAAGGCATTAGTTCCAGTTTCTCCAACAAGCTCGGAGTCACTTGCAGTAGTTTCAGTGAACCCCAAACCCAAAAAGAACGAACTGTCGCAGCGCAGAACTAGGAGACCATTCTCGGTAGGTGAGGTTGAGGCACTTGTTGAAGCTGTTGAAAGACTCGGGACCGGAAGGTAAGAATGTAGTACAAAAACCTAAGAATGTAGTACAAAAACCTTGGCTTGATACAAATCTAGGCCGTCTTACATTTTCTTCTGATCCACCCCATTAGATTTTTTTCATTTCTAATAACCTTTTGCAGGTGGCGTGATGTCAAAATGGGTGCTTTCGAGCATGCAGATCACCGGACATATGTCGACTTAAAGGTATGCTGCACATCATTCCATTAGATTTAGATGTGTGGCTGTGTCATTTCTTATGTCAGTTAGGGATATACTTAGTATCTTGCTTATATTGTTGTATTGGTCTTAGCAATTTGTTTGGCTTTTTCGGTTTGAGTTTCTCTCTCTTCGTATTTTCTATTCCTGTCTGTTAGGATGTGATAATTTTATATTATCTGCATTGGACAGACTGTTAGGCATATAATATTACCAACTGAATCTCATGATTTATACATTAACATTAAAAGGCCAAGGAATCTTTCACATGGGATGTTTTGGATAGTCTTAAAGACTCATGAAGATATATTAGTTAAGCAAATTAACCAGCTTTACTCCCATGTGATGTGGATTTTGTTGTTTATACAGGATAAATGGAAGACTTTAGTTCACACGGCTGGCATATCTCCTCATCAAAGAAGAGGAGAGCCGGTGCCACAGGATCTGTTGGATCGCGTCCTAGCTGCACACTCCTATTGGTCGCTGCATCAGTCGAAACAACAGGGTAAACAACCCGTCGAACCCCTTATAACTGTGGATCCTGACAAGGAGATAGTAGGAGGAGCTTGAATGATGACAACTTCTAGTTACTGAGGTGTAAAAAGTATGTACTTTTAGGGAATATATGACGCTGGAGGTGTAAAGTGCGCGTCGTGTTTTAAATTTTTTCTTGGTTCTAGCAATCTCACTCACTGATTTGTTGTTCTTAAATTACTTTGGTTAGACTGATGTTTATCTTTTGTACATGATTTGTGGAATAAAGGTGTTTTTTTAACACGAGATTGGGTGGTTGATGTAGTATTGTAGTGATTGTGTTGGTTCTTATGATTCTTTTGAATATAGATTGTTCAATTCTTGAATAGTAAAAGCCACTATTTTAACTCTCTACATGCGTCTTCCCATTTATTAATTCATCACCAATTGTTTCCATACACTATTTTCGTATAATTTCAAATAAATTTAACCAACTTTATTTTTTCAAAAAAAAAAAAGAAAAAGGAATTTGTGAGACTGCGTTTTTGTTTTGAGTTGGAGCCTTGGAGGAGGAAAGAACGAGTTTAGATCCCGCTTCCTTCTACAATTGGTAAAATCTTGTGTACGGTTCACCAATTTCTTATTAGAATTTATTAATTATAATTCAGATTTAATTATCTGGTTACCAATTCCTTGTTAGGATTTTTTAATTTCTAATATTAATTATAGTTGGGATCTACGTACCCACTTCACCGAACCCCTTATTAGGATTTCTGATTTTTTGTTAGAATTTATTAATCACAATAATTTGATAGGTTGGATGCATGAGAATGTATCTCTATATAATTTAAATTTTAGTATTCGTTAGTTCATTATTTTTTTATATATATAGAATTCTTGAACATTAAAAGCTGTGTGAGATGTAATAGATATTAAAGTATCAAACAAATGAAAAAGTATGCACGTTATCAAACAAATGGAAAAGTAGCATTGACGGATCTTTCCTTTTAAATAGTTATCTTATGATCTTTCATTTCATAATTGATGACTTGATTAAGACAAGTGCTTATAAAATATGAAACTTCTTTAAGCAGTAAATTAGCAATGAGATGCAAATATAAATTATGCATCAATCCAATTCAAATATAAATAGTTTGATGGCGATTAAGTATTAACGAAAAACTTTTTTAGTATATTTTTTTCTCTCACGTTCAAATAGACGTATTTGAATGAGCATCAAACTCTTACAAGTTTGTTAGACGAAGAAAACAATATAATTTAGATATCTCTTTATTTGTGTGATACGAAGAAAAAAGTTCCAACTGGACTCCAATCCGAGTTCAGAGAATTTTCATAGAATATATAAATGTATTACATCATCTCTTATGTGATAATATTTTATTAATTTAATTGGAATTCAGGAAATTTTCATAGAATATATAAGTGTATTACATCTTCTCTCATCCTCTCTCAATTAATAAAATATTATCATGTAAGAAAAGATGTAATACATATACATGTTCAATAGAATTTTTCAGTTTAAGAATAAAACAACACCAAATATTATTAAAGTAGAATTGATATTAAATATTGTCAGAGAAAAGGAATAGCTGTGATTGGTTGGTATATTCTGTAAGTAGATGCGGTGTTGATTTTAGAGTTTGGCGGTGAGGTAGAGAAGCACGTTGGAGCACGTGACTGTTATTTGTTAATGCTATCGCCTCAAAAAGCTGGACACATATGATTGGCTATGCCACCTCACACTTTATACTGTAAACTATTATAATATTATATTATTAAATAATACTCTGTTATCTGTATTTTTTTAAGTCTTTTAATAAATACTATATCTCTTCTAAAAATACACGATCTACTTATTTTTATTATTTTAATTATTTAATATTGTCTTTTATCTATTTTTTTATCTATTTAATCACTTTATATTATTATTTAATTAATTATATCGAAAAACAAATCATATTCAATGGATGAAAAAAAATATACAGATGTAAATCTAATTAAATAATACTCTGTTATCTGTATTTTTTTAAAGTCTTTCAATAAATACTATATATCTTCTAAAATACACGATCTACTTATTTTTATTATTTTAATTATTTAATATTGTCTTTTATCTATTTTTATCTATTTAATCATTTTATATTATTATTTAATTAATTATATCGAAAAAACAAATCATATTCAATGGAGGAAAAAAATAATATACAGATGTAAATCTAGTATAACCATTACTGTTGGGACAACTCGTCCAAACTATCATTTTTCTTCAAGATTTTTTTATAAGGGTAGATTATATCTTACCGTTTGAATCAAAATGTTTTAAACCAATTGATATAATAATTTAATATATGAACTAAACACGAAGTTAATAAAAGTATTACGGATATTAACTGTATGGGATATAAACTAGTACGACTTTTCGGATGCTAGCATGAAGTTTATAAAAAGAAATATTTGTCTATAAATTATTAAATTTTCACTAAATTCTGGTTCTGTATACCAAATTTAGAACTGCGTGATAATTATCGAACTTTTGATTTGTTCTGATTTTTCACATGAGTATGATTCCGGTCAAGACTAACGCTAAAATAGAACCCTGAAAAAACTGAGTTAGTGAAATCATCCGATGATTAAAACGACATTGTTTTTATTAACCAAAACGATTTCGTTTAGGCTAAAATGTGATGTATTTACAGGTAAAATAGATTGAGAATTATTGGTCATCTTCAAGTTAGAGCGTAGAACAGAGGGTCAGGAATTGAAGAGAGATTGAGAGGCAACAAGCGAGAGGTGCTGGAGATAAGAGAAAGTTAGTGGGTTCTGCAATGACTACTTCTTCATCCGATGATTAGGCAGGTTTGACGAATTAGAGGATGAAGAAGTAGCCATTGCAGAACCCACTAACTTTCTCTTATCTTCAGCACCTCTTACTTGTTGCCTCTCGATCTCTATCTTCGATCACTGAACTCTTGTTCTACGCCTTAATTTAAAAAAGCGCCAATAATTCCCAATCTATTTCACGGGCAAATACATCAAATATCGTTTTAATCATCGGATGATTTTATCAACTCAAATTTTTCAGTATTTCATGTCAGCGTTAGTCTTGGCCGGAATCATAGTTGTGTAAAATCAAAACAAATCAAAAGTTTGATAATTATAATGCAAATTTTAAAATTGGTATACAAAATCAAATTTTTGTGAAAATTCAATAATTTACTGACAAATAACCCTTATAAAATTTGTATTACAAATAAGATGAAAACTAAATGATATACAAAGCAATGATTTGAGACTAGACACATTAGCTTTTCGATGCCGTAAGTTAACCTTCGTGACATTTTTGTTAGTTTTTCGAAAATTTATACATTTATTTACAATTATTAATATTTCATGATATTTTTATTAGAACATCAATAATTTATGATTTGAAATGTAGTTTGCCTGTTAATATTATATAAGGTGTTTTTCCTGTTATTTTTGGGAGTCAATTCAAGGACAAAATCTATTGTGAGGAAGTCCTAACGTGAGGATGAGATGAACAATACTTAATTTTAAAATTTCGATTGATTGTGATTCTCATATTTCTTAATTAAATATGATCTCATTTTTAATTGAGTGTAATTCTCACACGTCTTCGTGTGAGAACATTCTAAAAGAAACCGCATCGGATTCATGATGGAGTGCTGGGAAAATGGCCGGGAAAACTGGCAGCTCTCCGCGAAAAACACTTGAAAATATGAACATTTGATACTCAGACATCACTAAAATATAATGACCTACTTCAACAAAGATTGCTAAAACAAACTCTAGCGGCAATATAAAATTAAATTCACTATATTTTTTTGTGCATTTACAACCAGAAAGGGTCGGATGGCTGAGTGTGAAAAATGTCGATGTTCAGATGCAGTGGCGGAGCCAGGAAATATTTCCTGGGGGGCCCAATTAATAATAATTTTAAAAGATAATAAAATAAAATTATAAAATAATAATAATTTAAATAATATAATGAGTTTATTATAATCCTTTTAGAATTTTGATTGATAATATTAATTCACATATAAAACTTTATTATTTGCATATATCTTTTATTTTATCAATATAAAATAAATTATAGAAAAATAAAAGAAATAGCATTTTATCAACATAAAATAAATTATAGAAAAAAGGAAAATGAAAGAAAGA
>CM072820.1:9104084-9139084 GCA_036937905.1 Salvia rosmarinus | reverse complement strand
ATAGGAAATATTTTGTTGGTTATTCGTTGTTTCGATCGAATTCACCTACTTTCCGATCGGTGAAGGCTTCTCCGGTCGACCGGGAGAAGCCTTCACCGATCGGAAAGTAGATCGAAACAACGAATTGTTTCAATATATTTGTTGTCTCCGATCGGAAAGTAGGTGAATTCAAAATTGAATTAATTTGTTGTACCAATTGAACTTTTCGATCGGTGAAGGCTCTCTCGGTCGATGGGAGAAGCCTTCACCGATCGGAAAGTTCAATTGGTCGATCGAGACAACAAATTAATTAGTTATTAATATTTAGTTATTAATTGAATTATTTAATTTTCTAATTATTAGTTATTAATTGAAATTATTAATTGAATTTTGTAATGATGCGGTATTAATTCAATTATTAGTTATTAATTGAAATTATTAATTGAATTTTGTATAATTAGTTGTTAATTATTAGTTATTAATTGAAATAATTATTAGTTATTAATTGAAATTATTAATTGAATTTTGTAATGATGCGGTATTATTTTGAAGGCAATATGTCGCATTTACGGTATGTTTTCGTGTGAACCCTTAGTATGTTTACCTTAAATATATTTTGTAATTGAGATTGGATAAATGTTGGTAGATGTGATTGAATAATATGATTGTATATGATTGAATATGAGTAGTTGAATTATGTTATTGAGATTGGATAAATGTTGGTAAATGTTATTGAATAATATGATTGTATATAATTGAATATGAATTATGTTATTGAGTATGTTAATATTGTTTATGGCTTGTATGTTTTCGAGATATCTTTTGGAATATGATTGAATAAATAGCGTTTATGGTATATGATTGAATAATATTTCATTTATGGTTTAGAATGGTTAAATTGTATTACTTAATTATGGCGATTTTGATAGGTGATTTGTAGTTCTAATTATTTTTATATTTGTATGATAGGATGTTTATTGATGCGAATTATATACAAATGAAATAATTATTGTAGTAGTTTGTTGGTTTGTTATGCGTTGTGTAATATGTGACATTGATATAATTGTAGGTCGATCCTGTTTTCTTGAGGCCTACCACGATAAATGGTGGCGGATGTAAAGACTTATTATAGGACTGATTATTTTAAATATATTAAGAATGTCTTGCTAGATAAGGCGTGAAGAGTTGGTAGATATGTTTAGGGGGTTGCTTTGGTCATCGATTGATTGGACTCCGGGCCTAAGTCTAGTTTTTCTTTGCACCATTTAGTCTCCCGTCCGATAGAGCCTACGATCCGGAGATGTATTTTTCATCAATGGAAGATATATATGTTTTCGATTAAAGATTATGCTCTAGTCACCTACCGCAATTTGGGTCATCATCATTTGATCCCACACTAGACTACGACTTGAGCGACGTTGAGGTCTATAGTCTTTTTATGGGGCACAGATTACATTACGTAATCTAGTAGATAGATTTTGTAGTTGTGATTTTAGTGATGATGTAGATCTTCGTCACTATTTACGTGTGGCCCACGTTATTACCCTCTATGGGTTCGTATTTGGATACGATACGGGAAGATAATAGCTGATTGGGTTTGGGCATTGGTTGACGATCCGGAGGCATTTTGCCGATTTTGTGGGGCCTACGGTTACGGATATTGAGATATTATACGACGTGATGTCAACCTAATGCTCAATACCACTTTTACGGACCGATCCGGGCACTATATGCTTGGTCACTCGAGATCATACCAGGCTTGGGAAGTATAGCTGGGACGTACATCAATCCCACAGCGTATCCGAGAGTGTTGAGGTGGAAGTTCAAGAGTAGGCTCTCACCGTGACTTCTGATCACTTTTGAGCAAGAGGTATTGAATTTTATTATAATTTTAAATCATGTATGAGGTATTGTATTTATTAGAATATTAAATAACATCTTTCAATTTATTGTAGGTCGGTTATCATCTCACATCCATCGAGCCGGACTCATTCGAGGTTAGCACCGTTTACTGGGTGTCTGTCTCACACCCCTCTCCACTCGGTGTGACTTTTGTTATACCGTCAAATCCTTTGAGGGAGGGACGACAGTTCCCTTCTCGTCGTGGTGTGTCTCATCCACCGGAGGTGGATGAGCCTCGACGTAGACGTCGAGTTCCGAGGAGGGCTCCACAGTTTGTTGAGGATCCTGATCTTTCAGGGTCTCCATCAGAGCAGGCCTCAGAGCCTTCACCTTCGATACCCAGCCAGAGGACATCGTCGGTTGGGTTCGTTGAGGTTCCGGTCGTTGATGAGCTGCAGCGGCCATATGTGGATAGCCGTCCATCCGTTGAGAGGCGGGATACGGGAAGATGCACGAGGAGGCGGCTTCATCGAGCGGTGGTGGTCAGCACCTGGGCGTCTTAGTTCCCGATCGTCATTGGATTCGAGAATCTATCCGGAATCTGTCCGGGAGGGGAGGACAGAGCGGTCTGACGCATCGAGAGGTCTATCAAGACAAATTTATTCCAAAGATAAAGAAGTGGTTTGAAAACCTCTTAGAAGACTCGATGTGGTTGCACACATAGGGATGATACGGCTACACATGCACCTCATGTCCCACGTCATCCGACGACGACGACGACGAGAGGTGAAGATCAGGAGACCACATCACCGCCCAGTCCAGATGTCCCTCGAGACAGTGGACATATTGAGACCGAGGTGAAGACCGCATCGACCAGTGATACCCTCCCGTTACTCTCACGGATCCATGGTACCAGTCCTGGAACTACATCTCATCATTCCATGATGGGACTGGACCTATTTAGTGATCTGACGCCTCAGGACGTCGTGAGGCAGACTTTCGAGCCCGTGCAGCAGCAGTTGGAGGAACAGGTAACTATTAAGTCTCATATTTGGCAGTTTATAATATTTCATTATATTTGTTATGTTTTCATTTCTCTAAATTAAATGTTTGTAGTTCGGGATCCGGAGAGGTGAGCAGGCACGGAGACCTTCGTACTGTAATGAGGTCACCATACGTGAATAGCCCGATGCCACGTCCATTATCCGATGATACATTGATAAATTACCGCGTTTCTTGAACACAAATAAAGCAATGGTGGTTGTTCGAGTCTTGATCGACAAGTCCAGTTGCATTTTTCGTGAATATCGAAATGCCGAGGCGTTTTGATGTTCGGTGCGTTTTATACAATATGCTTCGTTTTTTAAGTACATCTACTTATATTGATATGTATCCTAAAATAATTTTGCGGTCGTCGATCTATTCATGGTGTATTTGAGGATGAGACTCGATGCGGGATCGACGTATTGGATGGGGTGGATTATCAAAACACAATCATCCTTGATACTAGTTTTTCGTAAGTCTTTAATACAATCAATATATAGTATATATGTGTAGTATCTCTAATTACTTAATTTTCAATGTTGAATAGATGTTTTGCAAAATTCATGGTCCGAGGTACACGCAATCCTTCGCCCTACATTCAAGACCAGCGTGAGGCACCATTGATCATGACCCCGAGAGCATTGCTTCTACATGGCAGCCACCAGCGCATTGGATAGCAGTTGTCCTCGGCATGGCGGTTATACATCATGGTTACGTGCCACGCAGGTAACCTTATTTAATACAATAAATATTAATTTATCTAAATGGTTACGTGTCCTTGTTTATTTTATCTAAATATTAATTTTATAGATCATTATCCTTGCGTCATCGGCGTTTTGTGATAGTGCGCGTGGATATGCACTCTGGTCATTGCGTGCTGTTTGACTCGCGTATTTGGAGGATGGACCAGGATCAAGTGGATGCGAGGATGATGGACTTCGTGTGCCTGACTAGATTATTGCGGCCGTTTCTTCTCTTCACTAGATGGTTCGAGGCTAACTCCCACCGATACCACCATGGAATAATGATGCGGTTATTACACGAGCCTCTTGGAGGTATTTGACCAGGAAGACGATTTCAGTGATGGTCCATTTGCGTGCATGACTGTGGAACGTCTTATTTCTGGTTCACCGAGCATCGAATGGGGTATGTCTAATGTTGTAGCATATAGACATAAAGTAGGTGGAAATATATATGAGATATGTGATCCATATAAGAAGCCGGGAGGAAGAGGAAGAGGAAGAGGAAGAGATTAGCATGTACTGGTATATTGGTATGTATTTGTATATTGGTATGTATTGGTATATTGGATGAAAATGGATATTCATATTATTTATCGAATATTTGATTATACGATAGTTATTAATCCTCGTGACAACAACTTAGTATTTAACTCGAAGCTAAGATCGTTGAATGAATTTGTGTGTTGTTTTGAAGAATCATAGCTCAATGAAATAAGTATTACATAACTTTGTAAAAATGAAACAGACGTTATTCGAACAAACAAACAAACTCGTGAAGATCAAAGTTTTCACCGCTATTCAAACAAACAAACAAACTTCATCGCTCAAGCTTCTTCTTTTCTTTTTTTGATAAAAGATTAATGTTTTAGTTAGTGAGATATATATGTGTTACGAAGGATTGTTGATGTTTAGCGACGGATTTTTCCGTCATTTATTATATTTTTTCTAGTGTCAATTCAATTCAATTCAATTTGATTAAGTTAAAATAATAATAATGTTAATAATATCTTTACATGAATGTTTTCTTTCATTACAATGTCACTGTCTCGGATAAGTAAGGACACTTCCGACGCTGTATGAGATTCATTACCACACAAGCTACATGTCCGTAGTGCACGACTTCTACTACTCGATCCCACACATTGGATGACGATATCGACCCACTTTGGGCGCCCAGCTGACGGACTCTATTAGGAGGCATAAGCGTAATTCCAGCAACATCCGGAGGAGCAGTCCAAGTAGGCTGTGGTGAACAGGATTGATCCGATACTGGTATGCTTGGCTAGCTTTGCGAATGGTAGTACTCCCACATAGTTAGATATATGGTGACCTTTATGACTAAAAATTTATATAATCAATTATATGTAAGTGAAATCAATTTGATCAAAAAAATTAACATAATTAAACTTAAATTCATACCATATAGCTGCAACAGCATGAGAACACGGTATCATATCCATGTCCCACTCCAAACACGCACACGATTGCGTATTGAGATTGACTCGAATGTTTTGCTTCGTGCTTGACTTTGAAAGTGGAGTCTGATGAGGGCACTACATCGTATCTGCGTGATAGTTCCATTGATACCATCATCTTACGCGTTGCTTCAGGGGTCAATTCAGCCGCGTACCTCTTTTCGCTTCATGTCTCATCGAACCATTTTTACGTAATGTGACGGATTGCCTCAATCATTGAGCAAATTGGCAATCGTCAGCCCACAATATTCGAGAATTGAATGATTCGCAATGTTCGATGTCATAAACCGTAGCGCCTAACGGGCATCGTGATCTAGCCCACTCGCACTCCAACCTCCACCAACTTGGTATATGCGCCACTACCATTGGCCTTCACGAGAGACTTTAACATAGCCATCGCTTTTCAAAGTGTGCATCTTGTACGCATAAGCGGCTTCGAAATAACTGCGGATGGTTGCCCAAACGGGGTGATTTTTTCAGCAGATGGTAGTAGCATAATCCGTGTGTTGCATCGGTGACACACTTGACGCGTTCATTATCTTGACATGGGCATCTCAAACAATCAACATCTCGGATTTGATCCATAAGCGACTTGTAGTCGAGGCGAAACCAAGTCCATGAGACATCATTCTCGATCGGACCAATTCCATAAGCTAATGGAAAAACTTGCTCGTTGCGTCTTTGTCACGGCAACGAATAATATGCCTTTATTGCGGCCCTTCAAGTGCGTCGTCGACTACAATCACGGGTCGGAGGCACAATGTGTACGCCTAATCTGCATGAACCGAGGCGACAAAGAGGTGACGGAACCGACCATCGATCCAATATCCAAGTCATCATCGAACCGGATTGCTCATCCGTAACATATGCAGATAACTCGGTAGTAGCTGAAATGATTCTTCATGTCCACCGTATATCATCTCGATCGCCCTATTACGGGCTCGCATTGCTACACTGTATGTAACGTGTACACCGTACTCTCCGCAAATCAGCCATAATGGACCTCGGCTTTAGCACTTCACCGTCTTTGCGTATTTTTCGTGATATGTATGCTGCAATTACACGGGCATTAACCTTCCTTACTCCGATATTCACTGGGTTACGTGCGCAAGTATGTATAGCATCAAACTTGCGGACAAACCAAAATCCACCTTGCTGCGATGCACGTAGTAGAAAAGGACACTGATTATGATATCGACATTTGAATGTAATCCTCGAATTATCGGATCGAGGAATAACAAATTCTACTCGACGTTCCAAATGCCATAGCCCCACGGATATCTTCAGTTCACCCTTGTTGTCGAAGATGGAACCTTCGCTCACTCGTGGGTGCGGAACCGAGTCCGGAGGACGAGCAAAGAGATTAACTGAAGCATCATGAGGAATAACAGGGACTAGCCAGTTGCTCATCTCCTCAACTTCTTCTGGGCTCTAGGCCTCCAACGTGCTCTTGCGTGTTACTCGCATAATCGTAGATAGAAGCTTCCCGAATCCACCCTCTCGACGGATCCATGCGTCAAACTCTACAAATGAGCCATAGCTCACCAAAGCAGACTCGCGATCTTCTTCCTCTTCATCTGACTCTGTTTCATCTTCTTCTTCTTCAACGTAGTCGTCGTCATCGTTGTCCTCAACAAGTGTATCAGCCCCTGGTTGTGGTTGCAGCATATGTTGGGAAACAGAATTCCTGGATGGATCCATGTGTTGCGGCATATATTGAGATGTATCAGCATCAAACCAATCAGATGATGTAAATTGTTGTGTCAACGACGCATCGAACGATATGTTTTGGGAAGTGTAGTCATATGTTGACGAGGATGGTATCTCAAACGAAGGTCTATATAGTTCTTGCTCCGATTGGGATGTGTCGGCATCGTGAGTCACATAGACCTCTGCTTGGGCATCATGAGCCAATCGAAAAGTTGATCATCATTACTCAAAAGTAATTTGATAATTCTACCACTCCGAGATCTCGATAGATAATGCGGTTGGTAGGTTGTACTCAACTGAATTTCCCAACATAATTTCATTAATCATCTCTATGAACTCCCAGAAAATTACATTGTCCATTCGAACAAAGGTATTTGGTCGATACCGCCAATGTAACATAAAGAAGGATCCCACCGCCTCCATATCGAACAATAATGCTCTTCCATCCCGACATCTATAACAAATACAAGATTACATTAATGTAAATATACTGATCTTAACATGATTTTTCTAATGTCTTAATGTTTACACTAAAATTATCGCTACAATAAGAAAAATAGCAATCTAATCTAAGTCTAATTAAGCGAATTATGCCAAGAATTATCTAAACGAATTATCCAATAATTATAAATTGCGAAACAATCGAATTATCTAAACAAAATAATAATAAATCTAAAGATATTTGCTAGAATTTAAACAAAATAATAAATTGCTCGAATTATCTAACAAAATAATTCTAAAGATAGTATTATAAATTGCTCGAATTATCTAACATAATAATAAATCTAAAGATAGGAATAATAAACAAAATAAACAAAATAATAATAACAAATCTAAATAAAACTAAAGATAGTATTATAAATTGCTCGAATTATCTAAACAAAATAAATCTAAAAAATTTAACAATAATAAATCTAAATAAAACTAACAATAATAAATCTAATATCATAAACAACAATAATTGGAAGATTATCCTAATTGATTTCATTTAAAATTAATTGATTTCATTTAAAATTAAAACAACAACAATAATTCAAGATTATCCTAATAAATCTAAAATTATCCTAACAATAATTCAAGATTATCCTAATAAATCTAAAATTATCCTAATTGATTTAATTTAAAATTAATTTCTAAAACAAAAATCTCTCTCCGATTCGAATAGTTTTATGTCTCCGATTCGATATTTCCTTGTTTCCGATCGGCGGAGACATCAATTAATAATTAGTATTAAATTCATTTGATAATTAGAAGATTCCGTTCGAAAATAAGCTCTCTCGGATTGAAAATAGCTCTCTCCGTCGACAAATCGAAGATTCGGTCGACAATTCAAGATTCGGTCGATCGAATCGATGTTAATTTGATAATTTCGTGGACCAATTTTATGTTTTGAATGAATAATTAATTTAATTATGTTTAGAGAATCAATAAAAATTAAATTACATTAAAATCCTCTCTCTCCACGACCAATTCCTTGATTCCGGTCGACCGGAATCAAGGAATTGATCGTGGGAGAGGGATTTTAATGTAATTTAATTTTTAATTCATTATGATTTTTTAAAACCCATAAAATCATTTATTTATCTATTTTTCATATAATTCCTTTAATTCATCGATTGGAGAGGATTCCTTTAATTCATTTATATTTTCATATAAAAAGCCATAAAATCGTATACAACATCTAATTTCATCTAAACTAATTATATGCTATATAATTATAAATAATTATCTAAACGAATTATATCGAATTATATATACTAATAATACAATAAAATCCAAACACTAAACAAATTATCCAATTAATTTAATTATCTAAATTATATATACGAATTATGCAATAAATTCAAAACACTAAATGAATTATCCAATTAATTTAATTATCTAAACGCAATAATTTATCCATACCAATAAACAATAATAAATCTAAACAAAAATAACAATAATAAATCTAAACACAAATTAATATCATAAACAACAATAAATTCAAACACGTCGAAAATAAATAAAATTGAATAACTTACTTGTTGAGACACACTCTTGGGTTGTGGATCGAAATGAAGAACGAAAATTCGAGGAGCAAGAGCAATAGCAATGTAATGAAGAACGAAAATTCGAGGAGCAAGAGCAATAGCAATTTGTTGGATTTGTATTTGTTACTATCGAATTGTATAAATAGGAGAGAATTGGTTCAATTATTGGTTTACTTTTTCTGCAATTTTAGCTGTAATTTATTTGTCTTCTTCAATTTTTCTGCAATTTTAGCTGTAAGCTTTTACTTTTCGTAGTACTATTTTGTACACTATTAATTAATACGGTAAATATGAAGGATAATTTCAATATTAAATATTTCAAAATTCATAAGTTGTGTTATAATTTCAGCATTTCAATATTTTACAAAATTTCCATAGATTACCTTTAAATATTAATTTAAATATCATACATTCAATTTAAATTAATTAGCCTTGTTTCCGATCGAAAAATCGTTGATTCCGGTCGACCCTTTGATGTTACCGGTCGACCGGAGACATGAATTAATAATTAGTATTAATTTCATTTCATAATTCCTCTCTCCGATCGACCAATTTCAACATGAATTAATACTAATTATTAATTCTTTGATGTTTCCGATCTGAATTAATTAAAATTGTATTAAAATCACATCTCGATCGACCTATTCAAAATTTGAATTTTAATTAAATCCTCTCTGGTCGATTTTAATTAATTCCTCTCAATTCGAGATGCATCCATCGACCTATTCAAAATTTGAATGTTTAATTAAATCCTCTCTCCGGTCGATTTTAATTAAATCCTCTCTCCATTCGAGATACATGATTTAATAATTTAATGCTTTTAACATAATTTAATGATTTAATGATATCATTCATATATAAAGTAATTTAAAATAATAATAATATCCAATACACTGAAAATAATTTCCCAATCATTTATTGATTTGTTATGTTTTCGGAGTCAGTGTTATGTCATTTCACTGACCAAACTGGCGAAACTCACTAGAAATATATATTAAAAAATATAAATGGGTATGTTGTGTATTGATTTTGTAAAATGGGCATGAGCTGTACACACTTTTAGAAATGTGTGTAGTTTGATATATTTCCCATATATAAACTAACGGATCTACGGATCAGATCTGGATCGAATCCGTGTCTCAAAAACGAAATCTCAGATCCAAATCCGAATATGGGGATAAGATCCAGATCCATCAAGTTCAAATTTTTGAGGATTCAGAACCTAAAAAATAGATTTGGATCAACGGATCTGGATCGGTTCGAGATCCATTGTCATCTCTACAAATAAGAACTATTTTTATCCCAAAAAATAAAAACCAAATGAATTAATTATGAAAGTTGATGAATTTGAGAAAGTTATGAATTTAAAATTCAAAAATTTCATCGTGGTTCGAATCCTATGAGGCGAAAATTCTATTTTTTGGATTTAGTAACTTTATTAGCGGATTCATCAATTTTCACTATAAATTTATCATTTTTGGTTCTTACGTTCACGATAAAAATGATTCTCACGTTAACCTCCAATATATATATATATATATATATATATATAGGTTGGATCGAGGAGAATTCAAATTTTTGAGAACTTGAGAACCATGAATAAGACGTTGAAGATAATGCACAACTTTATACCATTTTGTGCATCATCTTCAACGTCTTATCATGGTTCGCAAGTTCACAAAAAGATGTGTTCTTACGTTCTCACGATAAAAATGGTTCTCACGTTAACCTTCAATATATATATATATATATATATATATATATATTTTATCTTTCACATTCTATTTTTGTTGTTTGTGTAATTCATGTTGTTGTTCATGTAATCGTAGTTTTGTACATGCTATCATATTCCAATTAATTATTATATTCATGTAATATATGTTATTGTGTATGTAATCATAGTTATTGTATATAGGAATAGTTACGTAAATGAATATATAAAATCTCTTGATTATAGGACTAAACGTTACAATCAAAATCTTAGGATAATAAATGATTTATTATTAATTTTGATCATTGGATTATATAAAATGGATGGATCACATTAGTTGTTAGTTCTCAATCTCATTTGATCCATTATATATATATATATAAATAATCCACATACCGAATCTGGATTGAATATGAATCTCATAAAATCAAGATCCAAATCCAGATTCAGATTTTAAAAAAATGATCAGGATTCGATTCAAATCGGTTGAAACTTATTTTTTAAAGATTCAGTTACTATATAGATATATGGATCTGAACCGATCCAAAATCCAGTACCATGTCTAAGAGCGGTTGAGAATTTAGGTGACGTGAAAACCAAGGAATTAAAGGAGAAGAAAGATAGCCACACGCAACCCCTATACAAATATTATTTTCAAGTTAAGCATCCACCTCAGCTAACTGGCTAACTTTTATACCAGCCCGGCAACAAGTATTCTTTTTACATTATAATACCTTTTTACATTATAATACGACTTTATAATAATATTTCAAAGATTTGATTGACAATGAAATGATCCAGCTTAACAAAAAATCATATCCATTGAGAAATTATTTATATTATCATTTCTTATATGAGATAGATATATCTTCTCATTCCTGAAATTCTCAAGAAGATATATCGTCACACTAAAGCCCTACTTGATCAATGCTTTTATTGTATTTTCTGAACTTTGATAGGATTTGTTAATATATATTTCTTTTTGTTCAATCTTTATCTTGAGAAAGTAGAATGAATAATCCTCTTGGAGTGATGGGTAGCATGATGAGTTGGTGATCAAAAGTCTCCATTCCCATTTTCGATCATATTATAAAGTGAACATGTTGTATTAGGGTGCCTTCCCAGTTGTCTTTCTCCTATAGTTTATTATTGTACATTCTGTGTTTACCCATAAAAAAACTAAGGACCGTTTGTTTGGCAAAGATTACTTCTTGAGAAAGTAATATGATTCTAAAGTTTTAAATTCATGTGTTTGGTTAGAATTTTACAATCATGAACAAATAAAGTAGTGTAATATTCCAGAATTCTTATTCTCTAGTAAATCTTAGATATTCTTTTTCTTTCTTATTCTTAAAGGCTAATCAAAGTAAAAGCGGCCAGCTTATTTTGAATGGGTCACCAATAGAACCGTCGGTTTAAATGTTGAGAATCTAACATCGGGACCAACTTTAAGGTTACCCGGCCATAGTTAGTTGATGTTTCCATTTGGTTCTTTCTTTCTCGTTGCAAGACCCAACCATAAGAGGTCTGCTGGTGGGTAGTGAGAGGACTTTGTTTGCCTTCCCGTCTTTTCTGAGCGGATCAGCCATCTCCCGAGAGTGGGGCGATCTGCCTGGAAAGGAAGGTTTGTTCCGAGGAGGCGAGAAAGCTCCTAAAGACTTCTTTCGAGTTCGAGTCCACCTCGAAGGGCTTCCCTTCGCCTCGAACCTGGCCAGTGAAATGTGAACAGTCAAGAAATGAAATAGAAAGGCAATGTCTTAGTCGAAGAGTCTTTATCCACTGTAGATCAATGGGCTATAGTGAAATGGCCACATTCCCGATCACCGCAGTCTCATGATTCTTAAACTACTTACATATTTGATATATTTTTATTATTTTATTGAAATACAAACTTTAGTTTATTATTATTATTATTATTATTATTATTATTATTATTATTATTATTATTATTATTATTATTATTATTATTATTATTAGAATCCTAATAACTTTCTTAATATTTTCCAAACGTATAATAAGGAATCTATTAGGATTCATTTTTTTTGGAATCATTTTCTTAAGAATCACATTCTCAATTAATTTTACTTTTCTGCCAAACAAGCGAATCCTAAATGTATATAGTAATATATGTTATTAGAATTAATTAATGATGTGTACATTTACAAATTTGCGTGCATTTGTCTCCGCCCCACCCCTCCAAAAAAAAGATAAATAAACAAAAATAACTAATAATAATAACAATATTAATATTATTATTATTATTATTGTTATTGTTATTATTATTATTATTGGAATTTTCTTGACTGCTTTTGGCATTTTCTTTGTTTTCAGCAAAAAAAAGAAAGAATATATAATGGCATCCTCATTCGGATGCTTCGTAGCCGTCGAACCCATTTTTGAAAATATGAAATTAAAGCCCATTTTCATGATTACTTCTGGAGGCCCAATTTTAAGATGGAGGCCCGTTTATGATTCCCAGTCAAAGCCCATTAGGCAGTTCAATTGGATGTACTGTCATAATTAAAAGTCCATTTAGGGTTCAATTGGGCCAACGACCAACCCACTCAGTCTGGGACCAACCAATTTGAGTTGGGTTATTTTCGATTCAGAGCTAATTACTTTTTGGATTAGAATTTTTCTACTATAACTCTTAAATTTTCAATTTTCAGACTATCCCAATATTGTTTAACTGTTCTGATGGAATAATTGCTCAAATTATTTATTATTCTATTAAATTTTATAGGATTATATAATGCCTTTTGAAACTGGCATATGCGCCTACCGTTTAGCAAAAAATGGAATACTGGTATTTCATTATTCATAAAGACATTTAATTAGCTTTTGAATACCTACACTATTTAACAAATGATATGTTTAGAGCAAATTATCTAGAATAACTTGTGCTATGGTTTTATCCTCTAAAATACTCTAGTCGTCCCACTAAAACTGACTTTTTTTATCATCCCGCTAAAAGCGTAGCATTCTAAAAATGAATTATTCTTACATACAAAATATTTCAATTCAGTGAATCACATTCTTTACACATAAACACAACCCCCATTTCTTATTTATGTTATCAATTTAATAGGTTTTGTTTACATTGTTGAAGGTTTGGAAATTAGAAATTCGAAATGTATCATCGGATTGTAGAATATAGGCCAATAATATTTTGTATTTCTTTGAGATTTGCAGACTGTAACTGTCATGTAATTTGCAGATTGTGTGTTATTATTGTTGTTGTATACTATGTTGGATCATATCACTATCGTGTTGTGCAAATTCAGGTTTTAACCGAATTGTCGTGTCAACAAAAAAAAAGGTATCATTCTCATATTCGTATCGTATCTGTGTCGTATTCTTATTTGTCTAAATCGGGTTGTGTTTGTATTTGTGTTTAGCTTAACCTTAAAAGATTGTATTTGTGTCGAGCCTTACCATGTCGTATCGTTGTCTTATCGATACGATAACAACCTGACGAGCATGAATTGATATGTTTAGCTATTTCTTTCTTGGGCCAAAGTTAATTGTGGCTCCTTAAAAGAAAATAACAAAGGTTTAGGTATTGCTTAAACCTTAAACCATGAGAAAAACCTTTCACTTCCAAAAAATTATCACCAAGAAATGAGCGGAACTCCTGATTTCTTCTCTAGGGATGCTAAGCGCCTTGGTGACGTTGCCCGCTCTGCCTTCAAGGTCTCTCTCTCTCTCCAGATTTCCTCATACTTGTTTCTCTAAAACTGCACAAGTAAATTCTGTTGAATAAAATGAATTTTATCTGAATTTCTGCTGAACTGGATTGGGAAATGAGTTGATGCAGAAGCAGTCGAGATCATAAGCCCCGGTGGTCTGTTCTCGATTTTGGCTGTGCTCCATTGAAAATTTTCGACATGACACGAGAACACACACGGAATTAATGAGTTAGTGTTCATGTTTATTGTGTTCGTGTCCTTATCGTGTTGATACAAAAAGATACAATAATTTCATGTCGTGTTTGTATAGCAAGATAATTTTCATGTTCATATCGGATCGTATCATTTTCGTATAATCCGATATTATTTATATAAATTTAATATTTATTTTATTATAATTTTGTATGTTTATATTTTTATTATTAACTTATTTTTTAATTTTACTTTGAATTTATCGTTTCGTGTCAGCACTACCATCATTTCTTGATTGTTTTAAATATTTTATTGTGCTTATTGAGAATAAAATCGTAGCGTGATGATTGCTTTATGTGATTTTTATCTGGTTTCGACTACTCCAAAATGCAGGTGGCATGTCAGAACTTGGGTCCATTTGGAAAGGGTGGAGCTGTTGTGGGGATTGATACAAAGGTTTCTTCATATTGTAGCTTTTTTATTTTTTCTCTTTAATTATTTCGAGGTAATTGCCTTAAAATACATAAACTTTTGTCTGTTTTTTATTTTGCAAAATTATATTTTTTCTTCAAATACACAAACTTTATATTTATTGCAATTTTTTCCTAATTTAATCGCTCTGTCAATCATAGCTGATTGTGTATAGTCTAAAATGATATAGTATATGAATAAATAGTGCTAAACGATATTGTTCTTATCCTTAAAACTCAAAGCCACGTGTTATGTTGAATTAAGTATTAAGTTACTAATTGGTATTTTAAAGGTAAGAACAACATCACAATTCCTATACTACATTGTTTTGGACCATACACATGTATTCCAAGAAGCCACATCAATGCGACAACAACTTTAGTTTGACAAAACAAGTGTAAAATTTGTGTATTTGGAGAAAATGTTGGAAGTTCGTGTATAAAGTAAAACCAAAAATGGACAAAAGTTTGTGTATTTTAAGGTAATTAACCCTATTTCCAATCAAGTATTCAGTTGTGTTTTGTTGAGTTTTTTGTTGGTTTGTGGGGTTATACAAATTATTTGGTTGATTTGTGGGGAGAAGGTGCCGCGGCCCCTCCACTGTGATTCAAGGTTTAAAAGTTTGACAAAAAATTGGATGAGCTCCGCTTCACCGTGAACTCACTCTTATTTTTTATTAAAATAATTATATATTAATTATGGTGAGTAAGGATAATTAGATTTTGTTAATTTATAACTAAATTTATTAATTTTTAATTATAATTTTTAATTCAAAATTAAAATTTATTAATTCATAATTATGGTTTATTAATTCATAATTAAGGTTTATTAATTCATAATTAGGGTTTATTAATTTAAAGTTATGGTTCATTAATTCACAATTAGGGTTCATTATTCAAAATTAGGGTTTATTATTCAAAATTGGGGTTTATTATTTCCAATTAGGGTTTGTTAATTCAAAATTAGGGTTTATTAATTCACAATTAGGGTTTATTATTCAAAATTAGGGTTTATTAAATCACAATTATGGTTTATTAATTCATAATTAGAGTTTATTAATTCAAAATTAAGATAATACTAATTCAAAATTATTAGTTATTAATTTACAATTAAAATTTATTAAACTAATTAATTTTAAATAGAATTAATTTAATTAATTAATTTTAATTATGATTAATTAATTAATTAGGGTTGGTCTCACTTGTGCTGGCATGCATCAAGGATACCACCCTAAAAGTTTTAATGGTGATGTTATGAAGCTACCAAGGAGCAAATTAGAGCACTGTCCCTAAGGTATACAACCTATTTGAAATTTTGAGTCTGCTCATATAAACTTTGTTTTCTTTTGTTACTAGTAAATGCAGTTTGATCTGTTTGTCCTAATTATTTTTATTGAAATAATATATGTGAAATGTTTGGTCTGATAGGAATTGGTGGAAAGGTGATACTTGTTCATGATTGTCTTTTATGTGTGGGAAGAATTTGCTGATGTCTTTGGTTTGTGAAAGATTAGTTCGAAGCAAATTGATTGTTTATGAAACCAGCTCCAAATTAACATCTTTAGCTAGGGTAACTATTCTACAGAGTTTTAATTTTACACCTTTCTCCAATTTAAAATACACATGATACAAATCATCACTTTTTGCCTAAAATTTGTAATTCACCGAGATTATGTGGCTTTCCTATAATGATCAATTAGGTAACTTAGTGATCTTGCTAGTTTGACACGTAGACATAGTACTGACAATTTTCAATACAATACGAAAATACGATACGACATGACAAGACCACGTACAGAATTAATGAGTTAGTGTTTAGGCCTATTGTGTCCTTGTCGTATCGACACTATAAGGGTAAGATAATTTCATGTCGTGTTCGTGCTTGATCCGTGTCGTATTCATGTAACACGATAATTGGTTTGAATTTGTCGTGTCGTTTTCATATACTAATCTTATATTTTTTTATATATATATATATATATATATAATATTAATTTATTATTATTGTATATATTTATATTCTATTATTAATTTATTCCATAATTTTGGTTTGAATTTGTTGTTTCTTGTCGTGCTCGTGATGTCTCCGTGTCTGTACATTTCTTGTTGCGTTCGTGTTTGTGTTTGTATTAAGTACTTTTTTTTTATAAACATGATTTCTCTTTCTTTCCTTCTTGCTTAAGTTCATATTTATAGAACTAGCTTAAATTTATTTTGGCCAAAATCATATTTTTGAAGTTCATCTTTAATATTTTTATTTTGCTTACAACCTTTATCAATTGTGAATATATAGCTCACAAATTGTGACGCTCGGGATATCCTAAGGTCAATCTGTTTCGGTGAATTCGAACCCGAGACCTTTGACTTTGGACATTAATCACTAAGCCAATACATGCACACATCGTAACCTCATATTTAATGTTTCATGGTGTTTATTACCTTGTGTTGGATTTTCTGAGCAAATCTATTTGCATGTAACTATAACACAAAGGAAAAGGGGAGGGAGTTTTGTGCAAGACTATCTAATGAATCAAGATTAGTCAGGCGGAAATGGAACTCATATTCACATGCAAACACAGCCAAACACCATCAAAATTACAAATATATCATCAAACATGGACTTAGATCCGGCTATAGATACCCTGACGAATCTTGACCCATGAAAAGATGTCACACAAAGTTTTGTGTAGAGGAAATTAGTGAATTATGGGCGAGCCTCCGACCGACCTATCCATTTGGGAAAAAACAATGATGTAGATGCATTTCTTCGATTTACTTGCAGCAAAAAGAGTTCTCCATCGTCCTATCCTGAAGCGTTTTATTCCAGTGGAGTGATGATCTCATGACACGAAAACATGTCTACTCGATTGAAAAGGGGACTTAATTTTTTTATCAAAGAAAATGTGAAACTATGAATGCATAATCAGGTCTTGTTTCTATAGAGTACTGCAAACTTTCTTCACCCATGGATTGTTCACGTTCTTCATTATTTGTCTATAGCTACAATCAATCCGTTTACACTCGCTAAAATCGTATGATGCTACTTAATAGTCCTGCACAAGCTGGGGTAAAACAAAAGGAAAAGGAAAAAACCCACTTTACAATTAATTCCACATCAAGTAAATAAAAAATACAAAAAATTGGTCCTTCCCTCTGTGTATGGTACTAAATTTACATGATGTTTTTTTTTTATAATTATAATCACATCATCATCAGCGGATTTGAGTTCTTCCTAAAGACCAAAGGCCAGTGTCCTTCACCGGTGCCTGATGCGCCACACAAACAACAAACAAGTATATAATAAGTTCAGAATTCAAGAGATCGTCTGCGCATGTAATGGATAGAATGATAGAACACTTACGGGCGTTTTAACGGATGGAAATACGTTCCAGAATCTAAGCGTCTCGTCTCCTGCTCCAGTCACAATCGTCTGCAAATATCAGATTAGGTGAGTCTTAAAAATGTTGCCACATACCACATGAAAAGGCAATCAAAAACTACATGGTAATTGGTAAACACTCAAATGAATGTGCTTGTATGATACCTGACCATCAGGAGACATTGCCAGGTACAACACCCGCAAACCATGCCCAGTTAGTGTTGCCACCTATAAATAACGTAAAGGGCACGAACAAGTTGATGAAACTCTGTTTGAGAATCCTAAAAACAAAGAAAAAAGACACAACACGATAAGGAAATCACCCGCTTACCTTTGACATAGTTGGATACTTCCACACCATTATTTGATTTTGGGAATATCCGTGAGTGCTAACTATTTCATTGACATTTTTACTCCAGGCTAAATTGCAAACCTATGAGAACAACGAGCTCAATTTAGAAAACGTTGATTCTGTATAGTAGCCATGGACATTAGTAGTCCATAAGCACAAGCTACGCAAGTTTTTCGAGCCAAACCTGGCTTCCAGTGTCGATGCTATTTAGTTGATTGCCACTTGTGGTGTTCCAGAAACGGATGCAACGATCAGCAGTTCCTCCCCCAGAGGCTAGAAGACCAGTTTGGTGAGGCGACCAGGTGATGGCTTTCACGGCAGCTGTATGCTCCGTGAGTCTCAAAATCGGCTGCTGGGCGTGCTGATTCCACACCAGTAACTGAATCCAAGCAAAGATTAATTTTCTTTAGTTATTGATCTTAATAGGATGATCCAATTTGTGTAAAATTGTCATAACGATTGACATCTATACCTGGTTGTCATTTCCACCAGATGCAAGTTCTCGATCATCATGGGACCACTTCAATCCACATACCTAAGGTGTCCAAAACTTGGTTAGCCCTGCCCGGATAATCAAGGAATCAAGTGAAACAGTTCTATCTTCAGAGAGAGATGAATGGGGTCACCTCGGTTTGTGTCCAGTAAGCTTGCTGATATAATCACTTGGGACACGGAGATCATGCTGAAGTATGTTTCTGTCCCTACTTCCAGAGGATAATATCCTTGAACTCCATGCCAATACTCCTGCTCTCGTTTGATGTCGGACATTGTTCTAAGACGCTTGCACTGAGTTCCATCCCAAACCTATACCATTAAGCAGACATGCTTCTGCCTTTCAAACATCCTTAATGCCTACTTTCGCGACAAAACATTTCAGCAAGTTAGCGATATTTACCTGAACTTGACCTAGACCAGTACCGACTGATATGTATGAGCCCTCTCGAGTCCACTGGACTGAGCAGACACTGTCATTCGGTCCCAAGTCACACAACTTTGTTACCTGTCAATAAATGACCTATCTGTTGGATAATTCTTGCTCAACAAAGTTGGATAATTCTTACCGAGAAGATAGAAAGCAACGAAAGCAGCAATTCAAGTATGATAAAATTAGAACTCACTCTACTGTTTGAAGCACTCCATAAATAAACACAAGCTCCCAATCCCACTGCAAGAACATTCTGAGATGACCAGTCAACCAAGTTCAGATAGAAGTCATCTTGAAGTGCAGGTGCATCTAGAACCTGCAAAATGCACTCACTAAGTTGAATAGTGATGCACTTGCTGACCTAAAATCTCCCAACTCCAACTTTACAATCATGGCTCAAAGAAAATTTATGTACCTTAAGTGATCGCGAAATGCAGAAAAGAACAGAGTGATAAATAAATGCAATTCAAGCTAAACATACATACTTATATGGTTCTCATACAGAGACGTTCAAATCATAAACTTGATGAACACTAAAGTTATCATCTTGCCACTAAGTTCAGCTCTATTTCACATCCTAAGCAAGTCTACCTTAGGTCTAAATCTGAAAAACAAAAAGATAGGAACTCTCAATCTGAAAATAAACCTTGCCACCAAGTTCAGCTCCATTTCAAGCTCAAGCAAGCGTAACCCAGGCAAATTTTCCCAAAGAACACATTGGTAGTCTAGAAGATTCACAAATGAGCTTGATACATCAAGGTTCGAAAGAAACTATCAAAATCCAAAAAACCACACATGTTTCTTCCAACAACAGAAACAGAATCCACAAATTGTACCTTGTGAGGCGTTTTGGGCACCTTCCTTGGCGGCTTGGGCGGCGTCGCCGCCTCCCCCGAACTCACACTATCCTGCCCCAAAATCGACGGCGAAAACGGCGAATTGGGGCCGGAAGAGTGCTGCTCCGTCTTGAACCTCAGCATATTCTTGCTCGGGCTCATCGGCGACCCCCCTCTAACACCACCTGTACCAAAATCACAAGACCCGAAGTCAGTCCCGAAGAGCTCAGTTTTCAACAACCTGTTGTACGCCTCGCTCCCGCCGCCGCCGCCTCCCTCCTTCACCGGAGACGCCTTCTCGATTAGCCCGAATGTGTGCAGCCTCGACGAAGAGCGGCAGGGGATGAACCTGTCGCTGCAAGCAGAGGTAGATTTCGACGGCGACGAGGATGCCGACAGATTCGAGATAGTCCTTGGAGACATCGATTTCAGCGGCGACGACAGCTTGATCGGGGAGGTGGAGGACAGCGTCTGGAGCTGCAGAGACGTCTCCGACATCGACGCCGGCAAATTAAGGCCACTCTTTCTTCTCTGAGCGGTATCCATTTTTTTATTCCTTGAATAATTAGCTCAAAGCACTGAAGAAATGGTGGGAAGCTAAAATTTTGAACGCTCGTAGAAAAGGCCCTCACACACGAAGGCTTTTCTGGAATTGGTGGAGAAAAGTGTTAATGGCGAAGGAGAGGGATTAGAGATTAGATATTAGGGTTAGAATAGGTAATGGCTCCAACGGTCAATTGTGCGAGCGAAGCTATTGGGAGCTGGTGAGTGAGGAAGCTGCTCTTGCCATAACAGCAAAACTAGCCGTTACGACTGATGTTTATTAGGGAAATATTATGTTATGATCTTTATTATTTGTTTTTTTATTGTCATTTTTTTTATTTATAAAAAAATTAGAGGTACACTGTTGTGTGAGACACATTCTCATAGGGCCATCCTTACCTAAGGACGAGTCTTGTTACCGGTCGATCCGATTCGGATCCATTAATGTGTAAATAACAATTTAAACCCTTAACTATACATGTTTTATCAAAAATATCCTGAACTTTTAAAAATGTCTATTAAAACCCCAAACTATCATATTTGATACACATTAAAACCCCAAACTAGGATTTTTTGATATAAAATATGATAGTTTAGGGTTTTAATAGATATTTTTGTTCAGGATATTTTTGATAAAACATGTATAGTTCAAGGTTTAAATTGATATTTACCCTATATTAATTTATAAATGATATATTCATTCAGAATAACTGATACATATATTTATAGTAAGTGATATATTTATTCACAATAAATTATATAATGACACATTTGTTCAGAGTAAATTATACATGTATTCATATTAAGTGATACATATATTCAAAATAAGTGATACATTTATTCACAACAAAGGAATACAATAACACATTTATTCAGAACAAATTGATACGTTTTTCACAACAAATGATACAAAGACATGTTTATGGATCGAACTAGGTCAGACGAATTTGGATCGTGTCGAGCGGCGAAATGACCCGACTATTTAGATATGATCGACCATCCAAAATATTTGTGTTGTTATATTAGAATTTTTAATAGGTTTTTACTTTTATGTGAGTGGGTTGTGCGATTTAGAGGGATTACGAACTAGTTAATATTCCATCCGTCAATCGAGATGACTTTTTTTCTTTTTGGTCCGTCCCACCAAGATGAATTTTTTCTTTTAGGAAATAATTATCTCTTCAAAAGTTGTGGGACCTACATACTTTTATCAATTTAATCACTTTACACATTTCTCCTAAATAACCGTCTTGAAAAGAAATGTGTCGTCTTGGCTGAGACAAGAGTACCATATAAGAATAGAATTGAGATGCTAATGTTTTGTAGTTGCTAAATTAATATTTCAATTTGCTAATTTAAGGACTCATGCAAGTCTTAATTTAACTATATATGTTAAAATCTATTATTATGTATGTTTTCTCTCTCTCTTTCTTTCTTTTTTACTTATGTTAATTATCATTAAAAGAAATAGCTAGATAAAAGTTAATAAAAAGTCCAAGTGCAAAGAGAAAAGTAAAATAAGATAGATATTTAAACAACAGCTCCAGTATGGAGGTGCTTGTCTACATGGTTTGGGGTAAAATGTCAATTTAGTTCGAAATTTACGGATCAACTCAAATAGATTGAAAAAAATAGGATTAGAGATAAAAAAATTGTAGCCCAATAGTTTTTCGAAATGGAGGTGCTTGTCTACGTGGTTTGCGGGTAAAAATGTTAATTTAGTTCGAAGTTTACGGATCAACTCAAATAGATTGAAAAAATAGGATTAGAGCTAAAAAAATTGTAGCGCAATAGTTATTCGAACTTTTCGGGATGTAGACTGGAGTTTGGTCTCCGATTGGCTCGTCGGACTAGTTCAACAATCTTCAGATTTTTTCTCATAATTTTTCTAGAAAATTCTAATTTATTAAATGTCTTAGAAATTCAACTCAATTATCTTTCCAACTATATAACTTAGGTAGTCAATCTTTGAGAGACAAGACGATCGTGATCACTATATACGGTCGAACTAAAACCTGCCGCCGGTCACTATAACGAATCATAAGCATTGGCGTTATGTTGCTGACCTTGTTCCATGTCGATCGAGCGACAATGGCTCCATCTTGGGTACAAGTCCTTGACTAGAAAGTAGCAAAACAACAGAGGAACAACAACAACAACGAGAATAACTATAGGAATACTTACTTACTCCTCGCCGCCAGCGCTTTGGAGAGTTCGTGCTATCCTGCCTGGGTATCACTCACTCGAGGGAAGCAACTCTCTCTCTTTAATTCGTAGCCGCTCCCCCCAACCATCTCTTTTTGTAGTATGGGCTTGGGGGAGCTACGATGTGCAACAAACTACTAGCTCAAGCAACAGCGTAAGCTACTCTAATGCGATTCGCCTCTCACTGAGAGTCCATCCTTTGCCAGATGAAGACTTAGAGTTTAGTTACTCATCGAGTGAAATGCAAGCAGGAAAGTTCCTTAGTAATAGGGGTTAGGTGATGTACGGTAGCTACATCATCGATGCCCGGTTCAAATATGTGAACCACTTTTTCCAAGTTTGTCAATTTCATTAAGTCTCGTTTTTCTTTTACTCCATGAATCCATAAATTTATTAAAGTTATGAAATCATTAAATAGTTGGAGTTACATAGAAAATACATTTATAAGTATTTGGTAATTTGATACCAAGGTTTTTGAGCATAATAGTTGTTGATCTTTCTGATTCTATATCTGACTGACGAGCCCAAGTTTTGTGCTCTTTTACGTGTCTTGTCTAGGTCTAGATCGAGTCTTTGTGTCTTTCTTGTTGTGTTTTGTGTCGGGAGGACACTTTGGTCTGGGGGCAAGGCAGAGGCGAAATGGGCAATACGGAGTATAGTGACAGCAAACCAGAGACCAAGAGGAAGAAGGAGGAGAGAGAGAGAGAGAGAGGTGATGGGCAAGATCTGCGAGATCGGGGTGAATCTCGCTAAATCCAGAAAGGATGCGCGTGGGACAAATCCCCAATCCGGAGGAGATCATCCCAGTTCGTCTGGGCGAGGAAAGCGCCGATCAACAAGGAAACCCTACAGATTGTCCAACCCATGGGCCAACACCATCGTCGCCTCTCGGCCTATATATATGGATGAAGGCACGACTTGTGCGTCTCTTCCTCTCTCCAGACTGCTCTCACTTTTAGCATCAGATTCACCATCACCATCACATACATTAAGTCCTTCGGCAAACACTTTTATTTACTTTGTCGTATGTTTTCGGCGGCACTTTGGGCTCATGGTTTATTTCATTCAAGTAATAGTAAGTTGTTTCCGTTTAATTATGATTTCGATTAAGCATTGCATGATTGTTTATTTTATGTCAGCTAAGTCTTTATTACGGTTTGGGCGTGACTAAGTGAAGCATGATTAATATAACTCGAGAGGTCTAAATGCGGCATTACGAGCGCATCGTGTGTTCCGAAGCACTAGGTCTGGGCAACATATAACTTAACCAAACTCGGTGTGTTAGTTGCAAATAACATAGTGGGTAAGGGAGGTTGCAAGTAATAATTGGATTAAGGTGTCGGGTGTCCGCGCCCCAAATAGTATCTGTTGGTGTGGGCGAGTTGGAGTAGTCCTAGCATTGCCTTTGCCAATCTGGGCCCATCTAGATCATAACGCTGCACTGGGTTTGCATGTCTTGAGGTGTCCTCGTGCGTGGGCATTACTGGGTTAGATAGTTTGCATAGGGTGTCCTCGCCTTCTTTACCACGAAAGGATAGACTTGGAGGGTGCGTCGTGGGCGTGACGCATGACAACGAGGTCACGACGTATGTCTCTTATAACCGGTTGATGCATGTCATGTAGTGAAAACCTTTGCACCTAGGATCGAGTGTTAATCGTCTTCACGAAGTTGTTGCCCAAGTCAGACTCGTCTTATTATTTGATATTCCCTTTAAGTTTGTTTTAGGTTACATATCTATAGTGATCAAGATCATTACACCACTCTCATTCCTTTTAAGTGACATCGTGACATCAGAGATTGCTACACCAACTCCTCGTGGGATCGACCCTATACTTATCGCC
The DNA here is from genome assembly GCA_036937905.1 of Salvia rosmarinus. Lineage (NCBI taxonomy): Eukaryota > Viridiplantae > Streptophyta > Magnoliopsida > Lamiales > Lamiaceae > Salvia > Salvia rosmarinus. Next base: position 9,114,117 of record CM072820.1, on the reverse strand, counting down.
GGCTACGCTGTGATGAGCAATAGGTTATAAATTTATTTTGAGCGTTAAGCGACGATGTCGAATTGGCGCGTTCTTGGAGTTACGCATTCGATAGTATCTCTATTTCTTGAGTTTATATTGCTTTCTTTATTGTATGCTACGACCTAACCTTGCGGAGAGAGCGGAAAACTTTTATGCGATCACGAGATCGGCATGCAAGGCGGATGAGAAGCGATGATACGGAAGGCACGACAAGCGCAGGACGGCTAATCCGAATAGAACCCGAGAGGAATTACGATGGGTGAACAACGCAAGTAGAAGCGAACATTGAGGAAATGGTGTTCCCAACAACCGAACACGAGGCAACGGGCATCACTTTGCCCGCGATCGATAGCCCTTTGGGAGATGAAGCATTCTTCGTCCGGATCCTCCCGATTCGGTGACATGCAGGGGTATCCACAAAGACATTTACAAGACTTGAGATGACGTGTGGGACTATCGCGCCAATGAAAACCTTGGGAATATGTAAGATTAGTATCGTTCCTTTCTCTCGCATGATGGGGCAAGAGAATGGCTCACACTTGCCCACGTGAAGTGTGACCACTTGGGCTGTTGCACTGAAGTTCTCGAAGTACTTTCACGCGCCCGCATTCGAACATGAGAAAAGGATAGCGGCATCAAAATGGGCACGGGAAACCTTTTATGATTATGGGAAGGTTTAAGCAGTTTGAGCGAAATGCCCTCAACATCAATTCGGACCATGATCTAATCCAATATTTCATGGCGGGTTAAGGCAAGTGAGAAAATTTGGGTGAATGCAGACTTGTGGAGGATCGATAATGAATAAAGTTCCCGTGAAGCCTTTAGATTGTTGGGCGAGATGGCGAAGAAAATAGAGGCGAAGGAGGCGAAGTTAGAAAGTGACGCTACTTACATAATACCGTCTTTTCTAAACACATTTTGCATGGCACATTTTGAGAAAAGGTCGAAAGGTTGACTTTTGTTTGGTGATGCGACCATCACGAAACCTCGTAGGCATTATGAAAGTGTCTTATGAAGAATTCATAGACACTAAGTATCTGTTTTCGACCACCCATGAAGGTTTCGCACTCAGGGAAGTTATCGAAAACCGGACTTTTCATTGGTCTTTAAAAGCATATCTTGTTTATAGTCGTTGTGTCGGTATTTTATTTCATGTCCATGGGTACCAAGTTTGCTAAATTTGAGTCGGTTTGCAAAGTTGCATCGCTTTTACGTTTTCGAAAAGGGCAGCTTGCCATGATGACTGTGACACTCTTTCCTATAAATAGGAGGCTAGGGCCTTCATTTTCAACGTTCATTTTCTTCGTCTCTGTGTTTACGGAAGAGCGAGCAGCTCAGTGCTGCTGGGTCAGCTGGAGGAGTGAGGATCGTAGGGAGGCTCAGCAGGCTGCGCCATTCACTCTTGCCGAGCCACCACCGCCGATCAACCACCCAGAGCAGCCCGTTTTTGTTTTATCCTTTTCTTGTTTTGATTCCGCCTTTTAGTATATCGTATAGCATAGAACTCGGGATTCTAAAGGGGCGAGCGAAGCAATGGGGCCGACCATTTCGACAAAACGCCGCCCTTGGCCAAGGCCACCGCCGAGAAACCTTGTTGGCCGCCGTTTGGTGGCCGACAGACCACCACAGCTACGGGTCCTTTAGGTTTTGAGTTCGGGCTGCATTCTCTTGAAGTACCGATTAGTTTTACATTTTTCGCGTTTACGATATCGGGATGTTTTAGTTGCTTGAGTTTTCTAAAGGAAGTACATGCCGGGTTATCCATTTTCAACGTAGTTTGTCATTCCATGTTAAATCGTTATGCATATTGCTTATGTTTCCATTTTCATGCATCGATTTTGGATGGTTTATCCTAGATCGAGGATGAGCATCGATTTTGAAGCTTCTTGTTGCTAAGATTTGAGTCGACTTGCATGCATGCATATTTTGAAAGTAACCTATTATAGGTCTTGATGCCTCGAATATATTTCCTTACGCATCGAGTTGATTTGAAAACCGGAGAGTGCGAATATGGGTTCGAAAGTCGAAAACCCCAATTTTGCTACGATCTTCGTTTGGATCACGATGTTGCTTTGCTTTGTGGAAGTGACCCCGAAAGTTGTTCGTCTTGTTACAGTGTACCTACCGGTCACGATCGGTGAAGTCATCGGATCCGTAGATATCTCGGTTGGCGTTTTGCTCATTGGGTTGGGTTATATATGCTTATTTTGAGTTATTTACTCGATATTTCAAAATAAAACATATCGCCGTAAAATGATTTTGTGAAATTATTTGTTTCTCGATCCAAGATATGGTTCTATCATGGTTGTGCGGATCTCTATTCGATTGGGTTGATTACCGTCTTGGTATTGATCGTAAGGGATGAACCCAGAACACGTGGTTATGGTTACGAAGGATAGACCGGAAGTCCCACGAAATGGTAATGAGGTGGTTATGGTTACGATGGGATTTGACCACAAGTCCACAGAGTTAGCCATTGGATATGTTAAAGGCGTAAGCCTGGATATGTTCGGGCGAATGAATGACATGTGATGGGGTGGCGGGATACGTTCGAGCCGTGATTCATGGTTCTATGATGAGAATAACGATAATAACGGATCGGTGTCGAAATGAAAAATCTATTTTGCTTACTTAGAAGTGATTTCGTTTTAAAACCTTCTAAGGTAAGTGCTCTGAACACGGCATCATGATTCTTTGATTTATGATAAAACCCGGTGAGTGCGCTAGTACTCACCCCAAACTCTTTTCAAATTTTTTCACGGATGGAGGAGGTTTTGGCAGGATGAGCGGTGGAGCTGCGGGTTCTTCATGCTATGCTTCCATGATGTTGTGTTATATCGTACTCGACATTGATGTATTCTTGTCCTTATTTGCTTTCGATTTGGAACAAGATTTGTTATGTTATTACGCTATGAGTCTCGATATGAGCATGCTATGTGGTTGACGGTCTAGTTGACGAGGATGTAATCTTATTTTGCTTTCTTGCATTACTTATAATAAACCGAGATCATGTTTTACGAGGTTATGATATCGATATTATTACATTGGTGGATTGTTTGTGCACCCTCCCTTCGAGATATGTCTAGTTATAGAGGAGATCTTTTGCGATTTCATGGTCACATCTTCTTATCATGTATATTATATGTATCCCTGCTTTCCCGCTTGCTTGCCTAATCACACCGGCATCCGTGCCTTCCTCGGGAATTGGGCGTGTGACATAATGTCGAGCGGTGTTCTTGGCCTGACATCTATCTTTGTCATCGATACCGGCTTGGTATCGAGCGATGGTTCTTGGCTTTGACCTAGTTATCAAATATCAAGCGGTTTGTTTGCTTTATATCATATGCGTTCTTGAAATTGAGTGTTTAGAACTTGTTCTTCTAAGCTGCTCATCGTGAATGACTACCCTCATTTCATCGTCGAGCCACCTCCTTTAAAAGGGGATGAGATATGTGTTTATTTGCTGATGTTTTATGTGGTTACGTGATGTTTGATGTGATCTTGGTTTCATGTGCTTTGGCATGGTAAGAGTTTCACGTGATGTAAGCGTGATGTGGATGTTGAGGTGAGATGGATGTGGTATGGTTGGGTGTTGATGTGGATGTGGAAATGATTTGTCGATGGACGGAAGGAACTGTCTGTTGTGATGAAAATCGTTTATATGATATGATGTGATTGATGTGATCACGTATGGTTGATGTAAGTCATGTGTTTACATAGCGATGCGTTGTTGATTGAAAATCTTGTTTATTTTGATATTGATATGTGTTGAAATGAACATGTGCTTGAGACATGATTACCCGGATAGTAGGGCGAAAAAGGAAGCGTGAATATTTGTTGTTATGTTGATAAACTAACATGTAGGTTTATGGATATTGATGGCGGACAGCGTTGGTTAGATCCGGGATGGATGAGCGGATCCGTAAGTTCGGGGAATGTACAGGAATGTCCATGGCCGTTGGGGTATTTACGGGAGATTTGTTGGATTGTGGAGGAAGATCAGGGGCGGTGGGAAAATATCGAATATGAGGCTTACTATCGGTTGTGAGAGGCTACCAGCGAGTTGGCGACCATGGCGAGCGGATCGTGATGTTCGGGCGGATCTATCACGGACACCTTACCTTGGATTTCAGAGTTATTTGCTCGGTATGGAGCGGTGGACCGATCATCGGTATACCATCGAGGAGGATGTGATAGCAAGGCATGTTCGAGGCGATCAGTTGATGGCAGAGATGATGTTCTGAAGAGCCTTTGGGAGCGACCATCGCGTGAGCGATCGCGGATCATCGAGATACCGTCACTACACCTCCATCGACGATCCTTACCTTAGAAGGACCGGAGCGATTTTGAGGCGAGGAACCTCCCGGGCGAGAGATTGTCCATCCGGCGATGGCGAAGAGGCCGGGATCGGGATCTTCATGCCACCGGCATATCGAGGTTGGCGTCGGGAAGGAGACTACGAGGAGGAGGAAGACCCGGAGGAGGATGAGGAGGCGGTGAGGACTCGAGAGGACCCGGTGATCGAGATGGCGATGACTACGATGAGGTCGGGCATGTTGAGTAAGGCGGCGCGAGCGAGGACTCGAGGCCTGACTTTCACGATACTCGGGGATCGAGGCACGGTTGGATGGGATCATACCGAGAGACTTGCTTCCATGCGGATCGCTTTGCAAGCGGCGGCCAATTGACCACGATAGGAAGGAAAGAAAGGATGAGGAGGCGAGAATGGAACCGGCGGGACGAGCGGAGTAGTGGACAAATATGGAGGCGAGGATCTAGGTAGTCGGGTGTATGCAGTGGCGATCATGATCTGCTAGAAGCATGGACGAGCGGCGTCTTTTGTGATGTGGGAGTCGATTCTTTTGCTCATATCGACCTTTTGGTCGACGTACCTTGATCTTGTATTTTGTGGTCCTTCATGGACCTTGAATATTCTCGATACTATTGCATATGACATGATGTTATGTTTAATGCTTATATGTGATATGAGCTATGCCGATGATATATGATCTATGTGATGTGTGGTGATAATGTTATAAAATGCATAATGATGATATGTTGAGGATTGCATGATTATATGTGATCGTCGTGATATGTGGTATATGTGATATGTGATATGGGTGATGATATATGTTGTGCGATGATACCGGTTATCTATGCGAAAGCGTTTCTAATGTTTGACGTCGATGCAGAATCGAGAACAAGGAACGGAGAAACAATAACGTGGAAGAAGCCGAGGAACCACCTTTGGTTGGCCGCGTGCGATCGAGTTTTCGGGGCGAGAATCCCTATGTTCGACGGTCTCGGCGAACCGATCGGCCGAGAAGCTGGATCGATCCACAAAAGGATCTTGAATACATCAATTGCGAAGAAGTAGAAAAGGTGAATTGCGCGATCTTTGACTAGGTGAGGCTGATTTTGGTGGGAATCCGTGAGAAGGACTCTAACACCGAGACGGTGGGCAAGGTATCGTGGGAAGATTTCAGGAAGAACTCATGGAAGAAATCGTGCTGGCGTTTCTGAGTGGAGAAGGCAAAGCAGTGCGGAATTTTCGTCGAGGAGAAGGGCGGTCATCGTACGATCGCTCGTTCGATATCTTTCACGTTATGCTACGTGCACAGGTAAGGCGAAATTGCCCGGGCGAACAAGTTCGAAAGGACTCAGGCCGAGATCGAATTTAGCTCGTCGATCGGGGAGATCGGCGTGTCGCGATCGTGAACGGGCATTAAACATTGAGTCGATGTTGCCCGGAAAAACAATGCCACCCGGACAGCCGGTGACGGAGGAAGAGTAAGGAAATGAGAAGATCGAGGGAAAGCAATCGGTGTTCTAAGGGAACTAGAGCGGTCAGTGATTCCAAGGAATCAAGGCGTTAGTGAGAGAAAGGAAACCTGGGGATGGAATTTCCAACCCGTGCGGCGGTGTGGAAAACCTTGGTGCGAAATGCCGAAGGAATCATTTGTGATGCGAGCAAGGTAGCACCGAGTGCTATCGTTGTAAGAAGTCAGGACATTATGCTCGAGATTGTCGTTAGGAGGCCAGCGATGCGGCCTCGGTAAGCGGCATCCGGCTCATGACGGTCGATCGAGTTCATGAGGACAAACAACGGGCGAGGGTCACCCTAGGCCGGCAAACCGAGGCCACCGCGACAAGCAGGGTGTACGCTTGAATCGCGTGACTCGAGCTCCCGAAAATCTGCGGTATAATCCATATGAGTGATATACCGTTTTCGCTTTGTTTGATCTGAGAGCATCACATTCTTTCGTTTAGAGTGCGTGTGAGAGGTTGGGTTTGGTACGAAATATGATACCACAAATTAGCATCCCATCGGAAGTGCTAAAGGCAAAAAGATTTGCGAGACCGGAGGTAGAAATCGTGCGCGAAGGTCCTTGTCAATTTGCATGTCATCGGAATGGAAGATTTCGATGTCATCTTTAGCATGGATTGGTTGGAAAAACACATGGCAACTATCGTTGTCTCGAGAGAAAGTTGCTTTTCGAACAGTAGAAGAGTGGAAGTTTGTTTCCACGGCATAGGATGGGTGTTTGCGTGCGATGATCTCGACCTTTGGCGGTGAGGATGATCGGGAGGAAGGCTGTCAAACTTTCTTGGTAAGTTTGACGAGCGCGATAAGCGTAACGATTGCTAAGAGGAGCCCGATGGTGTGTGAATATCAGGACGTGTTTCAGAGGACTTGCGAGGTTTACCTTTGATAGACAAGTGGAATTCACTATTGATTTGGAACCGGGAGCGGCGCGATATCAAAGGCACCATACGAGAATGGCACCTAAGAAATTGCAAGAAGCGAAAGCGCGATTGCGGGAGCTGTTGGATCTAGGTTTTATCCGACCTAGCGTGTCGCCGTGGGGAAGCGCCGATTACTGTTCGTCAAGAAGAAGGATGGATCAATGCGGATGTGCATTGACTACGAGAGAAACTAAATAGTGACGAGCGGATATCCTCTTCCAGGATCGGCGATCTTTTGACCGACTCAAGGAGCAAGTGTGTCTTCTAAGATCGATTTGGTCGAGCTACCATCGGTGAAGATCGAAAGGAGGGCGTTACTGTTGCGTTCGAGAATAAGGTATGGGCACTACGAGTTCATCGTGATGCCGTTTGGTTTGACCAATGCGGCCTGATCTTCATGGATCGATGAATCGAGTTTTCCATCGATGTCTGGATAGTTTCATCTTGGTTTTATCGATGATATTCTCATCTATTCGAGAATGCGAGTTGCATAGAAACACCTCCGTCTGGATTGGAAGCGTTACGGCGAGAGGTTGTATGCGAGTATAGTAAGTCGAATTTTGGCTCAAAGTGATGTTCCTTGGACACATCGTGTGCGAAGGAATCGAAGTCGACCAGTGAAGGTTGAAGCGGTAAGTAGCTGGAAGGTTCGACTAATGCCGATGAGGTTGAAGCTTTCTAGGCTTGGCGGATATTATAGGCGTTTCATCGAAGGGTTTCGAAGTTGGCAAGGCGATGATGCAACAACTCGGAAAGGAATCAAGTTTTCATGGTCGAAGCTTGTGACAAGTTTCAAGAGTTAAAGAAGAAGCTAACAACTGCTCGGTGTTAGCCGTGCGGAAGGAGCGATGGGTTTGTGGTCTACGTGCATCGAGCTTGGTTTGGGTTGCGTTCTTATGCGAGCAGGAAGGTTATAGCTTACAGCGTCTCGTCGGTTGAAACCGCACGAGTTGAGCTACTGACTCACGACACAGGTTAGCGGCGATCGTTCGTGCGTTGAGATTTGGAGCCTTATCTCTGGAGTTAAGTGTGAGATCTTCACGGATCACAAGGCCTCAAGTATTTCTTTGAACAAAGGAGTTGAACATGAGGCAAGGAGATGGCTTGAGTTGGTTAAGGATTATGATTGCTCTATCGGTTATCACTGAGGGAAAGCTATATGTCGTGGCGGATGCCCTCGATCATAAGTCGAGGCCGAGTTGGGATATCTTCTCACATAAGAAAAGAGCTTATTAGAGATTTTGAGAAGCTCGACACGGAAGTGATTCACCGGAATCGGTGCAAGGATTCATCAGCAACTTTGACGGTGAACCGGACTGAGAGAAGCCATCGTGAGTCTTGTGACGAGGAGAAAAATTCTGGAAGATCGTTTGAAAGCAAGGCTAGAAGATAGCAAGGGTTTCTGAGCGAAAGACAACGCTACTATTAGGAAGGTTATGTGTGCCACTCAATAGGGAATTGAAGATAAAATCATGAGTGAAGCTGGCGAGGCACAAATATCTGACTCGTCAGGAAGCACCAAAATGTAGAGACCTTAAGAGGAACTTTTGGTGGGAAGGGATGAAAAAGGATGTAAGCGTTTGTGGAGCGATGTTTGGCTTGTCGACAAGTGAAAACATGACATCAGCGTCCGTCGGGTTTGTTAACGCTACCAATCCAGTGGAAATGGGATCATATCGGTATGGATTTTGTGGTGAGTTTTCAAGGTCGTGAGAGGAAACACCGCTAAATGGGTTGTCGTCGATAGTGACGAAGTCGACTCATTTTCTACCGATTCGGATGACGTGCGGGTTAGATAAGCTTGCCGACTACGTTAGAAATAAATGCGGTTACATGGTGTGCCGTATCGATTCGTCGAGATCGTGACAGGAGTTCACGTGAGGTTTGGAGGAGTGCGAGGAAGCCGTGGGGACCAGGTGAATCTCGATCTGACATTCCATCCTCAAGCGGACGGTCGATCGAAATGGCGATTCGAGTTTTGGAAGGCATCTGCGGCGATCGTGGCGATAGAGGAGAGTGGGAAGAGATACTACCGCTGGTGAGTTTTCCTATAGCAGTTATCGAGCCACCATAGGAATGGCTTCACTATGAGCGTTATGCGGAAGGAAGTGTCGATCACCACTTTATTGGGGCGAAGTGGGCGAGAGGAAGATGTTTGGACGAGATGGTTCAGCAGACGGTCGAGTTGTCGATCGAGATCAGCGAAGGATCGAGGAAGCTCGGGGCGGGCGAAGTCCTCAGCGGACAAGCGTCGTGCGGATCTTGATTCATGTCGGAGATCGCATTTTCCTTAGGTTTATCGGCGAAAGGTCGTTCGTTTTGGAAGCGAGGTGAGATTCTGACCGAGGTTGTTGGACCTTTCGAAGTTCTCGAGAGGATGAACCCGTTGCACTATAACAGCTTTGCTACCTAGCATCGGAGATGTTAAGTAGCGTGTTTCCGTTTCGGTGAGAAAATGCGTGTTCGACCCAAAACACGTGATCGAGCATGACCAAGTGGTTCTTGCTCGGGATACGAGTTACGAGGGAGACGGTGGCTGTTTTGGAGCGAGAAGTCGAGGAATTGAGAACAAGCGATTACATTGGTGAAGGTGTTGTGGAATCACCACGGAGAGGAGGAAGCTGCGTGGGGTTGGAAGAACAAGTTCGAGCTCGGTACCACAGGTTGTTTTCTCCACGTGTTTGAAATTTCGAGGATGAAATTTTCTAAGGAGGTAGGGATGTAATACCCCGTCTTTTCTAAACACATTTTGCATGGCACGTTTTTCGAGAAAGGTCGAAAGGTTGACTTTTGTTTGGTGATCACGATGATCCACGAAACCTCGGGCATTATGAAGAGTGTCTTATGGCGAATTCATAGACACTAAGTATCTTGAGTTTTCGACCACCATGAAGGTTTGGCTCAGGAAGTTATCGAAAAATCGGACTTTTCATTGGTCTTTTAAAGCATATCTTGTTTATAGTCGTTGTCCGGTATTTTATTTCGTGTCCATGGGTGCAAGAGTTTGCTAAATTTGGAGTCCGTTTGCGAAAGTTGCGTCGTTTTTGCGTTTTGAAAAATTAAAACTTACGCAAGCATTTTGTGACCACTCTTTCATAAATAGGCTAGGGCGCCGTTTCAACGTTCATTTCTTAATCTCTACGTGTTCTGAAAGAGTGAGCAACTCCGTGCTGCAGCGGAGAGCTGGAGGAGTGGGGATCGAGCCGGGAGGCTCGGTGGCGGTGCCATTCTTGGCTGGCTTGCGAGCCATCTGGCCAAATCGACC